>OY747716.1:0-475000 GCA_963556495.2 Valencia hispanica | reverse complement strand
CTAGTGAACTCCTTGGATGGAAGGGGGCTACCAACCATTACTCACCAGACTGAACCCTTGGAGCTCGTCTCTTCAGGTAATCACAGAGAACAAATAACCTTCTTCGTTTTCCCGTCTCCACAGTCCCCAATTGTCCTGGGTTACCCCTGGTTGGAGAAACACAACCCTCATTTGAACTGGAGAGAGGACAGGATCGAATCATGGAGTCTTCACTGCCTATCAGCCTGTTTACGGTCCGCAGTGGCCTCCCATACTTCTGCCAGCCCTTCCCCTCGGGAGGAACCGTCGGATCTCTCCAAGGTACCATCTGAGTATCATGACCTACAGCAGGTTTTTAGCAAGACTAAGGCTCTGTCTTTACCTCCTCACCGGCCTTATGTGCCATAGAGCTTTTTCCTGGGGCTCCCTTACCCTCCAGCCGTCTCTATAACCTGTCCCGTCCGGAGCATGAGTGTATGGAGAAATACATCAATGAGTCCCTTTCGGCAGGAATCATCCGAAGATCCACATCCCCGCTGGGGGCAGGTTTTTTCTTCGTGGCCAAGAAAGATGGCAGTTTACGTCCCTGCATTGACTACCGGGGTTTGAATAATATCACCATCAAGAACAAGTATCTGCTACCACTACTCACGTCTGCTTTTGAGCCACTCCAGGGTTCCACAGTCTTCACTAAGCTGGATCTACGTAATGCTTATCACCTGGTTCGGATCAGAGAAGGGGACGAGTGGAAGACAGCGTTCAAGACCCCGCTGGGACATTTTGAATATTTAGTAATGCCTTTTGGCTTGACAAACGCTCCAGCTGTCTTCCAGGCATTAATTAATGACATCCTCCGAGATTTCCTTAATCAGTTTGTGTTTGTTTATTTGGACGACATACTCATTTTCTCCTCTTCTCTCCCAGAGCACAAGCTACATGTCCGTCTGGTCCTACAGAGGCTTCTTCAGAATCACCTTTTTGTCAAGGCGGAGAAGTGTGAATTCCATGTGCCATCTGTCTCATTTCTGGGCTACATCATCGAGAGCGGGCAGGTGAAGCCAGATCCTCTGAAGATCCAAGCTGTCGCTGAGTGGCCGACTCCATCATCCCGGAAGCAGCTCCAGAGATTCTTGGGGTTTGCAAACTTCTACCGCCGCTTCATTCGAAATTTCAGCCAGACCGCTGCACCCCTTACGGCGCTCACATCCACAAAGAGATTGTTCCGTTGGACCCCCGAGGCAGGTCAAGCGTTCCACAAGTTAAAAGAGAAATTCATCAGTGCCCCCATCCTCTCTCAGCCTGAGATCTCCAAGCAGTTCATTTTGGAGGTCGATGCATCCGACTCAGGGGTGGGAGCGGTGCTGTCCCAGGTTAGTGAAAAGGATGACAAGCTACATCCATTCGCTATCTTTTCTCGACGTCTGTCTCCCTCAGAGCGCAACTATGTCATAGGGGATCGAGAACTGTTGGCTGTGAAGATGGCATTTGAGGAATGGCGCCATTGGCTGGAGGGGGCGCAACATCCCATCATCGTATGGACAGATCATAAGAATCTGGCTTACCTCCAGGAGGCCAAACGGCTCAACCCTCGGCAGTCCAGGTGGTCCTTATTCTTTTCCCGTTTTAATTTTATTATTTCCTATCGACCTGGCTCTAAAAACTCAAAACCGGATGCCTTGTCCAGACAGTTTGCCCCCGAGGACGATAAGGCGCCTGCTACCATCCTCCCTCCCTCCTGTGTTGTGGGTGCAGTTACCTGGGACGTCCTGGTAGCGATTCACGAGGCACAGCAGCGCGAGCCCGATCTAGGCTCGGGCCCTAAGAACCGCACTTTTGTGCCTTCCGCCGTTAATTCTCACCTGATTCAGTGGGCTCATTCTGCCCCATTCTCCTGCCATCCTGGGGTCAGCAGAACAGTTTCCCTTCTCCGTCGGACCTTTTGGTGGCCCACCCTCTTCAATTCAATTCAATTCAGTTTATTTATATAGCGCCAATTCACAACAGATGTCATCTCAAGGCACTTAACAAGAAGTCTTCAGAGATATCAAGGACTATGTTTTGGCCTGCCAGACCTGTGCCCGTAACAAGTCCCGCTCCCAACCCCTCCATGGGTTGCTCCAACCTCTGGCAGTTCCGTCCCACCCCTGGTCACATGTGGCCTTGGACTTTGTTACTGGGTTACCGGTGTCCAATGGTTTTTCTGTTATCTTGACCATAGTCACCCTGTTCTCCAAGGCCTGCCATTTGGTGCTGCTTAGACGACTTCCTACCGCCCTGGAAACGGCCCATCTTCTCGTAAAGCATGTTTTCCGGCTGCATGGCCTTCCCGTGGAGATCCTGTCCGATAGGGGCCCTCAGTTTACCTCGGCGGTCTGGAAGGATTTTTGTGGGGTTTTGGGTGCTAGATTGGCCCTCAGCTCGGGATTTCATCCCCAAACCAATGGGCAGACTGAGCGGATGAATCAAGAGCTTGAGACTGCCCTCCGCTGTCTTTGCTCGTCCAACCCTTCCTCCAGGAGCACACACCTTGCATGGGTGGAGTATGCCCACAACAGCCACGCTTCCTCCTCTACGGGCCTCTCCCCTTTTGAGATCTCCCTGGGTTACCAACATCCTCTGTTTCCCTCAGATCAGCTTCAGGCCGCTGTCCCCTCTGTTCGCTCACACCTTACCCGCTGTAAGAAGATCTGGTCCGACACGGTCGCCGCCCTCCATCGTGCCTCTGACAGACATATCCGCTTTGCCAATCGCAGGCGGCTCCCTGCTCCCCAGTATACTCCCGGTCAGAAGGTTTGGCTCTCGAAGCGGGACATACGCTTGAAGAACCTCAACAAGAAGTTGGCTCCCCGGTTTATTGGTCCCTATGAGATCGAGAAGGTTCTGAGTTCCTCTGCTGTTCATCTGAAGTTGCCCCCTAGTTTGAGGATCCATCTTGTTTTTCATGTTTCCCTTGTTAAACCTGTGCGCTCTAGTTCCCTTTGTCCACAGCCCGACCCCCCTCCGCCCCCCCGCATTGTTGATGGTCATCTGGTTTATTCTGTCCGGCGGATATTGGACAAGCGCCGCCGAGGCCGGGGGTTCCAATACCTCGTTGAATGGGAGGTTTACGGCCCTGAGGACCGCTCCTGGGTTCCTCGTTCTTTTATCATAGATAGCTCTTTGGTTAGGGATTTTGAGGTCTCTTGTTCAGCTGGTGTTTCCTCGCCGCCAGGTGTCGGCCGTTAAGGGGGGGGTAATGTGAGGTTCTGTGTTTGTGTGTCTGCTGTGAGTCATCTGTCGCAGGGAGGATCTGTGGTGAAGAGCTGCTGCACGGGCTGATTGCACTCACCTGTTTTCAATCAGCCCTTTTGTGTCCCTGGGCTTCTTAAGGAGCTGGCTGACAAACATTCAACGCCTGATGGTTGCCCTACCGGTACCTCCAAGCCTCTGATCTCCAGGTATTTCTCCCGAGATTGTTCCCAGTGATCTCCAGTGATCCCCATGCGCTCTTTGTGTTTCCCAGGTTCTTACTGAGGAGTCTCTTGGTCCAGCCAGTCTCCATTTTTCCACCTGCCTGCCCGCTCTCAGCCACGCCGCCTCCTCCTTGTCACCTTCCACCGGACCTCAGCAGCCCCTGACTCCGCTCAGCAGATCTCACTTATCTCCCCTGAAATTGGAAATCGCCTCAGATCTGTGAGTACCACCGCTCTCAAGAATTCAGTTAATTCCCATCCGTCAACGACCTTCTCTAACCTCATCTCTCCATATCCAGACGCCCAGCAGTCCCCGCTGTTTCCAGCTGATCATTTTCGTTTCTTTAATAAAAACATCTTAACTTTGTTCTGTGGTCCGAGTGTGGTTCTGCATGTGGGTCCGGAGGTTAGACAGGAACATGACACCCTGGGTGTAGAGGTTGGAGAACTTGAGATATGCAAAGGCTTACACTAGAACTGTTTAATTTTACTCCAAGCAACAAATTCCATTGGCAGTGTCGATTAGCTCAGCAACACAGTCCGGCAAATCCACTTCGGAAACGTTGAAATAAAATGTGAAAAAATCTCCGGTTTTATTTCTTGATTTCTGGTTTACAAAAATGGAATGTGAGCTACCTAGTACACTTGTTTTAGTTGCATAAAGAAACAAAAAAGGATTCCTAATAAAACTTAGCAGTTCGCACGTAAGAAAACCATTTGCTTCCACAGCTCTCAAGCTCTGAGACCAACAACAAAAAAAAAAAGAATCAACACAAAGTAGCCAGAGTTGGCTTGTTCTTAAAGGGGCAGTACATAACTTTTCCAATATGTTCTAAATCACCTAAACACATAAATTCTAGCATGTTTTTAACCTAATAAGAATGATTTTAACATTTTAACAATAATGTGAACTTATAAATGAAATTATTTATCTTTTTACGTTAATTCTTATTCACATTACTATGAACTATACTTTGGCCTCTACTTACTCGGCCCCTAAGTGCTTTCTAGAAACAATTACAACAATAACAAATGTCTTTCTTTTGAATAAAACTCAATAACAGTCCTCCTTACACTGCTTCTTGAAGTAGGCAGAGTTTGGTGATCAGCCTCTCCAGTTCGTTCGTCCTTGCCTTGTCACGCACTTTGCGAACCATTCCATTTTCGTCCTTCATGGTCTTGACGACTCTTCCCATTAGCCATAATCCCCTGGGGGCCGATTAATCAACTATCAAGTCCACATCTCCTGGGACTAAGTTCCTTGATGGATGGGTTCATTTCTCTCTTCTGGAGTTGAGGAAGATATTCTTTGGTCCAGCGCTTCCGGAATAGATCACTCATATACTGGACTTGCCTCCATCTTTTACGTGAATAAGTATCATCCTTATGAAAGAGACCTGGTGGTAAGTTGGCGCTAGTCTTGAGCAGGAGTAAGTGATGTGGTGTGAGAGCTTCCAGATCATTGATTTCATTGGAAGGCATGGTAATAGGTCTACTGTTTAGAATGGCTTCAAATTCACAGAACGTCTGAAGACTTTCCTCATGCAACCTTTGTTCTTTCAGTGTAGCACTCATGATTTTTGGATGACTCTTTCCCATATCCCTCCATGGTGGGATCCGGATGGTGGATTGAACAACCATCTGATGTCCCTCTGGAGCAAGCTGTTCTCAATTTGTGAAGTATTCCACTCCTCTATTGCCTTTCTGAGCTCGCGATCAGGTCCAACAAAGTTATCCGATCTCATTTCTTTCACCTGACCTCTCCTTGCAATGAAGCGACGCAGAGCCTGAATAAAGGAGTCTGTTTCCAGTGATGTTGCCATCTCTATGTCGACCGCAGGACAAGCAAGGCAGGTAAATATCACTCCATATCTTTTTACAGAGGATCATCCTTGCTTAACATTGAATGGCCCAAATAGATCCACTCCGGTTCTGGTGAAGGGTGGTTCGTCTGGTATGACTCTGTTTCTTGGTAAGTCTGCCATCATTTGTGTGCCTGAGGCACCATGTTGTCTTCGACAAATTGCACACCGAGACAGGATTCTTCTGATTGACGGGGGAGCATCAATACTCCAGTACCTTTGACGCACATGAGACAAAATATGATTACGTCCACTGTGTCCCAGCCGCTCGTGAGCATCCTGGAGAATTAAATCAGCCACATGATGCTTCTTTGGGAGGATCATCGGGTGCTTGGTTTCAGTTGGCATAGATGCCCGATTGAGTCTCCCTCCAACACAAAGGATTCCCTCTTCAAGTTGTGGGTTCAATCTGAAAATTTGGCTACTCCTCTTGATGGAGTCCTTTCTAAGAAGAGCAGATGTCTCTTCATGGAACCCATTTTGCTGACAATAGCTGATATCTATTTCAGCTTGTCGGAGCTCGTCCACAGTCAAGTAAGTCTGTTTAAGATTTTTTTTGTAGCTCAACATCTCTCTGTCCACCCGTTGTTGATCATTATGCAACTCATTCCTCTCCCTTCTTTTTCCTTGAGAGGGTCACCAAGGTTCCCTTGAGTCGTGTGAGCCACGCCACAGCCTTTTTGAGACGTATCCACGAAGAGTAGTATTGGATTACTTGTTGCATTGAATCAGTGCGTTTTTCTGCTGTTGTAGCATTAACGATTATGCCTTTCTTGACCTCAGGATCTTCAGCTGTGAGCTCTTCAAGGTGATCATGCTTGTCTGACCATTGCTCTTCTGGCTTACCGAGGAAGACAAGCCCTGAAATCCAGACTTTGTTCTTCATGAAGACGATCACCCTTTGCCCAATGGAGGCACGATCAGCAGGATTCAACTGGGTGCTGATATAGCTCCATTGCTGCACTTTCGAAGCTTGCAAGATAGCGGCAATCCTGTTCGCCACAAATGTTTTAAATCTGATGCTCTCATTTGCTATGTACTTGAGTATGGCAGTACTATCAGTCCAAAACCTGGAATGTGACAGTGACAACCGTAGTTCTTTCTTCAGCATGACATCCACTTTCACAGCTAAGGCAGCCGCCGTAAGCTCCAACCGTGGGATAGTTGTTGGTTTGAGAGGGGCAACCCTTGCCTTTCCTAAGACGAATGAACAGTGTATTTGATTACTGCTGTTCTTCTGGACTAGGTAACTAACAGTCTCGTAGCCTGTTTCACACGCATCACAAAAGTGATGTAGTTGAGCTTGCACTGTTTTCCCAAACTCGAGGGGCTTGAAGCACTGATCCACCTCAAAATCATTGAGCTGTTGAAGGTCTTCTATTCACTTCGTCCACTGCTGTGGAAGATGTTGTTATGGCAAAAAAATATCTCAGGGTTTTGTTGGAAAGGTGTTTTCACTCTAATTTAAAGCCTCTCTTAAAGGAACAGACAACCATTTAATTTATGACCCTAGGTTCTCTGGGCTCTCATTTCACCTTCCCGTGTGCTCGTTCATTTCTGTAAAAAGGAGCAATAAGAACAACAAACAACAATTATATATTTTAACAGCGAGACGTCGTTCGCTGGACTCAGTTCTAGTAACTGAGCACAGCTCTACGTCAGCATAATATTTTTATTTGAAACAAGAATTTGCATGAAACTCCTCCCACATAGATCTTCGTTCACAGAATGATGGTCACAGCTTCTTCACAGAAGGAACACATGATGTACTACATTCTTCTTGATTGTTCACTGTTTCTAAGTGTTTCCACATCCACTACAGAATTAAACCCTCATACAATATTTACAGATTTTCTATCTCTTCAGTTTCCATAATAAAGAAGACTTGAGTCTCAGAAGGCGTTTAAGTATTTAATCCAAACATGTCTGGCCAGAACATGGAGGGGACAGAGTTACTCGTGCATCACCCTATCCAACCTTTCTAACAAACCGCTTAAATAGTATTCAGCAATCACTGTTTATCTCTGTAGATGTCTTCTCCAACCTTCATGCCCGGCCTCTGGAGTAACTGCTTCATGCGAGTCTGATAGCAACACATAAAGCAGCACATCCGAAGGCCAGACTGTTCTTACTTCCCCGGCATCTGTCTGTCTGGTGACCTGACACATTTATATCATAAACATTAAGTTGGAACAATAACCTTGTCATTTTACCCTAGATGCATTCACTAAACAGAGAATATTCACTTAATTCCTAATTACATAAGAATTTTCCACCACAATTCCCTGCTTTTATTAACTTAATTAATACCATAAAGGGAAAATTCCAAAGTGCTATCACAAATCTCCCTAAAAGGTTGGTAGGTTGATCAAAAAAAAAGACAATGTTCAAAACACAAATTACAATCAGACCTGAGACATGTTTGGCCATGAAATTAGCTCACAGTGACGAATATTAGATCCTTCCAGATGACTTTGATGAGACTCCTGTACATTGAGACCGAAAACCCACGGGGTCTTCTTACGCCATTTTCTTGTGGGCAAAATGTCATCTCAACAGCCCCTCGCCCCAGAGGCGGCCATCCACAGGTCTCGTCATCTGTCAGGATGCTCTAGATAAAAACACAGAACAAAGGAGAAATTATGTAGCATCTTCCAGTACACTTTGGAGGGTATTACATCAACACTAGATGTTGAAACGTGTACGCTTCCCTTGAGCTGTTGCTTGTTGCCGTGAAGCGAGCCTCCGCCGCCATATATATCATAAACGTTAAGTTGAAACAATAACCTTGTCATTTTACCATAGAAGCATTCACTAAACACAGAATATACACTTAATTCCTAATTGGATAACAATTTTCCACCACAATGTTCTGGCACTGTTTCATCCCAGCCTGTTCTTAGTCTACACAATTCTTGCAGTATATTTCTAGCAGGTAGTATGATTGGCGACAACATTCCCAACGGATCGTAGACTGAACTCATCGTAGACAGGATTCCTCTCCTGGTTAAAGGCTTCTGATCCATGCTCACACGAAACTTGAACTGATCTGACCGGATGCACCTCTGTACTCCCAAAGCTCTTTTAATGGCAAGTGAATTCTGGTCGAGATCGAGATCTTTAACTTCTGTTGCCCGGTCCTCAGGTGGAATGTTTAACAACACATTACGATTGTTGGTTGTCCATTTTGTCAGTCTAAAACCTTCTGTTTGACAGATGGCCTTCAAGTCTTGGAGTAGTTTGACCACTTCTTGTTCAGTGGCAACTGATCTCAAACAATCGTCTACATAAAACTTATTTAAGACTGTATCCACTACTGCTACATCAAACTTGTTTTTGTTGTCCTCAGCACACCTTCTCAATGTGTAACTCGCGCAGCTTGGTGAAGAGGTGGCTCCAAACAAGTGTACCTCCATTCTGTAAACTTGTAGCTCCTTTGAGACATCGCCGTCCGGCCACCACAAAAATCTGAGCAGGTCCGCATCTTCTGGTGGGACTTTGACCTGATGGAACATCGATTCCACATTTGCCATGAATGCAACCCGCTCTTGACGGAATCTGGTCAAGACACCAACCAGACTGCTTGTCATGTTGGGCCCTTGTAATAATTGTTCATTAAGTGTGGTTCCTTGATACGAAGCACCACAGTCGAATACCACTCGCATTTTATGCTTCTTAGGGTGGTAGACACCGTGATGTGGAATAAACCACGCCTTTCCATCACTCCGTTTTAGCTCTGTATCTGGGACCTTTATTTATCACATCGGTCATGAAGCTGACATAGTCTTCTTTGAACCTATGATTTCTGTGAAGCTTCCTTTTCACGTTAAGCGCTCGTTGCTCTATCATTGCTCTGTAGTTGGGTATCTTCACTTCATTGTTTTTCAATGGTAGACAAATGGAATACTGTCCATTGATCAGCTTTGCTGATGTGGAGACTCTGTCCACAAACAGTTGATCTTCTCTAGACATTTCTTTCTGCTCTCCTTGAGCATTCTCAGGAAAATCGTACTTGAATTACTGACTCCACAATTCCTCAAGTCGATCCACGAGATCCGATTCGTCTGGACCTGCAAGTATCCATTCTTTGTCCAGCTTCTGATGTTCTCAAGCAGCGGCCCATTTACTCTCCATCCCAAAGCAGTACCTCTTCTGGCTCCAAAGCTTTAGCCGCATCAGCCCCAATTAGAAGACCGATGTCAGTATCGATTGATGGAATTCATATACCTCGTAGATGTGGCCACTTATCCACGTCTTCTTGGGTTGGAATATTCTCTTTACTTGCTGGAATAACCTTTTGTGCGAAAACACCTGTAAGTTCAATAAAGTCATCACCTTTTAGGATACTCACTTCAAGGTCTGGTACAGCTTTGCATGAGACTGTCCTTTGATCACCCATAGTGGTGAGTAGGATGTTCACATTTTTTCCTTGCAGGTGAAGGTCCTCCGCCAGCTTGTTAGTGCAAAAGGAGGCGTTACTGCCTGGATCCAGGAATGCATAACAAGTCAGCACCTTGTTGCCTTTATTTGCCTTTACTCTCACAGGAACAATGGCAAGGACACTACCTGTAACCCCAGCCCCAGTCTGAGAGCATGCTTCCTCTGCATCCACAAATCCACTGACAACAGTTTGCTCTTCATTGGCAGACTCCTCTTTTTGTTCCTCCTTAAAAATCCCCTCCTTTGGTAGATCTTTAGGTTTCTGCTTTATGTGTGAGAGCGTAGGGTGTGTCGCAAAACATATCTGACAGCTCTTCTTTTGTTCGTTCCTTCAGCAGTCTCTTTGCTTCAGGGTAGCCCTGATCTGGGTCTATGGGAAAACAGCTGCGCACTAAGTCATTAGGCTGCCCAATTGTGTGCTGTTCTAGATAGTAAAGCTGATCCTTGCCGTTATCAGCCTTGCTTTCTATGCGGTCTTCAAAGGCTCTCATGAAGAGACGGTATTCTAATGGATCTCCCTTGTAGATAGTTTTTGGTGTTTTATTAGGCTTTCAGTGATGTCGTTTTGGAGTTGCATGACAGTAACCAGATTATCTGCAGGCCTATTTACAGAATTGTCTTCTAAAGTAATGGGAACTTGTGTTGCATCTACAGATCTTCCTTAGTAGTGTGGCTATGCTGAGCTCCATTGCTGGCTACATTGTCCTTACCGTGGCTGACATCACATTTCCTTGAAGCAGACATCAATACATCCACCCTAGTGCCTTTGGTTCTACATGAAACCTCTGAACTTTCATATTTTCTTATCACAGCTAATTGTGCATCAGCTGCAGCAAGCCCCGCTTGTAGCTCCAACTCTTCTTTTTCAACCTTGAGCTGAAGTTCATGCTCCTCTAAAGCTTGTTTCCTCCTCAAAGTAGCTGACTTGGCTAATAGAGCAGCTCTCTCTAATTCAACCTTTAAGCGTTCTGCACGAGCTGACGAGGTTGCAGAAGTAGAAAGAGACAGACTTACATTTTCTAGACTTCCTGGATGTGCCAGACGAACTATCTTCTGGATGTATCTCATCATTGACCTTGTAATATTGCATTTCTTATCCATGCATTAACTGTTTGCACACATTCTCTATGCTTGTTATTTGTTGGCTCAAACCAATCCCTTTGATCTGAGTTCATATTCTCTACACATTCAATCCAGCAGAATAGGTCTTTAACATCCTCATTTATTTTACTGAATTCTTTCATCAGTGTTTCATACTTGACCAACAATTCTCTTGATATAACTTCCACATTACCATCATCATCCATTAAAGCATGCAACTCGCTCCTTTTCTCAGTGAGTTGTCCAAGTATGGCTCTTCTGGAGCTTATTTTCATTTGCAGATTATGTTCCAATGCTTTTTCTGTTGGTTTAACCACTCGCCTTCCCTCAGTTAGGCTTACCGTGTCTTCTGCTCCTTTCTCCGTCATGATTACATTTATCCTTAGTCCGTTTTTTTTACAGGTTCCACTTGCAGCAGTCAAACAGCAGCAACGAGGTGCTAGTTGAGCTCGTTAGCATTCCACTTAAAATTCACTAGCCAGGAGCGTAGCGCTTGAACAGGCTTCTTAAGAAATTTAGTATCATTGAACCTTCGTTCATGTTACATGTTCCAAAGATCTCTCCAAAGGCTTATTTTCCAACGTGAAGCAGGTTTTCTTACTAATGTAGAGGTTGGAGAACTTGAGCTATGCAATGGCTTACACTAGAACTGTTTAATTTTACTCCAAGCAACAAATTCCATTGGCAGTGTCGATTAGCTCAGCAACACAGTCTGACAAATACACTTCGGAAACGTTGAAATAAAATATGAAAAAATCTCCGGTTTTATTTCTTAATTTCTGGTTCACAAAAATGGAATGTTAGCTGCCTAATACACTTGTTTTAGTTGCATAAAGAAACAAAAAAGGATTCCTAATAAAACATGCAGTTCGCACGTAAGAAAACCGTTCGCTTCCACAGCTCTCAAGCTCTGAGACCAACAAAAAAAAAGAATCAACACAAAGTAGCCAGAGTAGGCTTGTTCTTAAAGGAGCAGTACATAACTTTTCCAATATGTACTAAATCACCTAAACACATAAATTCTAGCATGTTTTTAACCTAATAAGAATGATTATAACATTTTAACTAGGGATGCACCGATATGAAAATTTGGGCCAATACCGATGTCCGATATTAATCCCGCTGTTATGGCCGATAACCGATACGCACCGACATGGTATACGGTATATATCCCTACACTTTCGACACCATGGAAAATCAACTACACCATCTACATCTCTTCTCTCCTTGAATTAAATACCCCCACATTCCTGCGCCGCATCACTATCGCTGTCACATGACCAAACAAACACCACTTGGATAACCCCCCCCCCAAAAAAAAACACAGACAGAAACGTCAATAAGATGGAAATAAATAAACATCGGTTGTTAATATCGGCCCTTTGTTACTTATCGGGCCGATGCCGATATGTTAAAAAACGCCTAACATCGGCTGATACCAATGTTAATGCCGATATATCGTGCATCCCTAATTTTAACAATAATGTGAACTTGAAATTATTTATCTTCTTAACATTAATTCCTTTTCACATTACTACGAACTATACTTTGGCCTCTATACTGGGGCTTGTATGAATGTAAGATTTGCGTTGAATTTAATCCTAAACCAGCAATCAAGCATGAGATGGGCTCTTTTAAAGGCAAGGCAAGGCAATTTTATTTGTATAGCACACTTTCAACAACAGGGTAATTCAAGGTGCTTTACATGATTTGGTGATTAAAAAAACAAACAAAAACACAAACATAGAATATGACATTGGAAATTTAAAAGTAAAAGTAGCAAATTAGCATGAAACACACATTACACATGATGCACAATAAACATACACAACACATGAGACACAATAAAGCAAGAGAAAGATCAATAAAGCAAGAGAGCATGAACACATTTGATACATATGACATCAAGCATTTACTCGAAGGCAATTTTAAACAGATGGGTTTTTAGTCTCGATTTAAAGCAGTTCAGAGTTTCAGCAGCTCTGCACTCGTCAGGAAGTCTGTTCCAGATAAGGGGAGCATAGAAACTGAAAGCTGCTTCTCCATGTTTGGTTCTGAGTCTAGGGATGTTTAGTAGGCTAGAGTTGGAGGACCTGAGTGGTCTGGGTGGTTGGTACCATGACAACAGGTCTTCAACATATTTTGGTGCTAAGCCATGTAATGATTTATAAACTAGTAGGAGTACTACTTTCCTGGTTCTAGTGAAGAACACGAGCAGCATCCATCCATTTACTTGGTCGATGCATTCATTTAGGGTTTGAATGGGTTCAGAGTCACCTGGTGTCATTGTAATGTAAAGCTGAGTATCATCCGCGTAGTTATTGTAGCTAGTCTTATTGGTTGCTATAATTTTGCCTAGTGGGAGCGTGTATTAAATAAAAGGGGCCCTAAGATGGAGCCCTGGGGCACCCCACATGTGATTTCTGTTCATTCTGATGAAAAGTTTCCTATTGAAACAAAGAAGTCCCTGTTCTTTAGGTACAACTCAAACCAGCCAAGTACTGTACTAGAGAGTCCGACCCAACTCTCCAGTAGTTCCAATAGTATATCATGATCAACAGTCTCAGTGCTGTGGTGGGCACGGAAACCAGACTGAAAAACATCAAAGCGGTTGGTCATTGTTAGGAAGCTATTTAATTGGTGAAACACAGTTCTTTCATTAATCTTACTGATGAATGGAAGATTAGAGTTTGGCCTGTAGTTCTGCATTAATGTGTTGTCCAGATTCTTCTTCTTTAGTAGTGGTTTAATAACTGCTGTTTTTAAAGCCTGGGGGAAGACACCTGGTAACAGGGATGAGTTCATTATTTGATCAAGATCAGACCCAATGACAGGAAGAAGCTTCTTTAGAAAAGTTGTGGGTAGGATATCAAGACAGCAAGAGGAGGAAGAGTCTAGTTGGATAATAATTTTTTCAAGTTTTTTTGAGGTACAGATTGACCATCTAATATAAACAACAAAGGTGTTTTGAGATCTGACAAAACAAGAAAGACATTTTTCAAAGAAAACTGCAGCTTTATTGAGCCAACTCAAATGTATTTAGGATGTGACAGTACAGCCAAAAAGTGTTTTCTTTAGTATGTGCCAATTAAAAAAAACATTGAAGTCCCTCTTAGGACAACCCGCAGTACAGGAGCAGTACAAACAGTCAAAACTCCGCCAATCACCAGACATGGTGTTAGAGGATGGTCAAAATCTCAAAGAGAATTTTATTTTTACAGCAGTATCCATCATCTCTTTCACTTATGCTCTACCAAGATGCATTTGAAGTGGTCAATCCATTAGGTTCAGGCAAAAAAACAAAACACAAAATCCTGGCTGTGTACATGACACTAGGTGAGATTCTACTACACAACCGATCCTCTGTTGATGCAATGCAAATAGTTCTGCTTAGCAGAGACACTGGTTTTAAAACTTTTGGGCATAACCATGTTTTTTTTCCAGTCTTTAAAGATTTGGAAGAGACAGAGATTCTGGCAGAGGATGAAAACATGATTAAGGCAGTTTTGTTAGCCATTTTAGGAGACAATCTGGGCTCCCACTGCATTGGTGGTTTTACTGAGAATTTCAGCTGCAGCAAACATTTTTGCAGATACTGCTTAGTTGACAGGGAAAGCTTCATCAGAGACCCACTAGCACTTGGGCAAAAAAGAACTGCTGAGAACTATAAGGACAGTGTTGAAGTCCTCTCTACAACTGACCACTCTGTATTCAATTCACTGAAGTACTTCCATGTGTGTTCTGGGCTACCTGCATGTTTGGGCCATGACTTATTTGAAGGAGTAGTTTCAAGTGACTTATCACTATATTTAGATAGCCTTGTTCGAGTGGCGAAGCATTTCACATACAATGAGTTAAACAGAGCAATTGTAAAGTTCAAACACATAGGAAGTGATGCTTTAAGTAAGCCATGTGAGGTGAAAACAGGACAATTGATCTACGACTTCACTGCTTGCACTGCCCTACAGAAAGTGTGTGAGTGAATGCTGACAATCTGATGGATTATTACCCAATGCCACTTTATAGTTTCCCAGGCCTTTTTGTTTTCTCCTTACACCATTCCGTTTCTTCTTGATTTTTATTTTATTTATATTTTTTCCGTGATGGAAATTGAGTAGCAAATCACATGTATCCTGTCAGAATTGGACATAGAAAATATAACTTCTATTGTAGAAAATCTGAAGGACGTTATTGGTGTCCAACAAGAGTGACCTGTTTGTGGAAGCTGATGATCTCAAACCCTTTCTCACACCAGTTCAAATACGTAAACTACTTTTTGCATTTAAAAAAAGGTTTGTGTAAGTTCTGTACAACTCAATGACTGTTTATCAGCTGTAGGTCACTCATAGACTCATAGGTCAATGATTAGCTTTATTTTTTACATTACGACTATATCAGCTGCCAATTTCTTTTCACCATACCAGTCTGCACGTTTAAATGGAAGACATTTTATCGAAGAGCTTTTTTCAGCCTTATCTTGTCATGTGGAAAATTTCCACTGACATGGAAAACATTTATAAAAGTGGAAACTAAATTATACACCATTCATCTTGCATAACTAGTTTTATAATGAAGTTTGGAAATTGTGACAAATTGTAACATGGAATATAAACAATGGGTTTATTGTTCTTTTGCAATGCTGGGATTGCTTCTTTATATTTGCATCTTCATAATCTCCATAATTTACTTTTTTTATTGCTACTACATTCAAACTGCAAGGATAATTTTTTATTGTTTGAGAAAAAGACTATATACATTTGGTTTGACAATTATCTTTCTTTTTAAAGAATGCAACAGGCCAGAGGACCTGAATGACACTTACTCTGGACCTTTACCCGGCTGTCTCAGATGATACATCAAGCCAACCAATTCTTCCATCCGTCTCAACATCCACCTCTTTGTATTATTGCAGCTCATAGATTTCAGACTTTAAAATTCCTTGGGTAAGATTTCCTCTTAGACTGTCCCATGTGAATACAAGGGGGAACAAAGCTCATCCAGAAGACAGGAGGAGTATGGTTAGAATAGCTGTGGTGGCCATGCAAGTTCACTGCAGAAATCCCAAACATTCAGCTTGAGAAGAGATTGCTAAGATCATTGTAAATACATATCCACAAACATTTGCAGATTTTACTGACAAAGGTGAAAGACTAGGTTCTGGCCAATATTCATTACTAAGAAGCATCAAATGTAGAGTTGAACATGTAAATTGGAATAATGTAACACACAGACTTGGTAGTCCAAAGAGAACCAGGAACGAGGAAGACTGCAGTCCAGACAGTCAGGAAACTTCACCGAAAGAGGTTTGGTGCCTTGTTGATAGCTATGGTTGTATTAACTGACAACCAGTTCAACTTCCTGAAGGAGAAACACAAGCTTCTTTAGAGGAACAAAAAGGGTATAGGCTAGTAGTAGTGAGGCTAATAAGTGACTGATTTATTAGATATATTGTTGAAGAGTTAATTGTAGTATTTTTAACATCAGTCAACTGTTAATTTAACTGCTAAAGAACACATTTACAGGAACAAATCAAACGATACAAGAAAAATGATAGCATAAACATTATAGGCCTACTATTGGAGATGAGGTGCCTGACTGCTGAAGGAGGAGCAGCTGCTCTCTGTCTTTCTCAAGATCCGTTCATTTTCTTTTCTTTTCTTTTATTTTCTGTTCTGTTCTGTTCTGTTCTGAGGGCATTGAAACGAAGCTACGTCGTCTGGAAATTAACTTTGATCTCCACGCTGATTATGGAAAAAACGACACAACTTTACCGTTGAATACAAACAGAGAACAGCCTATCAGCCCGGTGGTACATCGGCCTAACCGTGTCACAGAGACTCCCTACAGGCGCCTGAGCAGCAGAACTCTGCACTCTAATGAAGACTGGCAAGCATTAAAACGCACGGAATCATCAACCCCAGCCTGTTCTCCGAGGAAGAAAAAAAAAAGAAACTCCGGCATAGAGAAAGATCTGAACCCAGACCTGCCGCTTCTGCTAAAAGTAAACAAAAGAGGTTTCAGCCAAAAACAAGAGATATTTCTCCACCTGGAATCCCGCTGAAAAACAGATTCGCAGCCTTGAGTTCCCCGAAAGATGACGCAGCCCCCTGGACCAGTCAAAGCCACCAGGAAAAACCCAGCCGCATCAAATGGACACATAACAAAGTAAGAGCCCCCCCAGCAAAGATTGTTATCATACAAGACGGATCAATTAATGGAATGGAGGCTTTTTGTAGCAAGAACACCAGAGTTTATAGCTGCTACAAAAATACTGTGAGAGAAATATCAGAAACAAAATCCCAAAAATCTTGGACCAACATCCTGCTTTGGAAAGCTCGTCATTCATGCTGGATCAGCAGATATCGCGATGAGACAATCAGAGATTCTAAAGAGACACTTTTCTGATTTCCTACAGAGACTTGATGGATTTAACGTAAACATCCTCATCAGAGGACCAGTCCCTGAAGGGAATGATGAAAGATTTAGCAGACTCCGCATGCTCCATTAATGGTTGAAGAAACAATCAGCTGAGAAGTCGTTCACATTTATTAATAATTTCAAAGTATTTGGAAGTGCTAATCATCTGTTTAAAGCAGGCCAACGTTATCTTAACAAGGCCGGAGTAAGGCTGTTAGCAGCAAACATTTTTTCTTATCAAAATCAGAAAGCAAAACATTTGCTTCCAAAAGCTGACCTCGAGGCGCCCATGGATATAAGAGAACAAAAACACCAAGTCATGATGACACCAAAGGACCGAACAGATAAACAACCATCAGAGATTAAGTCTTCATCTTCCTGTGACTCAGCCACATCAAATGAGTCTCCATTTAGAAACTTTACAGACAGACTGAACAAGCAAATCAAATTTGGGACACAATTAACACCTAAACTTAGATTACACCAAACGCCTGGGACTAGTGTCAATAAGCCTGGGAGCTTCCCCCCACTGATTATTACAGATATTTGATATTTGAGCCAACCGGGCAATAAATCCACCCCTACCGTCTCCCAGAACTTCCGGGAAGTCTTTTCTTATCAATGACTTCATCACTGAGCATAATTGACACGCCCTTTTTTATCAGAAACTTGGCTAGATGAAAATAACGAAACAACTGCATTAATAGAATCTACTCCTCCAAATTATAATTTCTTAAGCGAGAGCAGAAAGCACAGACGAGGTGGAGGTGTTGCCACAATTTTTCACAACTCAATGAACTTTAAAAAGGTAACTCTGGGCACGTTTGATTCTTTTGAATACCTAGCCACCCAGATAAATGAGCCTAACAATGCTTTATTTTTAAGTTTATATAAAACACCAAAACTTAACTCTAACTTATTTAATGATTTCAATGACCTTCTTTCTGTAATATGTATCGACTATGACCAACTAATCATTGTGTGGGATTTTAACATCCGTACCGACAACCCCCAAGATAGACAAGCAAAAACATTAGATGATACTCTCCACAACTTCGGCCTGACCCAGCATGTCAAACAACCAACACACAATAAAGGACACACTCTGGACTTAATTTTCAGCAAAGGTTTAAATATTTCCAACATCTCTGTAATTAATATGGCGTTATCTGATAATTTCTGTATTTTCTTTGAAAGTACCATCTCTGCTAAATTATCCAGCCACAGTAAGACCACTATAAAAAAGCATTTTCTAGGGGACAGCTCAGTTGAAACTTTTAAAGGTATTTACCCTTCCACTGCATCCCCCTCATCTCCCAACTCAAACTCAGTAAATAAGATGGAAGATAATTTCATGGATTCCATTGCTCCAACTAAAGTGAAAGTAGTCTCAGGTAGAAAGAAGTTTCCGTGGGCAAGTAATCCACTGGTACGTAGTGAAAAAAGTGTCAACGTGCCGAGAGAAAATGGCGGAAAACTCGACTCCAGGTTCACTGTGAGATCTACAAAGAGAAACTGAATAGATATCAGCTAACTATAAAAGATGCTAGGGAATCGTTCTTTTCTGAAATCATCAACAGAAACATTAATAATGTACGGACCCTATTTGCAACAGTGGAAAGACTAACTAATCCTTTAGTGACAGTAGCCCCTGAACTAAACTCTACCAGGGCCTGCAATGAATTTGCCAGCTTTTTCACTGAAAAGATTCTAACAATTAGACAGTCAATCTGTACCTCAATATCGAACCCACAACCAGTGCCATCCCCAATAAACAACAATGTAGAGTAAATGTCTGAATTCCACGAATTAAACCAGAACAGCCTTGAAAAAAATAATTATCAAATTAAACTCCTCCTCCTGCTGTCTTGATATCCTACCCACAGCTTTTCTAAAGAAAGTTCTTCCTGTTATTGGGCCTGATCTTGTGCAAATAGTGAACTCATCACTGCTATCAGGTGTCTTCTCTCAGGCTTTAAAAACAGCAGTTATTAAACCACTGCTAAAGAAGAAAAATCTGGACAACACGTTAATGCAGAACTACAGGCCAATCTCTAATCTTACATTTATCAGTAAGATTATCTAAAAAGCTGTGTTTCAGCAGTTAAATGGCTTCATAACAATGACAAACCGTTTTGATGTTTTTCAGTCTGGTTTCCGCGGTCACCACAGCACCGAGACTGCCCTCGTCAAAGTATTCAATGGCATCCGCATAAATACAGACTGTGGAAGAACCACAGTACTGGTTCTGTTGGACCTCAGTGCAGCATTTGAGACTGTTGATCATGATATTTTATTGGAACGACTGGAGAGCTGGGTCGGACTCTCTGGTCCACTACTTGGCTGGTTCAAATCTTACCTAAAGAACAGGGACTTCTATGTTTCAATAGGAAACTTTTCATCAGAACGAACAGAAATCACATGTGGAGTGCCCCAGGGCTCCATCCTGGGGCCCCTCTTATTTAATATCTACATGCTCCCACTGGGCAAGATTATAGCAACCAATAACATTAGCTACCAATACTACGCGGATGACACTCAGCTCTACATTACAATGTCACCAGGTGACTCTGAACCCATTCAAATCCTAAATCAATGCATTGACCAAATAAATGGATGGATGTGCCATAACTTTCTCCAGCTGAATAGAAACAAAACTAAAGTAATTACTTTTGGACCTAAAGAAGAAAGATCAATAGTCAGCACACAGCTCCAGTTAATACAGCTAGAAACTACTGATCAGGCCTGAAACCTAGTTGTAGTAATGGACTCAGACCTGAACCTCCAGGGTCACATCAAGGCAATAACAAGGTCAGCCTTCTATCACCTGAAGAACATCTCTAGGATTAAACGACTGATGTTGCAACACGACCTAGAAAAACTCATCCATGCGTTTATCTTTAGTCGGATTGATTACTGCAACATTATCTTCACAGATCTGCCTAAAAAGTCAATCAGACAGCTGCAGCTGATCCAGAACGCTGCCGCTCGTGTCCTCACTAGAACCAGGAATGTAGAGCACATCACCCAAGTTCTAAAGTCCTTACACTGGCTCCCTGTAGCTCAGAGAATAGACTTCAAAATACTCCTACTAGTTTATAAATCATTACATGGCTTAGCACCAAAATATGTTGAAGACCTGTTGTCATGGTACCAACCACCAATACCACTCAGGTCCTCCAACTCTAGCCTACTAAACATCCCTAGACTCAGAACTAAACATGGAGAAGCAGCTTTCAGTTTCTATGCTCCCCTTATCTGGAACAAACTTCCTGACGAGTGTAGAGCTGCTGAAACTCTGAATTGCTTAAAATCGAGACTAAAAACCATCTGTTTAGAATTTCCTTCGAGTAAATGATTGATGTCATATGTATGAAATGTGTTCATGCTCTCTTGCTTTATTGATCTTTCTCTTGGTTTATTGTGTATCATGTGTAATGTGTGTTTCTTTTATGTGTTTTTTTTTAAATCACCAAATCATGTAAAGCACCTTGAATTGCCCTGCTGTTGAAAGTGTGCTATACAAGCCACTGCTGTGTGTATACTTCTGCGTAGGGCTGAAAGCGTCGTGTTGCTTTTTCATTTCCAGACCTGCAGATGGCAGTAGGCTGGTATCGATCGGCAAACTCCACAGGGCGGAGTTTTTCTGATGGTTTGCTTATGTTTGCTTCAGTTCCGGCAAGTATTTCCTTAAAACAATGATGGCGGTCGACTTGGTGCAGTGTCTCAATGAGATTGTGGAAGCAAACGAAAAAATTATCCTTCTTTTCAACACTTTGCAACGCAAGCAAATGAGAAGACGGAGACGTAGAAGATGGTACGTGCGTACGTAATCTCACTGACCAATCACAAGGGAGTATTTCCGCGTCTCTGCGTCGTTTCGCCAGGCTGCACGTCAGGTCCGAGGAGGTGCACGTCAAGCCTCTGCGGACCTACGCAGAGGCTACGGCGGTTACGGCGTACCCTACGCGAGGGACACGACGCAGAAGTATAAACCGGTCTTCAGGTCATTTCTCACAGTTGGTGTCGCTGTTCATTTAATCTGAAATGACGTTAGCTTGATGATGTTTCCTGCAATAAGGATAAAAGCTCTCCATTTGTAGTGAAATGAACGTCATGTTTATACAATTCAAATTCAAAAATACTTTATTGATCCCAGAGGGAAATTAAGTGTTGGTATAGCTCATATAATTAATTCTTTACTGTACAAAAAACCAAAACTTAATATGTAGCCAACAGAGCCACTCCAACATGCAGCCACCCAGAGCAGCGCAATTCTAGAATCGAATTCTAGAATTCAAACAGAAAGTCGCAATAGCCTTTTTTTTCTTGTCAAATTGTGAAATACAAAGGGTAAGCAAAATGCATATATATATATATTACAGACAGTAATGCTGTGCTATGTTCAAGCACTTTGTCACTTTATTACAGAAGTGTTCTGTTGACAGTTTGATAAATAAATAAAAATAATTAAATTGTTTTATTTAATTTTTTCCCAATCAGTACATAATCTTTAGCAATAATATGCCCTCTGTTTTCCTGCGGGAGTAGCTACCAACGCATATTGTGACGTTTAATAGACTTAAATGCTGTTTTTAAGGGGGAGTATTCCAAGTATTTGGAATACAGTACCAGGATTAAGCAAAGTACCAGAATATGTTACCAAATACATTTTAAAGCAGGTATTCAGTATTCTGTAACTCAATACATTTACAAAGTCCCCAGTCCCCAACACTGGTTATATCTGAATCTTTCCTCTTAATTCTGAGAAGAATGTATTAAGCGTATGACATAAAAGTTAGCAACGAAGCTTAGTTCTCAGATTTAATATGCTCATCATTGTGCCTTGATGCCAATTTCCATTCTTTCTCTCCACAGATTCACAGCTGAGGTTCAAGAACAAGGCCGGATTATCCAATGGGCATTATGGGCACAGGCCCAGGGGCCCACGCCCACTGGGCGCCCACATGAGCAGTTTAAGGAAGAAAAAAAAATAGTCTTCATATTTCAAATATCGCAGAGATCGGTCGTGGCGGAGATAACCAATAAGATCCACACCATTTTTTTTACCCTAACCAAGTTACATAGTCCCTAAGGCGCAGTTGCGGAAACCTTGGTAACATGCCACGCCCCTGCCCCAGCAAGTAGCGCTCCTCTGACTGTCAACAGACAGTAGGAGTAGTCCTAAGAGAATCTAAAATGAGTGAAAAAAGGTGGTTTCTATAAATGACAGAGAAAGATGAGAAGAAGACATGTTTATTAGGAAGTCTGTCATCTACTGACACGTTCTGTGTAAAACCTAAGGAGGAGAATCAGGAAAAAGAAGACATTGTGGATGATGGTGAGCCAATGAACTTGTTCGGACGGGACTGCTTTAGCTACACAACATGAGGCTAGCTGTAGCAGCAGCACCTCAGACTGGGTTTATCCGGTGTGGGACGCAGCATTGTGGGGGACAGTTAACGTAAATGCTTACGGCGTTGTTATCGATGGTGGAGCTGCTGCTTTTAATAATCGGACGACATGATATCCAGCTTTATCCCGTGATCGAGGTTTGGGCGGTAAAGTGAGCAAAACCTAATGATCTGCTGTCACTTCCCAAGTGGAGAAAAAGTTTCTTCAGACTGGATCACATGTTCACCAACCACTACAGGTAGGCTAGTATCTTTTGTTTCCCCTGCATCTTATTTGGAGCAAGTAAAACCAGTACCTTAGTGGTTTCTCTGACTGGAAACACTGGGAATACGTGCGTGACCATGAGGAAAACTGATCATTGCATCAGTGTGCTGCTAGCATCAGCCACTGGTAGCAGGACAGAAAGCTAAACTGGACCAGCTGGAGGGAGAGACGCGGTACTGGAGGGAGGTTCTGCTCAGGCGGGTCATTGCTGTCAGTCAGTTTTTAGGTGAAAGAGGTTTCTGTGGTGATGATGAATTACTTGGATCAGCACACAATGTTAACTTTGTTGGAATTTATCTGTCAGTTTGGTCATTTTCTTAGTGAACTCATAAAGAGGTGGACAGAAAGGCTGGGGCAGCACATCATGGAGGACAGAGTCAAAAGTAGGGATGCACCGATCAAAATTTTTTTGGCAATACAAATATTTAAAGTTATTATTGCTCTTATGGCCAATAACTATTATTTACAATGTTATAAATATTACATTAATCTCTTACAAAGATGGAAATAAATAGAGGTTTTTAATATTGTCTCAGTTTTACTTATCGGACCAACATAATATGTTAAAAAATGACTAACATCGTTAGATACCGATGTTGGTGTCAATACATTGTGCCCTGTTCTCATGGTTTTACTTATGAAAAACAGGAGAGGAGGAAAGAGACAGTAGAGGAGGATTGAGAAACAGGAGTTTAGAGATACAGATAGAGGTTTATTAAACACATTATTATGTAAAAGGAAAAGCATTTGTTTTTACTTTGCATTCATTTTCCATTTATGATCAAATGCTTTAAAGTATGAGTCAACTTTACTTAAACTGATTGCACTATTTTTCATCAATAAAAGAGAAAGAAAAATAGGGGGAAGAAAGACAGAGACACAGAAGGGCAGCATTGGAGAGCTGAGAAGCAAAAGAACTGAAGGAGCGCTGTAAGAGAGGAGAGGAAGGACAGGAACGAAAAATTAACGAGTATGAGTGAGTTTTAGTGATTAGGTTATGGAACAATCTGAATTGTAGTCCTGGCCTGGTGGAGGTGAGATCAAGCAGGATGTGTTTAAATAGGCAAGGGAGTTGTAGTTTTACAAGACTGTGGTGAAAATCCTATTTGAATTATTCAATTCAATTCAAATTCAAAAATACTTTATTGATCCCAGAGGGAAATTAAGTCTTGGTATAGCTCATATAATTAATTCTTTAAGGAGTTGTTGTAGATGATGATGGCTGTGGGCAGGAAGGATTTCCTGTAGCGGTCTGTATTGCAGCAAAACTGAAGAAGCCTCCGACTGAAGACGCTCTGTTGTTGTGTGACTGTCTCATGAAGAGGATGCTCAGAGTTGTCCATAATTCTTTTGATTTTATGAAGAATCCTTCTTTGCATTATCATCTCCAGATGTTCCACAGTTGTCCCAAGAACAGAACCAGCCTTCTTTATCAGGTTGTTTAGCCTTTTTAAATCCCTGGCTCTGATGTTGCTACCCCAACAGATGACGACTGAAGAGATTGCACTCTCCACAACATACTTGTAGAAGATCTGCAGCATCTTGCTGCAAAGCTTGAAGGACCTAAGCTTCCTCAAGAAGTACAGTCTGCTCTGTCCCTTCTTGTAGACGGCTTCACTGTTCAGTCTCCAGTCCAGTCTGTTGTCAAGGTGAACTCCGAGGTATTTATACTCCTCAACCACCTCCACTTCTTCTCCCATGATGGAAACAGTGTTTGAGTTATCCCTGTTTCTTCTGAAATCTACAATCATCTCCTTTGTTTTGTTCACATTCAAAGTAAGACGATTGTTTCCACACCATGTCACAAAGCAGTCCACCAGCTCTCTGTATTCAGCTTCTTGTCCATCTCTGATACACCCGACAATTGCAGAGTCATCTGAGTATTTCTGCAGATGACAGGTCTCTGATTTGTACAGGAAGTCTGAGGTGTACAGAGTGAAAAGGAATGGTGAGAGTACGGTCCCCTGTGGTGCTCCTGTGCTGCTGACCACCTGGTTTGACACACAATTCCTCAGTCTCACAAATTGTGGTCTGTTGGTCAGGTAGTCATTGATCCAGGCGATTGTTGAGGGCTCCACCTGTGTCTTCAGGAGTTTCTGACAAAGCAAATCAGGCTAAATTGTGTTAAATGCACTGGAGAAATCAAAGAACATGATCCTCACAGTGCTGCCTGCTTTGTCCAGATGACAGTGGGTTGGTTGAAGCAGGTGTATGATGGCATCTTCAACTCCAACTCCACAGCGATAAGCAAACTGCAGTGGGTCCTGATGCGTTCTTGTTTGCTTACTCAGGGGTGCCAACAGGAGTCTCTCCAGGACCTTCATGATGTGGGATGTCAGGGCAACAGGTCTATAGTCATTGATGACTGATGGATGAGTTCTCTTTGGTACTGGAACAAGGCAGGATGTCTTCCACAACACTGGAACCTTCTCCTGAGTTAGGCTAAGGTTGAAGAGGTACTGCAAGATCCCACAGAGCTGCTCAGCACAGGCCTTCAGGACTCTGGGGCTGACACCATCTGGACCTGCAGCCTTGTGCCGGTTCAGTTTCTCCAGCTGCCTCTTCACCTGACTTTTGGAGACAGACAAGTGGGAGGGGGAGGCAAACGGGGTAGCAGCATTTCCTGACTTGTTTGTAAAACTTGTGGAATCAGAAGAGTCCATGGCTGAGGTGAAGGATAAAACATTCGAGGTGTAACAGGGAAAGTGTTGATCAGAGGAGAGTGGGATGTCTGTTTGGCTGGGAACAGGAGAGGAGGATGCTAAGCTAGTTCCTGAACTGAACCCAGCGTTACGTCCTCATTGCGTCTGGCATTAGATATTGTAGCCCCCTTAAAAAAGAAAGTGGCTAGCCATAGGAGGCTGACTCCTTGGTTCAACGCAGAGTTGCGTACTTTAAAGCAGAATACTAGGAAGTTGGAGAGAAAATGGCGTTCTACACACCTAGAGGATTCCTATTTAACCTGGAATAACAGTCTACTGCTGTATAAAAAGACCCTTCGACAAGCTAGAACAGCATATTTTTCATCATTAATAGAGGCGAATAAAAACAATCCTAGGTTTCTTTTTAGTACAGTTGCCAAACTTACACAGAGTCATAGCTCTGTTGAGCCAACTATTCCCCCAGCTCTTAGCAGTGATGATTTTATGGGATTCTTCATAAATAAAATTAATTCTATTAAAAATAAATACATTGGCATCCTCACAAAAATGATTAGTTCTCCCTCAGCAAATGAGGCAGTATCGGAAAGAACTGTAGAACCTCAGTTGTGCTTAGGCTGTTTTGATTCAGTCGAGCTTTCGGAATTATCAAAAATATTAGCCTCATCTAAACCTTCAACTTGTATGTTGGACCCAATTCCAACCAAATTATTTAAAGACGTGTTCCATTTGGTTCCTGGCCCCATTTTGGATGTGATGAATCTATCCTTAGTAAACGGATACGTACCACAAGAATTTAAAATAGCCGTGATTAAACCTTTACTCAAGAAACCATCCCTTGATCAAGATGACTTAGTGAATTACAGACATATATCTAACCTTCCTTTCTTATCCAAAGTCCTTGAGAAAATTGTTGCTAATCAAGTCTGTGAGCATCTAAACAGTAACGAGCTCTTTGAAGAGTTTCAGTCAGGTTTTAGAGCTCATCATAGCACTGAAACAGCACTGGTGAAGGTTACTAATGATGTGTCTGTTCTGGTTTTATTAGATCTCAGTGCTGCTTTTGACACAGTCGATCATAATATTCTCTTAGAAAGGCTTGAACATGTTGCAGGGATCAAAGGAACAGCACTAGGCTGGTTTAAATCATATTTGTCTGATAGATTCCAGTTTGTCTTGTCTTGTTCATCTAAATGATAAATCTTCTTCACTCTCAAGGGTTACTTGTGGAGTTCCACAGGGTTCTGTGCTTGGACCAATTCTGTTCACCATATATATGCTTCCAATTGGTAGAATCATTAGACAGCATGGGATAAATTTCCATAGCAGATGCAGATGATACACAATTATATTTATCCATAAATCCTGATGAACCCAGTCAGTTAGGTAGATTACAGGCATGTCTGGAAGACATAAAAACATGGATGACCCTAAACTTTTTGCTTTTAAATTCTGACAAAACAAAAGTTGCTGTCTTTGGACCAGAAGTTCTTAAACAGAAACTGATTAGTCAATCACTTCATCTGGATGGCATTAAATTGGCCCCCAGTAATAACGTAAAGAACCTCGGTGTTATTTTTGACCGAGACTTGACATTTAAATCTCATATTAAACAGCTTTCTACGATTTCTTTCTTTCACCTCCGGAATATTGCTAAAATTAGAAACATCCTGTCCAGGAGTGATGCTGAGAAACTAGTCCATGCATTTGTTACCTCAAGGCTGGACTACTGTAATTCTTTACTATCAGGTAGTCCACAAAATGCCATTAAAAGCCTTCAGTTGATCCAAAATGCGGCAGCAAGAGTTCTGATGAATATTAAAAAGAGAGATCACATTTCTCCTGTTTTAGCTTCCCTTCACTGGCTCCCTGTTAAATCCATAATAGAATTTAAGATCCTTCTTCTTACATACAAAGCCCTTAATAATCAAGCTCCATCATACATCAGAGATCTAATTGTTCCATATGTTCCTAACAGAGCCCTTCGCTCTCAGACTGCAGGTTTACTTGTAGTTCCTAGGATTTCTAAAAGTAGAATGGGAGGCAGATCTTTTAGTTATCAGGCTCCTCTCCTGTGGAACCAGCTCCCAGCTTTAGTCCGTGAGGCAGACACTGTTTACTAGTAGTAGTAGTAGTAGTAGTTATGCTGCTATAGGCTTAGACTGCTGGAGGACAGACTTACCAATTTTCTTCACTCTGCTACTTCCTTTTCTCCTACGACTCTCCAGTTGTATTACAGTACATTCTGTTATTTCGACTGTTAACTTTGTTTTCTCTCAGTGTTTTTCTCTCCATAGAAGATATACCTGGTCTGGTATCCTGCTTGGCTGCAATGCCCTGTTGGACGGGGGGCATCGACTGGGATGATCCTTCCAGTAACTGAACATCCATTGTGTCCTGTTATCAACTATTTACTTTCTGTAACATAGAAAGTTCTCTTATATCAGATCTTCTGTTCCTTCTGTGTTTCTGCTCTGTCTTCTCAAACGCCCAGACGGTCGTGGCAGATGGCCGCTCCTACTGAGCCTGGTTCTGTTGGAGGTTTCTTCCTGTTAAAGGGGAGTTTTTCCTCTCCACCGTCGCTACATGCTTGCTCAGTATGAGGGATTGCTGAAGGATTGCTGTGGTTGGAAAGTCTGCATCAACGGGGCCCAACCTCACGCCAATGACTGACGCAATCTGCTGGGATTCCTTAAATAGGAAACTTTTTAACTGATTGGAATGTTTTTATAAATGTATTGAAATGACTTCTTGTTAAGTGCCTTGAGATGACATCTGTTGTGAATTGGCGCTATATAAATAAACTGAATTGAATTGCGTGGTAAGGGTAAGTTCATGGGAAATGTATTGCAGTTAAGTACGTTGAAATGAACTTGAGGTGACGTGACATGACCAAACAGGACTATACACATTTATTGATCACAGTAAATGTTACTTTGTTGATGTAATTAACTTATATATTATGGTATCGACCTGGCGACACTGTTGCCAGTGAGTTATCTCAGAGGATTCTACAGGATTTTATCATAATGCAGTCCAATGGTATTTTACTACAATAAACCATATAGTATCATTCTGAGAGCGACAAGGGGTGGTAAGTCACATTACCAAGCGTCACGGTATGAGGCGTGCAACAGTGATGCCAGTTTGTTACCTTATAGTGGATAGGTAAAGTTTAACAGTGTGGGCTGGAGCTCCGGTGGGGCCCCTGCTAAAGTCTGGGCTTGGTGCCACTCCGAAACATTAGCTTTACTTTCAGGAAGTTTTTCTTCCAAGAAAGGCGTGTTGGTAAAAAGTACTTTAAACCTACATCTATCAGGGGTTTAGATAATCTTATGCCCCACTGTCTTTCATCAAAATGAATTGATCTTGATTAAATCCATTATTGAATATGTAGTCCGCTTAATATAAAATTCTAAAGTTTGATTCCTTTCTATTTTCAACTGTGTGGAAATAGATGGGAAAAATTAATGATTTATTTCTTTACATTTGCATGACAGTCTGCAAGAGTTGCTGATAAAAAGAATATCTATTTAGATAGGTTGCATTTCACACCATACTATTTTTATTCAGATAAAGAGGTGACAAAGAATAGGATTCCTCAGGCCACCTGATTTTGGGTCAATGACAAAAAAGCTTCTTTTTTTATTAGTAAAAACTATTTGTAAAAGAGATGGTTTATTCCTAGATAAGGCTATCACTACGAATGAGACATGGTAGTTTAAACTATTGGCCTTAGTTTAGTGATCTGTTTCAGAATATCTTCAACTGGATATGTCTATGTGAATTAGTATAGCTGGGTCATCATGGTAAAAATTGTGCCCTCTCTCTCTCTTTTCCTCCTCTCTCTCTTCTCTCTGTCTTCTCTCTTACTCTCAAACCGCGCTTCTTCCGCTGGTTTTCTGTTCTGTTTGCTCCTGATCTACTTTTAGATTTATCTTCTTTGTCTGCAGATCAAATCCAAGACTCCCTCCTGGAATTAAGGTTCTAAACTGTCTGCTTTGGTGATTTTTTTTCCCAGCAAAGCGGGAGAGAGATGTGCGGATAATAAAGACAGCGGGTTTCTTTTGAAAAGTCACCCATCATAAAAAAACAGCATATTTTGTCTCTTGAGCTTCGCGTCTTCAGCCAGCTAAAATTCCCCCCAAAAGCAGAAAGCTGGACCGCCCTGCGCTTTCACGGATCGCTGGCAGGAAGCGACTGGTGGCAGCGGGGGTCCTTGGGATCATTATGGTTCTGGTTTTGGTCGTCCTTATCCCTGTTCTGGTGAGCTCCGCTGGAACATTAGATCACTACGAGATGCTCGGTGCTTGTAGGATGGTGTGTGACCCGTACGGCACAACTACTCCAAGAAGCACGGGCTCTTCAGACGCGGTCCCGGACAACAGCCTCCTGCAGTCTTTGCCCACCTTTATCCAGGGTCCGAGAGGAGAACCGGGTCGTGCAGGTAAGGTGGGACCAAGGGGAGCTCCAGGTGAACCAGGACCCCCTGGTCCAGTTGGGCCACCGGGAAATAGGGGTGAACCGGGAAAACCTGGTTTACCAGGACCCCCGGGACCCAGCGCAGTTGCTGGCGCAATCAGCGCGGCCACCTACAGCACTGTGCCAAAGATAGCCTTTTACGCAGGGCTGAAGAAGCAGCACGAAGGATACGAAGTACTGAAATTTGACGACGTTGTGACCAATTTGGGAAACCACTACGATCCAACTTCTGGAAAGTTCACGTGTTCCATCCCTGGGATTTATTTCTTCACTTACCACGTTCTGATGCGTGGAGGAGATGGCACCAGTATGTGGGCGGATCTTTGCAAAAACAACCAGGTAAAAAAGCTTTCAGCTAGGAAAGAAAAGATCTTATGAACACCTTATTTTCTTTTCTTTAATTGTTGTCATCATCTTGTCAACCCTGTTACTGACATAATCTTAACAAAATACAATATTTCTTATTATAAATATGCAATATATGGTACACATATTAGCAGTTCTTTAGTCTCTGTTTCCATTTAGATTATTTTTAATTGTAGATTTATTTTCTCCAATTAGATATTTGTCATGCAGAATATCAAATGCAGCCTTATTTTGCATGGTGATCACATGTATAAGATATTTTCTAGAAGAGAAATGTTGGGAAAATGGCCCAGTCAAAAATATATTGTAGTTTAAATTGCAATGGTAAAACTTTAAAGTCCATTTTAATTGTCATATTTTTTAAAAATCAAATTAATGAGAACAACAGGGTTGACATTATGTTAACAGGGGTGACAAAAGTAAAAGTAACAGGACACACATTCTTCTGCCTACACTGCACATCTTTGTCTACACTACACTATATGAAGTTTAATCTTCCAAGTCAGTAAGTAGTAGCTGGTAAGATTATTTTGTATTTGATTGGCATTATTGTCTTAGTGAAGCACATATTTCTAAGAGGTCTATATTGTTCATCCATGTCATTCTATTCATACATTATTGACAAAGTTACCCTTTCCCTTATCTTAACATAAATTTAAAAGCTCAAGATGGCTTAGCCAGCCTAGAATTGCTGGGCCCAGCTGGTTTCAGATAGGCAAGGCAAAGGCTAACCTTTAAAGATAATACAACAAGGGTAAACACTATTTTGTGTCATCCCTGTTACGCACGTGACAAATCCTGTTATTGTGGAAAGGTAACAGGGTTGACTGTAACAGGGTTGACTATTTTAAGCTAATTTTCATGTGGCTTCCTGAAATAAAGGCTAGCTAAAGTGCAAGCTATGGTCTTTGAAAGATAATTACTTGTAGATATTGATCATATTTTGAGAAAACGAAAATTGTTCAGGTTTCTATGTTATAAAGTGGTAACAGGATTGACGTTGTATGCTCGACCCCCCTGGTTAAACCTTGCAAAAACATCGAAAATAGTCCATCAGAAAAGAGAGAAATTTTTTTGTCACTGAGCTGTTGGCATCCTGGTTCAGAGATGATGCACCCTCCTGTCAATCATGTCAAATCTGGAATCTACCATTCTTTTTCTAGGGTTTTTTCATTAGGGTAACAGGGTTGACATGAGGTTAGGGGACAGCGATACATTGGTAAATATCTATAATGATTAATATTATATATTATTACCAAAAAAACTGTTTTACAATAAGACCATACCTAAAACAATATCTAAATATGAAAATGTTAACATTTTGCCAGCATTTTATAAATTAAAAGTCCTGTAAACAAACAACAATAACAGTGAGGGACAGGCCAAAAACCTCACCCTCATAAGTATAAAAGTGATTTTAATTATTTGAAATAATATTTAATTGACTTTAATTTGATGTTGTATTAAGGAGAGAAGATATGGTAATGTTATATTTTTTAATTACATATTAATTTGCTGTCATGATAATTTTATGAGTAATTACTTCTTGGGGACGCAAAAGGCACAGATTTCATGGAATGACCCTGTAATCTTTTCTACTGAGTCTTTAAATTCACATAATAGCCTAGTAGGAGACATTTAGGCTACATGTAGGCTACTGAGCATGTGGTTGAAGCATCAATGACTTGGACACCCCTAAATGACCATAACTCATACCCATACCCTACAGCCACAACTTTTACTTGAGTCTTAACATACCAATACTAGCATGGCCAGTGCTAACCATTTGGGTGCTCTAGGCACAAATGTTTTGTGGTGCCCCCCCAAGCCAAAACCTTTTAGCTACATCTACCAAAAGGGCAGATGCGGAAGTGTCTCATGCAGGACATTATTGATATGTGTAGGACAACATACTTATGAGGTACCATATAGGACAAAATGTATGTTTCACTCACACCACTAAAACCATGCATACACCACTAACAGCATTCTCTCACATATACTCAACATTCATTTTACTCATATACTGAAATTTCACTAAGACATACCGAAAATGAAGGACACACAAGCTCCTACTCCTCCTTTCCACCGGACGCGTAAGTGGCGCCTTACAGGAGCAGCATGTTTCACTTGCGTATTCTGCTGCTTGCCCCTTTCCACTGGGTGCGTTTGAGGCGCATAGCAGCAGGGAAGCAGCTGTCACAGAGAGATCACGAAATCACGCGAGATTAGCAAAATCACGCGTGGTTTCATCAGTAAACACACCAACAAGCAGGAAAAGACAACAACATTGCTCCAAAAGGTCTGTGTTTTATGTTATATCCGTTTTATATTCGCCAATAAGTTTATGGTATGTCAGGGAATATCCAAAATATTTAAGTAAAGTAACCGCAAAGCAGCAGGTATCTTTTATTTTGAAAATTTCCGGATATCAAGCAGTTTGATTTCCTGTCTTCCCCTATCCAAAATGTCGAATTTACGTGTTTCAGAGGCGTACTGCGTAGAAAATAGGATTGCTGCGTATGTTTAGAAAAGTGCCACGACATGACGCTCCTGACTCGCGCTGCTTTCGCCTCCGGTGGAAAGGGTTCTATTGACTACAGGGGTGGCTATCAGCTGCGTATGACGTGCTGCTCCTGTAACACGCTGCTTATGCGTCCGGTGGAAAGGAGGGGTTAGGGTTCATTGAGATTATGGTAGTATGAATGAGTTATAATAATGCCTGTGTGAGATTATGTTAGTATGAATGAGAGCTAATACTAGTGTATGTGTAAACTTATGCTAGTATGAATGAGAGATAATACTAATATTTGTGTCAGATTATGGTAGTATGAATGAGAGATGATACTAATATTTGTGTGAGATTATGTTAGTATGAATGAGACATAATACTAGTGTATGCGTCAGTTTATACTAGTATGAATGAGAGATAATACTAGTGTATGTGTGAGCTTATCCTAGTGTGGTGGTGAAAACCTTGAATGCAGCTCAAGGGCTGGCTCCTCCCCCTGATTAGAGCAGGGTTATAAAAGGCACCTGCTGACCCTTAACTCACTCTGCTTTTGCCTGTTGGTGGTGGTGGCTGGCTTCCTTGGACCTCTGGCATATCTGTGCCTCTCAGGGTGGTGAGTAGGGTGGCAGTCAGTATTTTAATGAAAGCAGTTTGGTGGCTTACTAACTTGCTCCCCTCATTTCTTGTAGATCACTTGCTGCTGTTTTGTCCTAATTACTTAACTTTCATCTTTATTTAAATCATTGTAGTTCTGTTGTTTAGTTTGTTAGGTTTAGTGTATAAATTATTTTTGCCTTTATCTTTGTGGTGCTTTAACTTGTATTTTCTGTTTTATAGCTGGGAGTCATTTATTTCCTGGGGTCCCATTCCTCAGGTGGCGTTGTCGGTATCTCTTAAATTACATAAGTTTAAACAAAAATTTGGATTGGATTTACAACCTTTTCCTGTTTTTGACTCCAACACCAGAAGTCTCAAAAAGCACTCCGCCACACTAGTATGGCTATCCTATCACACCCTTATTACACCCTTACTACTCCCATCTCTAACAGGGTGCCCTTCCATAGCTTTGAGCCCATTTCCCTTTCGTATCTTCAGTCTTTGATTTTGTCAATGAAACCCTCTGGTTCCACGGATTACATCCTCCCGCGCCTCCTGAAAGAGGTTTTTCCAGCTATTGGCCAATATATACTAAACATCATAAAGAGATAATACTAGTGTATGTGTGTGCCTATGCTAGTATGAATGACTGCCTTGTACTAGAGTGTGTGTGTGTGAGAGGTGATTTTGTCTCAGAGGAGGCGGGACTAAAACTTTGAGATTGTAATGCGCATGTGAACATCCCACTACCAGTTTAACTTTAAAACGTGGCTTGTCCAGTAAAGGGCAGCATTGCAAGCAAATCAAGTTAAACGGTTGAAATCTGCAATTAATCAAGTAGAAGGAGGGATGCAACATAGCTAATGGTTGTGTGAATAAAGACAAAATTGGACAAGCAGCAGCTATTTTAAATAGTATTTTGTCATCACTGGAAGCTACCTGCAGTGTGGCCACTGCTTAAAACAAGCAGGCTCCCGTGGCATCTCGCAGTGAATCGGATGAGACAGAATAACCACCTCTTTTTCGAGCTAGGGCAGCTAGCCAAGTTGCAGCAGTAGCACTCCCCTCGGGGCACCATGGTAAGCTATCACAATTTATATTTTCAATTATAAACTACTCTCTTTGTACGTGTATTCTTTGAATCTAACAAAATAAAACTTGTTCTGAGCCACAAAAGTTAAATGAGCTTTTGAAACAACACAACTTACAGTTTTATACAAATATCTAACATAGGAAATGTTTTTTCCTTCTCGAGGAACCACAATGTTACATTTTTTGATATATTTTGATATATATGCTATAGATTTCTGGACTCGTTTATTTTGACGTACTGAGAGAGTATAAAACACCAAAGTGCTCAAAATTAAATAAATAAAACCTTATGATATAAATGTCTATATGAATAAATAATAGACAAACACATGTGACAATGAAATTGAGGAGAAAAATGATTTCATATGAAATTCTTAGCTCATTAGTATGAAATATTTTTCATCTTCCTTTAAAAATGGATTTATGAATATACAACATTGTTTAGTTATTTTTTTCCATAATTATAGATTTTAGTTTGTAACTATTTTTATTTAATTCCATCAGTTTTTACTCCAAAATGTCTCTTTCACAAAGTCAGCTTTTATTTCATAATGGTGTTTTTCCCAGTAGCTTATTTATTTCAAAAGCTCCCTTTTTTTAGCAGAATAACTTCATCAGCCAATCAAGGTCAGGGTCAGGGACCTGAAAGCTCATTGGCTGGTGCCTAAACATTGATCTTCCTGGAGGAGGAGAATGGTGAGAAAGGGCTGAAGTCGCTTAATACTATTATTGAATTTAATACCTGTTTTATTTCGTGTATGGCTTTACCCAGCTGCTCATAATATTGGCAGAATATTTACCCACTTTTTTAACATGGCTGTCAAATCGGCCAGTGTTGCATCAGTGTTCTAGGTGTAAAGCTGCCCGGGGGCCATGCCTGTGATGAGACTGACGAAAGAAGCCCCGGTCGGAGTTTAGATACAAACAATCAATAAAAGGATTCATAAATAACACAGACCTCCCATTAATTGACTGTTTGTATCTAACCACCAACCAGTGCTTCTTCCCACCTTCTCCTCCGAGGTGTGCTGGGTGACACACAAAACATAGCAGCAATAACTCCAGTGGTTGTGTTGGACAGCAAACCTGAGTGCCTGACCTGGGATAAATTAAAAAGTATAATCCAAACAGCTCAAGATGGCATCCTCTGATAAATATTATTATTCCATAAATATGATCATTTCTCTCAATTTATCAGCCAGAGTAACTGGAGCTGGCTGAAGTTCCTGCAACTCCGAGATTTGACTTGGCATGTTATGCTGAGTTGTGCAGCCGGCGGCTCAGTAGTGAGTGAGGAGGGCAATGGGGAGCCTAAATCACGCCCTTCTACTTCCGGTCCATGGGACCCCTACTGCCAAAAAAAATTTATGAGACTCAATAGAGCGATAAAAGTTATTTTCTGACCCCGTTTCAAATCCGCCATGGATTGAACATATGATGTCCGTGAATTTTAAAGACACATTTTGATGCAGAGAAAATGCTCATTTCTGACCGGTGGCAAAAGTTATATAAGGCTTTTGTGTAAAAACACTTAGTGGACTGCAACTAAAGAAGAAGGAGAAAAATGGTGGTGAGATTAGCCAGCTTCGCCTCCTTCCACAAGGACGAAGGAAGCAGCATTAAACGTGGAGAAAACCACCATAAATGTGGAAAGTGGCAGCTATGCTGGGGGAGAAATAGTTGGTTGAGTGAGAGCCAGCACGCGGCTCTACAAGGTCTCGGTGAGTATTTTAAGTGCTAGCTAGTGCTAGCTAGCGTTGGCTCCGTTATGTCATATATGCGACTTCTGCTTTGTGGGCATTTTAATTGCGCATTTTCACACCAAATAAATTCCAAATCACTTGGCAAACGCAGTCGAAACGCAAATTATTAGTTGTCATTTAAATTAAGGTACATCATATGTGTAATTCAGGACGTAAGACAAAGTAGACCAGAAAATATCTTTTATCGCTCCATTGACTTCCTTTAATTTTTTTTCCCGCCAGGACACGCTTGGGCCGACAGTAAGGGGAGGAGACTTAGGCTTCCCATCCAGAAAGATCAATGTCAGCACCAGTCAATGAGCATGCAGATCCCACCCACTGACCCTGATTGGCAGATCAGCTTTTATGATGGAATGTGTTGTTCTGGAATATATAAGCCACTGGGAAAAACACCTTTATGAAATAAAAGCTGACTTTGTGAAAAAGACGTTTTGGAATAAAAACCAATAAAATAAAAATTAATAATAAAATTTATTTTTGAAAAATATTTGTATTATTAAATAATGTTTTATATTAATAAATTCTTTTTAAAGGAAAATTAAAAATTTTCATAATAATGATCTTAAAATTTCGCATGAATTCAGTTTTTTTCACAATTTCATTGCCACATCATATATCTGTCTATTATTAATTCATATAGACATTTATATCATAAGGTTTTATTTATTTATTTAATTTTGAGCACTTTGGCATTCCACACTTTCTCAGTCATCAAAACAAACTAGTCCAGAAATAAAACTTCCATCTTAAAAAATGCCCAAAGGCTTTTCTTTTTTAACTCAGTAGGAAGGCATTTACTTTATTAAAGGATATACTACGTAGATGCGAGAGGTCTGAACGAGATGAAACGAAAACCAGATTCACCTTTTGGCCTAACATCATATAGAAGAAAGTATATTCATCTATAGGATATATATATCAAAAAATTAAACTAACATTGTGGTTCCTCGGGAAGGACAAAACATTTCCTACTGTAAATATTTGTATAAAACTTTAAGTTGTGTGGTCTCAAAAGCTCATTTAAGGATTCAAGGAACTTTTATTGTCATACCATCTCACAGTACATGTGATGGTATGAAATTAGGACCAGAATTATAAGATATTTAAATTAAATTATTTAAAAAAAAAAGAGTTGTATAATTAAATGTAATAAATAAATGTAAGTAAATGTGCTCTACAGGAAACAGCTGGAGTTCAGCAGTCTAACAGCTGCAGGGAAGAACCTGTTATTGAGCCTGGTGGTCTTGCTCTGTATGCTCCTCAGCCACCTGCCTGAGGGCAGGGGCTGAAACAGGCTATGAGCCGGATGGGTGGAGTCCTTCAGGATGCGGAGGGCCCGTCCCCTGCATTGGGATGTTTAGAGATCCGAGGTGGTGGGAAGCGTGCTCCCTACAGTCCTTTGTGCAGCTTTCACCCCCCGTTGCACTGCCTTCCTCTCAGCAGCAGTACAGCTGCCGTGCCACACGGTGATCCAGGTGCAGATGACACTCTCCACTGCACAGTGATAGAAACTTCTCAGGACGGAGCTCCCAAGTCCAGCTCTCCGCAGCTTCCTTAGGAAGTAGTGACGCTGGTGGGCCTTCTTGACCAGACGTGAAATGTTGGCATTCCAGGTGAGGTCATTGGATATGTGCACACCCAGGTACCTGAAGCTGGAGACCACTTCCACAGCTGCTCCTCCAATGTACAGGGGAAGGAGAGGACGCTTGTCCCTTCTGAAATCCACCACCATCTCCTTGGTCTTCTTCACATTGATGCAGAGGTTGTTTTCTCTTCACCACTGGACCAGGTTTTCCACCTCCTCTATGTATTTGGACTCATCGTTGTTAGTGATGCGTCCCACTACTGCTGTGTCATCCACAAATGTAACTATATGACAGCTGGGGTGTCTTGCTGAGCAGTCATACGTCAGCAGAGTGAACAGGAGGGGGCTCAACACGCAGCCCTGTGGTGAGCCTGTCCTGAGGGTGATGGAGGAAGAGATGGTGTTCTGGATCTTAACAGTCTGATGTCTATTGTTTAGGAAGTCCAGGACCCAGTTCCCCAGCATGGGACTCAGTCCGAGGGAGGAGAGCTTCTGCACCAGTGTCTGTGGGATGATGGTGTTGAAGGCTGAGGAGAAATCCAGAAAGAGCAGACGAACATAGGAGTTTCTGCTCTCCAGATGGGTCAGGGCTGTGTGGACCACCGATGAAATGGCGTCGTCAGTGCAGCGATTTTTCCTGCACTCTCGAAGCACTTCATGACTACCGGGGTTAAAGCTATGGGCCGATAGTCATTCAGGCTTGTCACTGTGGAGCACTTGGGGACGGGGACAATCATGGCAGTCTTTAAGCAGGTGGGGACAGATGACAGTGATAGCGAGGTGTTAAAGATTTCTGCCAGCACCTCAGCCAGCTGGTGTGCACAGTCCCTCAGTACCCGCCCTGGGATGGTGTCGGGCCCTGCTGCTTTGTGAGGGTTGATACACTGAAGGGTCTTCCTCACATCTGCTGTGGTCACACTGATGGGCGTGTCACCAGATGGTGGTATAAGTTTGGTGCTGGGGGAAACATCAGGGAACTCAAAGCGGGCATAGAAATGGTTGAGTGCATCTGGCAAAGAGGGGTCTCTTGGGCATTGTGCATCCTTGGTGTTGTAGTCAGTGATGTATTTAATGCCCCGCCACATGCACCGAGGGTCATTGGTGGTGAAGTGACCCTGGAATTTCTGGGCGTATGTGGCTTTGGCCCTCGTAATGCCCACAGTCAGTCCTTTTCGGGCCTCTCTGAGTGCTGATGCCTCACCTGCCTTGAACGCAGCATCCCTAGCTTTCAGCAGAGCTCTCATCTCAGAGTTCAGCCAGGGTTTCTGGTTCGGATAGCAGGTTATTACACTGGTGGTGGTGACATCATCAGCACATTTGGAGATGAAATCAAGGACAGATAATGTATATTCCTCCAGGTCCACCTCTCCCTCATGTGTAGCTGCCTCTTTGAAGACCTGCCATTCTGTGCACTGAAAACAGTCCTGGAGCACACAGGCCCCATCTCTGGGCCACACAGTGATAGTCTTCTTCGTTGGCCTGATACGTCTCAGCAGGAGGCGGTATGCTGGCGCCAGCAGGATGGAGATGTGGTCGGAGAGGCCAAGATGGGGGCGAGGAAAAGCTCTGTATGCACCGCAGATGTTGCTGTACACACAGCGTGTCACACACAGAGTGTCCGTCAGTTTCACGTGGTTAAAGTCCCCCGCCACCACGTAAAACGCCTCCTGGTGCTTTGCAGCGAGCTAATGGTGTCAAATAGCTCCTTTGATGCTTCGTTGGCATTTGCACCCGGTTGAATGTAAACAATGGTGACGAACACTGCAGTTAACTCTCGTGGCAGATAAAACGGCCAACATTTCACAGTCATAAGCTCTATCGCCTCAGAGCAGGAGCTTTTCACCAGTCCACAGTTCGTACACCAACCTTCATTCACGTACACACAGAGTCTTCCTCCCCGTGTTTTACCCGACCTGTGGTCGCAGTCCGCTCAGAAAAGCTGAAGCTCTTCGATCTGGAAGGCTGAGTCTGGCATGTTGTTACTGAGCCAAGTTTCCGAACAGCACAGTTCCTCATCTCTGTAAAAACACTCAGCCTCAGACGTAACAAGTCCAGTTTGTTATCCAGTGAGCAGACCTTGGCCCACCCGCTTTCCTCTTTTCTGTTTTCGGGCACATCGTTTCCTCTTGCCCGTTGCTCCCCGAATCCTGCTGTGCCACTCCGTTGTCCTCAAGAGCCGTTGGCATCCGAGAGCAGATTTAAGTTTTTGTCAAATTATAATAACCAAACTGTCCCTGATGTCTGTCAGTTCGGTTGAGCTGTACTCCAGCCGTGAATTTAGCACTAAATTAGTGCTAAAAGTGCCCACAAAGGGCAACAAATTAGGCTTAATTCCGGTAGCTACTAAAGCTGCAGTCCGGAGAATATATTTATGTATCAACGTATTTTTTTTGCCAATAGAATTAGAGTTTCCGCATTGTCGGCTGTCAATTAACTTGCATGCGGATCGCGTAAACGTGTGAACATAGGGCCGCACACACAGACCGCTCCGTGTCTTCCAGTTTACAGTCGCCAAACTGTGCGAGAACATCAGTCATGCAGAAGTTGCTCACCTCCGAAATGTCCATAGAAAAAATACAATCGGGTGGTGCTCAATAGTGCTTGCTGCTTACTTCTTTGACTCGCCGTGTCGCCACAGGTGATGCGCGTGCACAACTGCTGTGGTAGGGCTGGAGGGAGGGGAGGGGGGAGTGTTTTGGGAGGGGCCTTGGTACGTCGGATTCAAATAATCTCTCTCCCTCAAATACTCCAGACTGCAGCTTTAACGTTTGCGGCTCAAAACGTTTTACTTCGTTATATTCAAAGAATAGACATACAAAGAGAGTAGTTTGTAATTGTAAATATAAATTGTGATAGCTACCGCGGTGCCCCGAGGAAAAAGAGAAAGTTATTCTGTCTCATCCGATTCACTGCGAGATGCCACGGGAGCCGGCTCGTTTTAAACAGTGCCCACTCTGCAGGTAGCTTCTGGTGATGACGACATACTATTTAAAATAGCCGCTAAAATAGCCAATTTTGTCTTTATTCATACCACCATTAGCTATGTTGCTCCACTCCTTCTACTTGATTAATTGCAGATTTCAACAGGTTTCAACTTGATTTGCTTGCAATACTACCCTCTACTGGATAAGCCACTTTTTACTGTGAAACTGGCAGTGGGATGTACGCATTAATCTCAAAGTTTTAGCCCCGCCTCCTCTGGGACAAAATCACCTCTCACACACACTAGTACAAAGCAGTCATTTTAGTATAAGTTCACACAATCATAATCTCACAGACATACACTAGTATTATCTCTCATTCACACTAGCATAAGATCCCACAAACACTAGTATTATCTCTCGTTCATACCAGCATATACACTAGTATGAACCCTAAAAGCTTGTATGTCCTTCATTTTTGGTGTGTGAGTGAAATTTCAGTAGTATATATGTGTGATATTGTGAATTTTGAGTATGTGAGACAATGCTGTTTTGGGTGTATGCATGGTTTTAGATCTGTATCTATTTATTTGTGGGTATATGCTAATATGTATTGTCTTACATCCTACTTAAATTATTACCAACTTTAGTCTGAATAATTGTCTTTAAATGCAGATGTACTGTACGCTATTCATCGTAATCTAGAGCTGCAGCTAATTATTTAGTAGTCAACAAATCAGTCAAATTATTAAATGAGTTGTTGATTAGTCAGTGAATTTATTAAGATGCTACATTATTACAAACTCCCCCAAACTAAAAAATACTTCAAATGTAAATTTGATTAATCAAAAATCAAAAACCTAGACCACCTCAGATTAGTCATCCCCACTAACCCTCCTGATGAGAAAGTCTTATGTGGATAGTATTTCTTAATTAGAGGGTTGAGTAAGAGGATCTTTCTTTCTTTCTTTCTTTCTTTCTTTCTTTCTTTCTTTCTTTCTTTCTTTCTTTCTTTCTTTCTTTCTTTCTTTCTTTCTTTACCTTCACTTTACTATTAAAATAATCGCATTGAGATCTCTTTTGCAAGTGACTTCTAGCCAAGACAGCAGCTAAAAACGATTCCATATAAAAAAAGTACTAAATAAAAGCAGACAACATACAGCAAAGACAAACAGTTTATAATCACAACCTCATTTCAATGTGCTCGCCTGCAGCTCTCAGATAAAACACGTGCATATGGTAATTTAAAAATCCTTTATCCTGGCTTTGAACTGTGTCATTGTTAGTAAATGAACTAATTTAAAATATTCTGCAGTTTAGACCAAGATGAGGGTGCAAAAACTTTAAAGGCACTTTCACGAAAGACTGTGGGATTTCAAACAGAATGTACCCATGTGATCTCAGGTTACAGCCTCTGTTGGAGATCTCAGAAGCCAGGAAGGAACATAGGTAAAGAGGCAGTTCACATAATATAGCCTTAAAAAAAATACACCAATGCTCCAACCTACGATTGTTTAAAGAAGGCCAACCAACTGTCTCATACAAGTTACAGTGATAAGTATAGTAACCAGAATTTGACACAAATCTTAATGCTGCATGGCATACAGAAACCAGTGTTTTCACAAGAGATTGATTGGCATGCAGGAATAAAATATTATCGTAATCCAATATTGACAACATTGTTGCTTGTATAAGTGTTTTCCTCACACTGAGAAACAGGCTCTGTTTCGAAAATAAAAACCCAACTTTAAATTTTTTCGCTAGACACTGTATATAATGCTTAAAAGACACATTTTCTTCTAGGAAAATACCAAGATATGTGTAGACTGATACTTTTTCAATGACCTTCTCATCTAGAGTAACAATTTGAAAAACATTGTCTATACTTCTTCATTTAGAAAAGCATATGATTTTAAGATAAATAGCTTAAATTAGTCAGAATTATTTGTGTTTTCTGTATTTATGTTTATGTCAATCTTTGACCTTTATGTTGTGAGTAATATCACTTACTCAGTTTAGGCCCCACCCCCTTTGTATTACAGCCCTGCTTCCAGCCTGGGTTTTTATTTATGTGTGACACCCCAAGATCGACACTCTTCCTCATTTAGCCCTCTTTAACCTTTTAAGCCCCAGGGTCTCTCCAGGGTCTCATCAAGCTCCTAGCTCGAATAGGACATGCCCAACATTAATTTAGTTTTTCTCTGCAAAAAAACACTCTGTGTAAACAATTTTGGTATCAAAATGAAGCCAATGTTTGTGAGATTTAATCAGTGGTGTAAAAATTACAGCATATGTTACTGTGCCAAAGTAATTGTAGCTGGAACATAGACAAATTACAAGATTCTTTATTCACACCTAATTATTTTCTCATGTTACAGTATATAATACCACTAAAACTATGGTCCAGTAGAATATAAACTGCAGATAATCATAAACCAACATGTGGAGATTACCTGTACCAAGATTCATGTTGATGAAGTTTAGTAGAGCAAAGTTACAGAGGCTTTAGTGAAAATATAGCTAGTTTTTTTGCAGTTTGGCACAATTTGGCACAAACAGTGAAAATTTCAATTTCTCAACTCCTGATCTGCTGATTATATTCAAGTTCAATTATATGCCTAAAAACAAACTGTGTTTTATATTTTTTGGTAAAATACCTAACATATTTATTACCCTATTTAAATAACACTATAACATAGAGTTAGGCTTGACTCTAACTGAAGAACATTTATTCAAATTCCAAATACAACAAAACTGTGAAATATACATCTGAAATGGATAACAAAACTGTTCACAACCCCCTCCTCTTATCAATGCAAATGTTCTTATATGGATGGTAATGTCTTATGCATGCAGTAACAATATGATCATAGAGTGGCCTAATTTTGCACAAACGATCGTAAATCAGGGTTGTTTTTTTTCTTTTCATTGTTCTCATCATCTCATCATCATTCACAAAGCTGAGGTGCAATGACCACAAGCAGGGGTGCCGCCAGAAATTCTGGGCCCCCCATATTTTTCACAGATAAAATTTACCCCAATTAACATGCCTTGTACACTTTTAAAACTTCAGCTACTTTCTGTCGGAGACAGTTGTCCCAGAACTTTTTTGCCTGAAGTAAACTGTTGAGAAAACTGGTACAAAATTTACAAGATATCAAATTGCAACTGGACATCAAAGACCTTTTAAACAAAATTTAAATTTCTGGGAAAAAAATTGCTGAGATATCTCAAGAAGACGAAATTAATACAGAGAATATAGATGTTGTTTGTTTGTTTTTTAGTACTTATATTTAGCATGCATCAAATGTTTCTTGCCAACTGCCATTAAACAGAAGTTTATTGCTTATGATATTATTTTCGGTGTTTTTTTTGTCATAAGTTTTAAGTGTCCTACGTTTTTGAACTCACCATACATTTCGAAGGTTCCTTGAATGCACCACAGGTGTGTGATGCAGCATAGTACAGACGAGCTTCTGCCTTAATTCCCGTTGAAATATTGATCTATGGTCTATATACATGCAGATTTATTTTTTACTTTTGAATTGACATTAACTACAAAACAACTTCATTTGTGAGTGGATGAAATGAACCGAAAAAGGTTTGATTGGTCAGTGGACATAGTCTGATCATGCAGCATACATAGATCATTCCCTTTCTGAGCGTCAGGAAGAATGAAGCTGGGTCTCTAAACTGGAGGAAATATCGGCGACAAAGTTTTACAGAAAGTAGCTAAGGGTGGTCAGAAACGTCGCTAGATTTATCACTAGGCGCTTTTTGGAAAAAAATTCGTTAGACAAAGTCGCTAAGTTGGCAACACTGCTAGCAAGCAGCTCGGAAGGACAGGTGGAATGAACCCTTGTAAAGGGGAGGGGTGTGACTGAAACAGTAAATAAATTATTTGTTAAATATTAAATCTATGGTCAAAATAGACAAAATACACATTAAGGGCATGAGGGGCCCTAGCACATTTAACATATATATTAAAATGAGAAAATAGATAGGAAAAGAAAAAAAGGGGTCTGCTCTTCTGGGCCCTTAATCAGCCTGGGCCCTTAGAATCGTCCTAACCTTCCACCCCTTTACGGCGCCCATGACCACAAGATTGCCTCAAACTGGTTTCTCTGCATAGTGTTACGGGATAATTAAAAATTATATGGCCACTCACCCCTCCAGTAGTCAGCCCTGTGGTGCACATTTACAAGTCCTGTGTATATAATGATAGATAGGAAAACATATAAGTCTGTTACACTGAGGGGAGTCCAAAGGAACTTTCTGCCAGCCTCTTTCCTTTTTGTAGCATTGGTATTGTCGATAATTGTCCAGATTACAGATGAACTGAAGAACAGCTGGAACGGAGAGGGGGAAGACCATGCTGCTGTTGGGTGAAATGTAAGGCCCGGTGGCCTCGTGGGCATGAACCTAAAAGACTCAGGAGTGTGAGTGTGAATGTGTTCATGTAAAAATCACAAAATAGCACAACTGCTCTTTTAATTGCTTGTTAATTTTCTGGGTTTGGAGGTCACAAATAAGATTTATATGAGCCTTTAGCTAAGAATCTGAGGTTTATAAGGATAGGACATGCTTAGCAATCAGTGACCACAGGTCAACTAAATTCGGACATTTCCCCGCCCTTCCCCCACAGTGACCCGGCGGCGGGGCTGTGGGGTGGAACAGGTTAAAAGCTTCCTACTGTACATAGACCCCTGCTTAGCAGTCATAATGAGCAGCATATAAAAATTAAAATTCAAGAACTAATACCATAAACTACTTTGAATATTATGCAGTAAATCAAAACTCACTTGAAGGTTAAACACAGCAGGTCTGACACACATTTATAAATACTGTTATTTCAAACTCCCAGCTTTGATGGCTGCAGTAAAAGTGTGTCGTGATGTGAAGTCGCTCTGCCTGTAGAAATAAAGAGACTTGTTGAGGAAAACTGGACCATGGAAACTGTTGTACATCCTAAATGATTCAGCTCCCATCTGTCACCTAAAGTCTCTGCTCTGAGACCAGCACAACTGCTGCAGACTTTGGTCACAAACCTGTCGGACACAGGCGATGTCACTAATTAATTTGTCATTGAGTGTTTCTTCTGTGGAAATGCAACATATATCTATCTTTGATGAACACTGGCCGGCTTTAAAGCGCATGAAATCATCTAGCCCAGCCTGTTCTCCGAGGAAGAATAAGCAGAAGAAACCCCAGCACAGGGAAAGCTCTAAACCCACACTTGCCGCCTCTGCTAAGAGGAAACAAAAGAGGTTTCAGCCCAAAACAGGAGATATTACTCCACCTGGAATCCAGCTGAAGAACAGATTCGCAGCCCTCAGTTCCCCGAAAGATAACGCAGCCCCCGGGACCAGTCAAAGCCACCAGGAGAAACCCAGCCACATCAAGCGGACACATAACAAAGTAAGAGCCCCCCCAACAAAGATTGTTATCATACAGGGGTGGACTGGGACAAAAATTCAGCCCTGGTTTTTTCTGTCCAGACCAGCCCACTACATTATCAGCCGACACTACATAAAAGTCCACAAATCTCGCATCATCTCCTCTCATGCATACTACAGTACAAATGAGAGTCATATTCCTTGATAGCAGTCAACAAATAAAGCACATGTGGCTTGACACATTAGTTCATGTTAAGGCAAGACACTACAGGCAAAAAGATGGATTTTTCGTGACCTGGTCAATTTGGAGATTTGTGGATATTTAACATCCTTAAGATGTGGGTTTTCAGAATAAAACAAACTACAACTCTGAAACACCTCTAAAATCGACTATTTTTATCATTTTAGTGCGGGTGCGACAGCAGATTTGGCATTCTATTTTCCGTCTCACTGTTTCCGGTTGCCTGTGAACGCGAAGCAGTCTAAACAAAAAGCCCCCAAAAAAGAAAAAGTAAAAAGAAAAATGTCCAAAAATGGTATGCCTGTTTAAATCAATGACCAATCACAAACACGAAACGAGGGATTCGAGTGATTTGAGGGTCATTTGCGCTTCAAATTTAATTGTGTTTTTCTCAAAATTAGTTTTTTCCAACATTCAAAACGAATAATCTTGGAATCAGTTATACCTATATACACCAAACTTTCCACCATTGTTCTGTGCTATGAGCTGAAAGAAAATTACAGAGCGATTTGTAAATACATCATTCTAAAAAAATGTGCTATTTTGTGTAAAAAAACAGGGAGAAAAGGAGTTTTTTGGAGCTACTGACACTGTTGTTTTGATTTATGAAGTAATGAAATGAAATAAAACTATTTCCCTCTGTAAAAAGTTTTTGATAACATATATGATTAGAAAATTAAAGAAAAATTCAATCTGTCTCTCACCAATTTTGAGATGATACATTTACAAATATATGCAAATTAGCACATTTTTAACCAGATTACACCTAATTTGCATATCTAAATAAAATTTATATCAAAACTTCTAATACAAAATATGTTTGTTTTAATACTAGGATTAAGTTTGTCAAGTTTCATGAAGGTATCTTGAAGCTAAATTTTTTCCCTATTCACCTGTAGTGTCTCCCCTTAATGTTTACTGTTGCTATGGCAACCAGAGGTCGCTGCCGATAGTAGCTGTTAGCTAGCTTAGCTAAATCATCTGAATAATAATAATCGAAAGTATCACAATTTGGCATATTTAACAAAATCAACCACAACTACCAACAGTCACAGTCAGCCCTTCAACTCTGGGCTAATATGTTGTCACAACTATTCAGTTATTCAGGTCACAACCCCACGCTAACGTTACTTACCATGGATTTCTCCACTTTGCGCGTCTCCTCGCGCAGCAGCACCTGCTGTTGGGGTTGCGACCCCGGCACCACATAGGTCTGTCAACCTTAAACATTTAGCAGCTTACATTTAGCAGCTTCCACCTCCAGAGATTTCAGCTTTTTGAGCCGTACTTTTTCAGCGCCACCGGGGCGTTTGTTACCCTTCTCCATTTTGAGCTCAGCAGCATCCTGTCCATTTACTGTATCCCCGTCCCACTGCCACCACTCCGGCCCATGTCATGAGGTCCCGCCCACCCTGGTTTGTGTTGTGATTAACAGCACTGTCATGGCTCTCATAGGCTCTCAGCCCATGATTGTTTGACGATGACAAACATAGACCAATAATATGTGTCGATTCCGGCAACAAACTGCTAGCCCTCTGTAGCCAATTGGCCAGCCCAATTGGAGGGAATTTAGAGAGAGGAGAAAAAAACAAACCAAAAAAAACAGCGGACCGGCCCACATTGGGTCAACGGCCCACTGGGATGATGTCCGGTATGCCAGATGGCCAGTCCACCCCTGTTATCATACAAGATGGATCAATTAATGGAATTTAGGTTTTTTGTAGCAAGAACACCAGAGTTTATAGCTGCTACAAAAATACGGTGAGAGAAATATCAACACCCTACATTGAAAAAGCTCGTTATTCACGCTGGTGCAAAAGATATCCCGAAGAGACAATCTTAGATTCTGAAGAGAGACTTCTCTGATCTCCTACAGACTTGACGGACTTAACGTAAACATCTTCATCAGCGGACCAGTCCCTAAAGGGAATTATGAACGTTTTAGCAGACTTTGCATCCTCAATAAATGGTTAAATAAACAATCAGCTGAGAAATTGTTCACATTTATTTATAATTTCAAAATATTTGGAAGTGCAAAGCATCTTTTCAAAGAAAAACCAACCAAATAATGCTGATCAATCAGGTGAATCGCAATCCAATTTGTTTTGAGATAAACCCCACCGTTCCGCCCTGAACCCTGCTTTCTGAACAGATGCTGCCGTGTGGAGCGATCCGCTAACAAGCTACTGAATGCCGCAGAACCGCGTCCAGACTGGAACATTACCCCACCGCGACAAAGCCTGGGACAATGCTATTTTCAACCTGCAGAGAAGGCACTGTGTCAGTGAAATGAGGTGCAGCTTATCGCTGTTTAGCAAGCCGGAGAGGACGACATGCCGTCCAAGCTAATGTTACCAATGCAATCCAATAGCCATAATCCTCCCACTGCTAACGGACCGCAGCTGTGGTTAGCCTGCGGGCTAACTTTTTTTTAGTTCGCCCATCATCCACGGAACAACTTGGAGAACTTTAACTGTTCAATAAGGTCTGTCTGGGCAGAGGCGAGATTAGGTTAGTTTAAACAAGATTTAAAGGTTGTTTGTTTCACTGTGATATGTTACTTTGTGGAATATTTCATTTATTGTTTGGGAACAAACAGGCCGGTCGGCCTGGAGGTTTAAACAGTGATTTTTGAGGTTTCCGATGGAAAGTCGTTTTATATCCTGCAACCTGAGTTGCTCTAGCGAACCACGTGGGCCCGCCATTGACGGCTTTTTATTCATGAACAATAGACTGCCATTAATGCTATTCCAAATAGAGATCGACTTTAAAACAGATAGTTTAAACAGAGACACTGATCCAGAATAGAATTTAAGATCCTTCTTCTTACATACAAAGCCCTTAATAATCAAGCTCCATCATACATCAGAGATCTAATTGTTCCATATGTTCCTAAAAGAGCACTTCGCTCTCAGACTGCAGGTTTACTTGTAGTTCCTAGGATCTCTAAAAGTAGAATGGGAGGCAGATCTTTTAGTTATCAGGCTCCTCTCCTGTGGAACCAGCTCCCAGCTTTAGTCCGTGAGGCAGACACTCTGTTTACTTTTAAGGCCAGGCTTAAAACTTTCCTTTTTGATAAAGCTTATGGTTAGAGTGGCTTAGGTCATCCTGAGCTATCTCTGTAGTTATGCTGCTATAGGCTTAGACTGCTGGAGGACAGACTTACCAATTTTCTTCACTCTGCTACTTCCTTTTCTCCTACGACTCTCCAGTTGTATTACAGTACATTCTGTTATTTCGACTGTTAACTTTGTTTTCTCTCAGTGTTTTTCTCCCCATCGAAGATATACCTGGTCTGGTATCCTGCTTGGCTGCAATGCCCTGTTGGACGGGGGTCATCGACTGGGATGATCCTCTCAGTAACTGAAATCCACTGTGTCCTGTTATCAACTTTTTACTTTCTGTAACATAGAAAGTTCTCTTATATCGGATCTTCTGTTCCTTCTGTGTTCTGCTCTGTCTTCTCAAACCCCCAGACGGTCTTGGCAGATGGCCGCTCCTACTGAGCCTGGTTCTGTTGGAGGTTTCTTCCTGTTAAAGGGGAGTTTTTCCTCTCCACTGTCGCTACATGCTTGCTCAGTATGAGGGATTGCTGAAGGATTGCTGTGGTTGGAAATCTGCCCAACCTCACGCCAATGACTGACGCAATCTGCTGGGATTCCTTAAATAGGAAACTTTTTAACTGATTGGAATGTTTGTATAATTGTATTGAAATGACTTCTTGTTAAGTGCCTTGAGATGACATCTGTTGTGAATTGGCGCTATATAAATAAACTGAATTGAATTGAATTGAATTGATGCTTTAATCACCAGTAGAATCGATTACTGTAATGCCCTGCTTTCTGGTCTTCCCAAAAAGACTACCTCAAGTTTACAGCTTTTACAAAATTCAGCTGCACGTGTCCTGACAAAGACCAGGAGGCGGGAGCACATTACACCAGTTTTAGAATCACTGCATTGGCCCCCCCGAATGTTTTTGGATCGATTTTGAGAATATTTCAATAATTTTTAAGTGTCTTAATGGTCTTGGGCCTTCTTATCTTTCGGAATGGGGGTGTAGTTGTGGTGATGTTTTCTTTGGGGGGGGGTTGTGGGTCATTTTTAATCTGTAAAGCACTTTGAGGAGCTTTGTTGTAGTTTGAAAAGCGCTTTATAAATAAAGTTTGATTTGATTTGAAAACAATCATCCCAAAACCATGCTTTCTCCAAGGATAAAAAAAATTGGTACACATATTTGGTGTTTCCACACCTACAGGAAAGTCTTTTAAAGCTATGGTTCAAGCACCACAGGAATTTGGCTATTTTGGTTAAAAGCTACAATTTTGAGAAAGGGGAACTCTGAATGCCTCACCTTTCTTGTGGCTGCTAAAGGAGGAGTGGCCTCTCCTGGGGTCTCATTTATGAAACTTTGCGTAGAATCATTACTAAAACCGTACTTAAGCTCAGCAACTTTTTTTTACTTACGACTAGTAAGTTTCTGATCTATCAAACTTGGAGTACGCACAGCTGCACGCACTTTCCGCTTTATAAATCCCACTCTTCCTAGAAATGTGCGCAGGAGTTTTTGGATCATATCCCACCTCCTACACACCCACTTTCTCCCATAAACGGTCCATGCAAAGTGTGTAGTGAATATTCTGCATCGATTTGAGCCAGCTAATATAGGGTGTTTCACAGGTACCCATGGTAACCAAGAGGCGGAGAAAGTAATTCCACAGAGACAGCTGTAGGCTCATAAAGGCACGGAAAACAGTTTTATTTCAGTTAATCACCCAATCAGTGCTTTACTCAGCCAAAGGCAGCCAAAGTGCTTCAAATTAAAAGACAAAAATACAGTTGCAAAGAGAAAATGTGTGACAAGAAGAGAGTAAAAAGATTTAAAAATTTTATAATTAAAGCAGCAAAAGCAATAAAACAGATAAGAAACATAAAGTTTCAATTAGGCCTATATGATTACTTCTTGTAGCAACACTAAGACTGGAATTTATTAAAACAAATAAAACGTTCAGCACATAGATCTAATAGTACTGCTTTAAGGAATCTACATCGGGTCCCCCATCCAGATGTTTCCAGTGGCGTGATCTACAATGAGCGCCAGCATCCATTGTGCATCATTATGCAGGGGATGCTACAGTATTCCTACTTCACACAGTTAATTCACCACTAAGTGCAATTTCTATATAATCTGAATAGATAAATACATATGAACATACTGTGATATAATAGGAAGGTTTCAGTCACGTGGTTATGATGATGCTCAGATTTCAGTTGGAGGGCAGGAAGTAAAAACACAGTATATGTCAATGGAGGAAACCGCAGTAGAAAGTCCGTATTATGCGGCTTTAGACCCAATTCCGAAGCAAAGGTACAGGGATTTAATTAACAGATATGTTGGACGCGACCTGCATTTAATTAAAAAAAATTAGTTTTCAACAGAATTTACGGATTTGCCGAGAGTAGAGGCTGTTGATATTACGAACTACCTGGTCCTTCAGACATCGTTCTACACAAAGCAACAGATGAAAGCATATAAAAGTCTGGAGGCATATAACTTTTTTGTCAGCGGGTGGGTCCACAACCTCGGTACCAAACAGCTCCGTGATGATTATCGCTTGGTCTTCGCCAGGGTGAGTGTTTATTTTTAATATTGTTTCATGTGCAAATATATCAGCAGCTATGAGTAGCAACAATGTAAACAAAAATCCAACACACCATAACGACGTCGTTAGCCTGACAGTCGTCTATGTTTCAAGGTAAACCACTCTCAGAGATCAAGTAAAACCCCTCTGAAGACCTGCGAAGGAGGATGGTGAAGTTATTGCAGCTCATTGCAACTGCATGGCAGGGTAATTAACCTACGTAGACAAGGATGTTACAATAGGAGGATAAGCGTTGTGCTTGAACGAATGGTTACTGCTATCATGATTTAACCTAAAACGTACATACACACTATATATATATATATATATATATATATATATATATATATATATATATGAAATTGTATTCTTTGCAGACTATCAGAATCATGTTCTCATGTGGGGGCAGTCCTTTTCTCCATTGAAGCAGGTGTAAAGATGAGAGATACAGCTTCCTGCACATCAGAGCAGTGCAAGTGGCTGATGCCATCACATATAAAAAAGGTAATAATATTCTGATAATGTCAATTTAGGACAAAGTGGAACAGTAGCTTAACTATATTGTTGATAAATTCTTATTTATATTGTTACCTGCTGTTTATGTCTTTGCTCTGATTCATTTAGCAGGACCCAGTATTGTATACAATTGTCTACAAGTTGATTGCTTACCTTTGTCTGCATTTTATTTTCTTAGAGGGGATGTTAATCATTATTCATTATACCTAGAATAATCTGTTCAGAGGGGGTCTCACTCTCACCCCATTTTTAGGAGACATACTCTTTCTTATTTAACTCTGACTACCCAATTCTTTTATCCGGTCTGGTGGAAGTATTCAAAAACCTGGAGAAGTAAATACTTTGTGCATTTAATAAAATATCAAGCCCTAATACAAAATTTCTAAAAAAAAAAAAAGTTAAGCAAGAGATAGAAACGGCCGTTGGCTTGTTACATCTTCCTCCGTGCAAGTAGCCGCAAAAGCCCTGATTTCTTCTCGTCTTGCTGCTTTGAAGCACCCTATGGCTCTGCCTGCAAACAGGTTTTTTCGGGATTCTTCTCCTGACCTCTGCTCCCCCTGATCTCCTCCTCTATGTAAACATTTGTTTACTCTCCTGTGGAAAGTTACACTAGTATGCATTCTCCTGCTAGCAAACATATAATACAGTATCATACAATATCCTACATACCTAATGTCCTGTCTGGGTTTATTAAAATTGTTGTATTCTATCTTGTATTCAGTTGAAATATGTTTAGCGTGTGACACTGTAGTAAATCACAACTTCCTTGTTGGGCAAAAAAGAGCTAATACAGCCAAAAAATACATAAATGCACTTTTGCATCTCAGTCCTATAATGATGCCCTACCAGTTTTCCTCACAGCCATAAGTGCCAGATTTATACTTCATCTAAATGTGTTATGGACCATAAAAATGTGGATTTGATTACCTTAATTGGATTAAATTATTTTTAGATTCCTGCTACTCCGGTAGCTATGATCGACTTCTCCTCAGCAAAGTCCAAGAAACTAAAGCTTGACCGTTCCATTGATGGCAGGACAACTGACAACAAGCCTGGGAAATCACTACAATGTCCAAGAGTGAAGAAAGGATCAGAAACGTATTGTAAGTTTTTTGATGCCCTAAGTAAAAACTGTCCAAAGAGTGCAGCACTGATGGCAAGGGAGCCTTACTACAAAGAATTCATCCCCAAATGGACTATGCTTCCTAAAACTGTTCTTAACTATAGAACTTCAGAAACTTTGCAGTTACCCCCCAAAGAGCTTGGAGAGCTCTGCCAGGATTTCCACTTTGAAGAGCTCACCCTGTCCCAAGTCCAGGCTGTAGAGAGGGCTACCCGAAATCAGAGTGCAAGCAGGATTTGGTTTAGGCAGAGAGCTGGACGCATCACTGCATCCAAGTTAAAACAAGTTCTTAAGACCAACCCCCAGCAACCATCCAAGAGCTTGATCATGGCTATATGCTACCCAGAGGCATATAGGTTCACCACAGCCGCTACAAGGTATTTAGGATTTGATTGAGGGTAAGGCAGGAGTAAGATCTGTCCACATTGAGAACTGTAAGTAAAAAAAGTAAAAACACTGTTCTGTGAAGTGGGAGGAGAATCCAGACCACAACTACAAAGCTCCGGTCCACATTCTGCCTCTACATTAGGCCTTCATTTAAAACAAATGTGTTAGTTTTTCTTAGTTAATTCACAATATGGACAGTCCGGAAGGATCAACATTATTTGTAGTGTTGTATGTCTAGAGTTATGCAGGAGTAGGACTCAGTATAGGTAATGGAAAATTCTAAATACATAACTGACTACATCTAGTACAAAGTATTAATTTACATTAATTTACTTTTCATGACTTACATGTGTGTTGTTTACAGTTATGGATTTGCATCCATGAAGCACAGGCCAGAGGAGCGTATGAGAAGCTAATGGGTCGGGAGCATACAGGTTTCTCATGTATGGATCTCCTCCCTGGGCTGCCACCTTATCGTGGTGGAGGGGTTTGAGTGTCCCAATGATCCTAGGAGCTATGTTGTCGGGGGCTTTTGCTCCTGGTAGGGTCACCCATGGCAATTTGGTTCTAGGTGAGGGATCAGACAAAGTGCAGCCCAAAAGACCCCTATGAAGAAAACGACAGATGGACTCAGTGTTCCCTCGCCCGGACGCGGGTCACCGGGGCCCCCCTCTGGAGCCAGGCCTGGAGGTGGGGCACGTTGACGAGCGCCTGGTGCCTTTACCCATGGGGCCCGGTCGGGCTTAGCCCGAAGAGGTAACATGGGCCCCCCTTCCCATGAGCTCACCACCTGTGGGAGGGGCCATAGGGGTCGGGTGCTGTGCAGGATGGGCGGCGGCCAAAGGCGGGGACCTTGGCGGTCCGATCCTCGGCTGCAGAAGCTGGCTCTCGGGACGTGGAACGTCACCTCTCTGGTGGGGAAGGAGCCGGAGCTGGTGTGCGAGGTTGAGAGGTTCCGACTGGACATCGTCGGATTCACCTCGGCGCACGGCTCTGGCTCTGGAACCCGTCTCCTCGAGAGAGGTTGGACTCTCTTCCACTCTGGGGTTGCCCCCGCTGAAAGGCGCCGAGCTGGGGTGGGCATACTTGTTGCCCCCCATCTCGGCGCCTGTACGTTGGGGTTTACCCCGGTGAACGAGAGGGTAGCCTCCTTCCGCCTTCGGGTGGGGGGACGGGTCCTGACTGTAGATTAGATTACCCACCCTTCTTGGAGTCTTTGGAAGGGGTGCTGGAGAGTGCTCCTCCTGGGGACTCCCTTGTTCTGCTGGGGGACTTCAACGCTCACGTGGGCAATGACAGTGAGACCTGGAGGGGTGTGGTTGGGCGGAATGGCCCCCCCGATCTAAACCCGAGTGGTGTCTTGTTATTGGACTTCTGTGCTCGTCATGGATTGTCCATAACAAACACCATGTTCAAGCATAAAGGTGTCCATATGTGCACTTGGCACCAGGACACCTTAGGCCGCAGCTCAATGATCGACTTGGTTGTCGTCTCATCTGATCTGCGGCCGCATGTTTTGGACACTCGGGTGAAGAGAGGGGCAGAGCTGTCCACTGACCACTACCTGGTGGTGAGTCGGCTCCGATGGTGGGGGAGGACGCCGGACAGACCTGGAAGGCCTAAACGTGTTGTGAGGGTCTGCTGGGAACGTCTGGCAGAGTCTCCTGTCAGAAGGAGCTTTAACTCACACCTCCGGCAGAACTTTGAACACGTCCCGGGGGAGGCGGGGGACATCGAGTCCGAGTGGACCATGTTCCGCGCCTCCATTGCCGAGGCGGCTGACCGAAGCTGTGGCCGCAAGGTGGTCGGTGCCTGTCGCGGCGGCAACCCCCGAACCCGGTGGTGGACACCGGCGGTAAGGGATGCTGTCAGGCTGAAGAAGGAGTCCTACCGGGTCTTTTTGGCTTGTGGGACCCCTGAAGCAGCTGATAGATACCGACAGGCCAAGCGGGATGCGGCTCGGATGGTTGCTGAGGCAAAAACTCGGGCGTGGGAGGAGTTTGGAGAGACCATGGAAAACGACTTCCGTACGGCTTCGAAGCGATTCTGGTCCACCATCCGGCGTCTCAGGGGGGGAAAGCGGTGTGCCACCAACACTGTTTACAGTGGGGATGGTGTGCTGCTGACCTCGACGCGGGACGTTTTGGGTCGGTGAATGGAATACTTCGAAGACCTCCTCAATCCCACCGGCACGCCTTCCAATCTGGAAGCAGGGTTTGGGGACTTGGGGTCGGGCTCTCCAATCTCTGGTGCCGAGGTCACCGAGGTCGTTAAAAAGCTCCTCGGTGGCAAGGCTCCGGGGGTGGATGAGATTCGACCGGAGTTCCTCAAGGCTCTGGATGTTGTGGGGCTGTGTTGGTTAACGCGGCTCTGCAATATTGCGTGGACATCGGGGGCAGTTCCCTTGGATTGGCAGACCGGGGTGGTGGTCCCCCTGTTTAAAAAGGGGGACCACAGGGTGTGTTCCAACTACAGGGGGATCACACTTCTGAGCCTCCCTGGTAAGGTCTATTCAGGGATTCTGGAGAGGAGGGTCCGACGGATAGTCGAACCTCGGATCCAGGAGGAACATCCATGAAGCACAGGCTTTTCTGTGTTCTGCTCTGTCTTCTCAAACCCCCAGACGGTCGTGGCAGATGGCCGCTCCTACTGAGCCTGGTTCTGTTGGAGGTTTCTTCCTGTTAAAGGGGAGTTTTTCCTCTCCACTGTCGCTACATGCTTGCTCAGTATGAGGGATTGCTGAAGGATTGCTGTGGTTGGAAATCTGCCCAACCTCACGCCAATGACTGACGCAATCTGCTGGGATTCCTTAAATAGGAAACTTTTTAACTGATTGGAATGTTTGTATAATTGTATTGAAATGACTTCTTGTTAAGTGCCTTGAGATGACATCTGTTGTGAATTGGCGCTATATAAATAAACTGAATTGAATTGAATTGAATTGAACAATGCGGTTTTCGTCCTGGCCGTGGAACACTGGACCAGCTCTACACCCTCAGCAGGGTCCTGGAGGGTGCGTGGGAGTTCGCCCAACCGGTCTACATGTGTTTTGTGGACTTGGAGAAGGCGTTTGACCGTGTCCCTCGGGGGGCCCTGTGGGGGGTGCTCCGGGAGTATGGGGTACCGGGCCCCTTGATACGGGCTGTTAGGTCCCTGTACGACCGGTGCCAGAGTTTGGTTCGCATTGCCGGCAGTAAGTCGGGCTTGTTTCCGGTGAGAGTTGGACTCTGCCAAGGTTGCCCTTTGTCACAGATCCTGTTCCTAACTTTTATGGACAGGATTTCTAGGCGCAGCCAAGGCGTTGCGGGGATCCGTTTTGGTGGCCTCAGGATCGGGTCTCTGCTTTTTGCAGATGATGTGGTCCTGTTGGCTTCATCGGAGCGTGATCTACAGCTTTCGCTGGAGCTGTTCGCAGCCGAGTGTGAAGCGGCTGGGATGAGAATCAGCACCTCCAAATCCGAGGCCATGGTCTTGAGCCGGAAAAGGGTGGGGTGCCTCCTCCGGGTCAGGGATGGGGTCCTTCCCCAAGTCGAGGAGTTTAAGTATCTGGGGGTCTTGTTCACGAATGAGGGAAAAATGGAGCGGGAGATCGATAGACGGATTGGTGGGGCATCTGCAGTTATGCGGGCGCTCTACCGGTCTGTCGTGGTGAAGAGAGAGCTGAGCCAAAAGGCGAAGCTCTCGATTTACCGGTCGATCTACGTTCCTACCCTCATCTATGGTCACGAACTCTGGGTGGTGACCGAAAGAACGAGATCACGGATACAAGCGGCTGAAATGAGTTTCCTCCGCAGAGTGTCTGGGCTCTCCCTTAGAGATAGGGTGAGAAGCTCAGTCATCCGGAGGGGGCTCAGAGTAGAGCCGCTGCTTCTCCACATCGAGAGGAGTCAGTTGAGGTGGCTCGGGCACCTGGTCAGGATGCCTCCTGGACGCCTCCCTGGTGAGGTGTTTCAGGCACGTCCCACCGGGAGGAGGCCCAGGGGAAGGCCCAGGACACGCTGGAGGGACTATGTTTCTCGGCTGGGGTTGGGGTTCCTCCCGAGGAGCTGGAACAAGTGGCTGGGGAGAGGGAAGTCTGGGTCTCTTTGCTTAGGCTGCTGCCCCCGCGACCCGACCCCGGATAAGCGGAAGAAAATGGATGGATGGATGGATGGATGGACATTGGTCTCTGGCTGAACCCCAAGTGGCCATACATGGGGCCCTCCCCTGATGGTATAGTCAATTGTGACTGCCATGAAACTGGCATCTGCGAGATTAAGGTAATATTACAGTCACTGTTGTAGCCATAGGCCTATACGCTTTTCATAATAATTATTGAGCTGAACAAAAAAAATCAAAATATGATAATCAGTTCCTCACGTCTTTATCATTGTAATTCTAGTGTCCACACTCTGAGCAGGATGAGGCCAACCTGCGCTTGTGTGCTGGGAGAAAGGGCTTCTGCCTCATCATTGAAGGAGAAAATGTCATGCTGGACCGGAATCATGGTTACTACTTCCAAGTTCAGGCACAGCTTCACATTGTAGAGGCAGAGTACTGTGACTTTGTTGTGTGGAACCGCAATGACATTTTTGTTGAACGGATTTTGCCTGATCTTAAATTTTGGGGTGATGTGATTCCTAAAGCTGAGTGTTTCTTTAGAAACACTATACTTCCAGAAATACTGGGACAGCAAACTACAAACTCACATATGAAATGTGATAAAGGGAGATGTACTTAGGTTCAGGCACTCTTAAGAGTGAGCTGTGTGATATATTCCTGTTATATAAATAATTTTGGATGAGATATGACATTTTGAATATTGTTAGTTGGACACTGATACTGAACTGATTGATTATTCCTCCCTCCTCCTCATTATTCCATTGGGACAACAGACTCTAAAAGATTAGACAAGACACAGCAAATAATCCCAATCTTATCAATCAATGCTAATGCCTCACCTGGTTCTGTTGCCATGTGCTCTATGGGCATAGCCCTGCTTTACAGAATCTGTTATTTCCTTCTGACTAGACCAATGACTCTCTCAACATGTATACGCAAATTAGCTATTTTCCTAGTGTCTGCCACCTCATATGCTGACAACTGTTTTCTCCCCTTGGTGAATGCAGGTATATGTAGTGAAGCACAGTAAAATCCAACGCTATCTCCAATATTGAAACCACGGTCTGCTAGGATAATATCTCCGGGTAATACGTTTTGTAAGAGACCACTTTCTAATGTAATCTGTTTATCACTGACTCTCCCTCCCCAGGCACAAGATATGTATGTAATATTGCCTTGGGGCGCAACACCAATCAGACATTTTACAGTATGGTGGTGCTTGTAGTTTGACCACGTTTGTCCTTGGGCTAATCAATTAGAGGGCCTCTCAATAAAAACTTCAAAACAATCAACAATCAACTATCCAAATGCCTGCCTGAATACCATTGGCATTGTTGCGTGAAGTACATGTCATTCTGGCCACTCAATTTGAAATTCTAATCTTTCATGAAGTATGTCAGTTAATTTCTGCCAAATTCTGGAAGCAGTGGACAGAGAAATCTTGAACCTGAAAGATAAATCTTTCAATGGGAGATTTAGTCTCAACCTCACTAAAACTAAAATTAACTGCTCAAATTTAGACAACACAGACATAGGGCCACAGGTGATGTAGGGCTCACACAGCTCAGAAATCTGCATTAAAACTAAAAAGTTAGGGAGTCCTGTGTAGAATTTTGTCTTGTCCTCATTTTTTCCAAAGGACTCCTGATTAAACTGTGTGTCCAGTGCCTTGGTCCAAAGATCCCCCAGCTCTGTTGTGTTCTGTCTCAGAACATCCTCCATCTTCTCAATGTCATCCATTGTCAGCTCAGTCTGGGATCCGGCGTCTGCATAGCCTGCAGTAGGGAGCATAATTAGTTAATTCAGGAATATGAATTGTGCTATTTATCATCTTGCAAACATGCAAGTTGTCTGGTCCAATTATACAGGGTGTCCACAAAGTCTCAATATTATAAAAAAAATGTATAAGCAGTAATTTAAAATATTAAAAACTGTGATTATATTATAAATAAATAAAAAAATGCAACTCTGCCAGGCACTCAAACAAAGTGATATTATGAGGTGTATTAAATGAGAAAGAAATACAATTTATTTTGTAAACATTTCAATAGATGCATCTATTCATTGGCAAATTATTACATCTGTTAAATTCTCAAGAGACTATTAACTCCATGTTTTGGAGGTTCTTATTTTAAGCAGCACTTGATTAGTTACTTTAATGCTGATTAAGAAAATTAGAATCAGTATTTATAGATGGCATATAATTTTAGTTGTATGCTGGTAAACTGTAACCTAAAGAACTGTAGTTTAAAATGTTTATAAACAGTGTCCTTTAAACATTTTAAGACATTACAATGTTTTAATTAGATTATTCAAAGAAATCAGGATTTTCATCTTAAATTATGGCTCGCTACAGATGCAAGACTTTCTTTCGTTTTTTTTGTGGTTTTTTTGGGGGGGGTACTTTTTTTTCTATTCGAGTAATTTTAAAACAACTATTACTTGAGTACATTGTTTTTGGTACTTTATCCACATCTGCAGGTTACACATCTTAGTAAAAAAATGTACCTCGATCATTTAATGTCTCATTCCCACTGATGAACTCGGATCGTGGGTTGTCAGCTGTCTCCTTCATTTTGGAGCTCTCGGCTATCAGTTTCTCTGGTGTCTGTTGAAGAGCCAATAAGGCCTCTGCACATTCCGACTGTCTTTGTTGGTCCTCCTGCTTCATTCTCTGCTACCGTTGAAGAGATGCCTCTGATTTTGGCTTAGACTTTTGGTAACCGAGGTTGACTGTTGGAGCCCAGTCTACCGATTCAACGTCATCCAAAGAGCTAGGGCAGCCTAAAAAGTCCCATGACGTCTATATTAGACTACTAGTAGTTAATAATCATTACTAAGTAAGTAATATTTTAACGACATTATTGTGGTATTTAAACACGACCACAAAAGCAACGTTAGCTAGCCTACATACCTTTGAAGAAGTGGTCGCTGCAGACACGGGCATTGGCAGACTCGGCTCTTCCTGACCGCAGGCGTAGGTTTAAAATCCATTTTTTCCGACATTCTGTGAGCTTTTTATATTTCTCACCTCTGTGAACAACTATCTTCGGTACTCTAAAAAAACTTTTTGTCTTTTCTCGGTTAGATCGATTGGAGCAACCGTAAACAACACAAAACATTGGCATTTTTACAGACGATACAGACTAACTAATTCCCTTCCTGCCCTTCAACAAACCTACGCGCGCTGGGGATGACGTCACGTGAAACCCACCTATTCTTATGTGCAACATATTTTCATTCAGATTCTCATTTTTATTCTCAGTTCAGAGATGGGATGTGGGGGGGGGGTGACTGCTGGTTGTGTGTCTTGTGTGCGCAAAGCTCTACAAGTTTGAAATTGTGGCTTTTATTTTCACTTTTGCCATCTCTCCTGCTGCGCTGTCAGTGTCCTCTGTGTCCACAAAGTGCGTAAGCAAGACCCTAAGTGTGCTTAAAGTTGCACAAAATTTTCCGTCACGTTTTATTCCATAAATCCCAAACTTTGCGTAGAAAGTTGCTTACGTAGTTTTCAGACCCCGTTTTGTGCGTAAGCAAGCTTTATAAATGAGACCCCTGATCTTTCCCATTTTCTCGCCTTATTCTCTTTTCTTATTTTCTTTTCTTACCTTTTTTCTTGGTTACTTTTGTTGTGACACAGATGGAATAGAATAGAATAGAATAAAACTTTATTGTCCTCCTTAGTGGAAAAATTTCTTCTGCTCTCCAGAATAAAAGAAATGTAGGTTTTGGCTATGAATAACTATCAATTATTAATAAGATTAATAATTTTTTGTAAAAAAATGTAATTAAAATTTTGGGGCATGAGAGGAGATTTTTAAGTGAAAGCCTGCGCCTCACGCTACTATGCTACCAGTCCCTAACCATCCTGCTGTCTGCTAACTCCTCTCTCCCAGTTTGTTTATCCTGTGGCAGAGTATAAAAAGAATTACACATTCACACAATATATATGTTTGGGCATGCATGGGGAGAGATTCTTACCAGATCATCTCCAAAGAACTCTTCCTCATAAATGCCTTTTATTACTTTACAAAGTTATTACAAAACATTCTGAGAGACAGCCTCTCTTACAGGATCCAATCAGCTCAATAATACATAATCATATATATGCAAAGTGTGCCTGTAGTCCGTCCCTAATAGGTTAAGCCCCTTTTAGTATATTCCTTTTGGTCGCTAAGCAGAAAACCTTCCTTCTCCCAACAGACCATTTGCGCGATCAAACAACCAGATGTTTCCTGTTTTTTCAGAGAATCGTGACCCATTGTCTAACTCAAATCCTGTTATTAACAGTTTTGTCCATTTAATCGTTCCCTTCTGACCCATGGGTCACATCCTGTGCTAACAGTTTTCTGCATTTAGTTAATTATTTTTGTACACAACCCCTTCGCCTTTTGGCCTGTGTATTCATTCAATGCTTGTTTAAAAGTTTTCATTCACATTAATCCCTTCTTTTCACCTCTAATATTTTAGAGGTGAATCTACTATTAAGCTTACTCCTGTAATTCCACCTATTCCATTTCTTATATAGGAACTAAAATGTATTGTCCTCTAAGTTGTGTTTATGAGATAAATTTCTTTACCATAATTTTAAAACATGGAATTACGCAACATGTCAGCAGGAAAAATACTAAATTCAAAATACCTAGGAAAGCCACTACCTTCCAGAGTAAGGACATCCATCCTCCAAAAAACAACCAGTTCATCCATTGTGGAGTATCTGCATTTACAAAGTCTGCATTTTGGGCTTTGGCTATGGTGCGCATTTTAGAGAGCATTATCTATGTCGTTTCCATCTCCAGAATTATCTGGGATGTAGGTGCAGCATGTCTCATTAAGGAGTACACAAATTCCACCTTGGGCTGAAGTCCAGAAATCTAACACCATCCTATTTTGAAGTAACATCAGCCTTATGGCTTTCATCTCTTTATTGTTGGATTCCCATGCACTAATTGAGGCATTCATGAATAACGAGAAGCGATAAGCTTGGGTTTCCACTCTTAAGATGACTTCTCCAACCGCTATTGAGGAAATCAGTGATCCAATTATTTTCTCAGCTGTGGTCCATAATTTATGGTCGTCTGGGACATCACTACCCCAAACACTGTCATGCTCTTGAACTTCTATTTTGCTTAGAGACTTTATTCCTACTCTCATTTTTATCCAAATCAGTTTTGTGGTAATTATGAACGTGTGGTCAGTTAATCCTACTGGCGCGCATACTCCACCCCAATTTTCAGGCAGATACACATACACATTGTGTCCGCATAGCCAGTATATGTCATCTACTGCTTTCATGCCCTTTTTCCCAGGTAATGCTGCATTATCCCAGTTTACAAACGAATAATTTCCTACGGGTGGAGTACTGGAGTACAGAGAACTAATATTACACGGACAGGTCTCATTTTGCTCTAAGATTTGACTTATAGTGTAACTACTATGGACACACTTTTTAGGGGTATACAATTTTTGGCACCTAAACGGAGAAAATTGTCCTAGATTCCTTGTCCCGTTGCTATGAAAACAAGCTGGAAAAGTCATAGAGGATTTTAAATGTGCAACCCCCAGAAAGGATTGTGGGAATGTTGCCAGTGGTTAAAGTGCAGTAAGGAGTTTATACGCTGTGAAATTTTGAGGACACAAGTAGGACACTAAAATACAGTTGTTCCATTTAATCTGATGACGGCCATAGTGCTTCACATCAGTCTGGAATACACAAAAAGAACTCCTAAATGACAATGGGAATGGATCCAATACGGGTTGAGATGAGGTCTTTGGCATGATGGAACACACATAGCAGTTAGAATAATTTTTCGATCATGCAAGAACCTCCACATAGTTATACCACTGATTAAGATGGTATCCATGCAGAGGGTCTTCATCTTTAACGCCTAAATGAGGGTCTGATACCCATCTTTTGACACGTTGTATTATCCGGATATCTGAGTGGTTTTTGGAATTTATCGAGCTGATAGGACGCAGTCGGTTGTCTGTGTTTTGGTAGTAAGCTGCATGTCTGTAGGGCCAGTCGGAATTCAGAAGCAATATAACATTCAATATTAATAATAGTACAAAAACCGCGCATCTTAAAACCGTCCAATTACCCCAAATAGGATCAGTTAGGGGATTTCTTTCCAACCTCCTGTAGCTAAACATTTTCAATCTGTATAATTTGCACAAAACCTTAAGCTTTAATATTTTTTTTTGCAATTATTTTAAAAAATGAAAATAACAAAATCTTTCAAAGGTACGTAGATAAAATCAAGATAAGCTAAAATATAATATAAATGATAAGATGTAAAATAAGATAAAATATAAAATGTAAAGATGCTCTTCAGTTTGCTGTCCTCCACTGGCTCGAGGGTGCTGCAGAAACTCTGTTCTTCTCTTTTCCTTTGATCTTCAGGGAGTACTTAACCAGCCTTTATAAAATGTATGTTTTAAAAAAAAATTTTTTTCAGGCTTAAGAATTAAGTACCCTTTACCCTCTTGTGATCTAACCGCTGAGCACTCCTACCCCCACATATTTTCTTCAGAGAATAAAAGCCGGGATTGATAGCACCTAAGAACTTTTACTCTCCCTCTGTTGTCCCCTTCAGGGCCTTCCTTACTTCTGTGAGGGACCGTTGTGGTTCAGATGCTGGAGAACATTGGCTCCAATTATACCAGGTACAGCCCTTCCCCTTCAGTTGAACAGCATGAATGGTTCTGGCAGTAACTTGGTAGGGACCCGTCCACCTGGGTTCATGCCACTTCCTTTTAATGACCTTCAACCACACCCAGGCAGCTTCACTGGGGAGTGGAGCTGGGCGCTGTACTGCAGGAGGAGCTGTTGTGAAAGATTTTACCAAAGCTTTTAAGATGTGATAGTCAGAGGATGAGTTCTGAGGAGTCGGGTCAGTCACAGTCCGAAGTTGTGCAAACGGTCCGTTGAATACCCTGCCAGTCAGTAACTCGCAAGGTGTAAGTCCTTTAGTCCTACAAACTGATGACATGACAGCCATCAGTGCTATAGGAAGGGCATCCACCGACGTCAGTCCTGTTTGTGCCATTATTTTAGCTATTTTGGTTTTAAGATTCTGGTTCATTCTTTCCACTGACCCCTGAGACTGTGGATGATACACAGTCCCACATTTGTGGGTTAATCCCAGCTTTTTTTCCACAAACTGAAGATGCTGATTTTTAAAATGTGTTCCTGAATCACTCCGCACAGTTTGAGGAAAACCGTGCCAGGGAATGTAATAATTAATCAAGCATTTAACAACAGGCTTCTGGCCAGTCTGTCAGTGGATCAGTCAGAACCAGAAGGTACTTGTAGCCCTTCACCGGTATTCCCATATCAGTGTAATCCATGACAACTTCTTCACCAGGACGTGATAATTCTTTAAAGGACCCCATTTCAGGTTTATTGGTGGGTTTAGGATTAAATTCACCACACACTTTACATTCATGTAAAAAATGTTTTATCCAATGTGTCATGTAAGGGTGCCACCAAAAACATACATTTCTTTTCATCTGAGCGGCACCTACATGGGCCAAGCCATGTGCTTTTTGGAAAATCTCAGATTTCATGTTCGCAGGTAACACTGGACGACCATCTGCGCTACGCCAGAGTCCCTGAGATTGTACTGCTCCCCTCAGTTTTAATAAAATCCTCCATATTTTCAGTATCTTCTGCTACCATTGTCATCATCCTATCATGAGCTTGCTGATACCCAGCAGCGGTTTTGGCAGCTGTATCAGCGGCTGCATTTCCGGCAGCTTCAAATGTATATTCTTTACTGTGCCCCTTGCATTTTTTAACAGCAAGTGCAGAGGGAAGCTGCACAGCATGTAGAAGCTCAATCATTTCTTGCTGATGTTGTATTGGTTGTCCCTGAGTGGTGGAATCATTGCAGACTTTTATTCTTTCTCTCTCCTTCTCCCCACTTACATGCTTCAATCAGAGCCCTGATTTGTTTGCTGACTGTTTCCCTTCCAGCTTCCCCTGTTTTCTTACCTGAAACCCATCAGTAGTTCTCTGCACTACTGCATACCCTGCCTGTAGCTCTCCACTGGGAGACCTGAAACAGCAGCCATCAGTAAACAAGGATATACTATCTCGAAGAGTTTGAGATTGTAAGTCTATCCTGATTTTGCTATCTTTAACCGTTTTCTCAATGCAGTCATGTGATACGCCTCCCCTCATGTGATCTGCCATGTTGATACCCTCATGAACAAATGTTAAATTAGGTGCTTCCAACATTTTGCTCATGCGCTGTTGTCTGAGTGTGGACATGGTAAATGCCTCAGAATTAACGAATGCCATTACCCCATGTGTAGTTAACACCCTGAGAGGATGCCCGCGAACAATGTGTGCTGTTTTAGAGATGAGATGGGCTAGTCCAGCTGCATGCCGGGTGCATGGTGGGTCTCTATGTTTCTATGTCCATCTACCATTCTAGTCTGTTCTCAGCCAGAGCCAAGTCTGCTGCTGCTGCCAGTTCCTGTTTTAAAACAATAAAAGCTTCTTCTGCTGCCACCGTCCAGTTAAGAGGAGCATTTAATTGTTTCATACCATGTTCATTTATCAACGCACGCTACAGAGAGACTTGCCAACTTCGGCTCCCTAAATAACACGGTTTTAACTGGTTTTAAATCATTTTTTGTTTTTTTTTATGACTAGTTTTAACCGATTTTAACACCACTGACTTTTAGCAACTTGTTTTTACCGGGGGCATTTTTAATCCGAACACGGACTACTTTTATTTCGTCATGGCTTTACTCACCTGCACCCCCGGATGTGATGGCTGTTTTAAATTAACTCAAAAAGTTCTGGAGCTGGAGCAGAGGATCTCCTCGCTCCATCAAATCCAGGACCATGAGAGCGACGTGGACGTCATCTTCAGCCGGACTTTCGCCGCCACCAACAGAGCTCAGCTGGCGGACACAATTCCTTGCCAGCCCAGTGAAGCTGCGGAGGGGGAATTCATCGCTGGACTCGGACTGCCGGAGGTGCAACAACAACTGCAGAGGAGGACCGCTGGTTCCATCTGGGGGCTAAGCCAAAAGCCCCCATCAGCTCAACACCGGTGCTTCATGGTACCTGGTCCATGGTCGGGCCCGGCCGCGGTGGGGGGGCCCAGAGTAGCCGCCACCGCTCTCCTTTACCCGGCCTACCATTATCAAACCGCTTCGGTGCCCTAGAGCATGACTTTCCTCCTCTGACTGTCCCTCCGGCCGCCCTGAAACACCGCAGTTCCGCAGGACTGTGAGTAGAGTTATTATTCACGCTGGAAACAATGACATTCGTAAACAGCAATCTGAGCTCCTGAAGCTGGATTTTATTCATTTGTTTAATCTTTTAAAATACACACGTGTCTGTTTTTATTTCAGTGGCCCCACCCCCACTGTTGGCAGAGGTATTGGTCGTTTTAGCAGGCTTTTATCTTTGAACACCTTGCTTTCCTCTGCCACTGTGATGCACGATATTGGTTTTATAGACAATTTTAATATTTTCTGGGGCAGGAGTCAACAGAATTTTTAAATGTTTTGAACCATATGGATTTTAGTCAACATGTCACGCAGCCAACTCACAACAGAGGACACACCCTGGACTTGGTCATCATGTATGGCCTGTCCACCAGTGTGTCCTCTGTTGTTGATTTGGCTGTCTCTGACCATTACTGTGTGTTTTTTAATATCACCAGTTTTATCCAGGAGACCTCTGTGAGAACTGTCAGGAAGCGCCATCTAACCCCTGAAGTGGCTGCAGGTTTTCTGGAAATTTTTGAAAAGAATCCTCCTTTTGTTTTACCTGCCCCCTGCGATTTTATTGTTAATAATTTTAACAGATGGCTTCAATCCGCTCTTGACCTGCTGGCTCTATTTAAAGTTATAAACACACACTCAAAACCAACAACACCATGGAGAAACGAAGACCTTAAGAGATTAAAAAGGAGCTGCAGGGTGGCAGAGAGAAAACTGTGTCATGGTTCCTGGGTGTTTGTGTTTTGTTAGTTTTTCTTATTTAGTTCTATTATGTTTTAGTTATTCTTTGTCTCCCTCTGGTGGTCTTGTGTTTGGTTGCCCTTGTTTGTGTTAATCTCTTTATTTTACCCAAGTTCCTATTAATACTTATCCTTCATTAGTCCCAGTTGTTATATTTAATTCCTCCTTCTGTTTTCCAGTGTTTCCTTAGATTCCCTTCCAGACTTATTATCTTTAGTTTCTTAAGTCTTCTGTCTTCCAGCCTTTTTACCTCCTATCTCAGTTGATTACTTCCACCTGCTCTCTCCCTCCGACCTGCATCTGCTCCCACTAAATGATCATTGGTCTTGTCAGTCACTTCCTCATTTCGTCCCCAGTATATATTCACCTCTCCTTCAGTCACTACTCGCTGGTTCATTGTTATTCTTCCCCGCCTGGTTCCTGCCTCCCTTGCCTCTCTTCCTTCCCTTCTTGGTTCCTGGTTTGCCATTGCTGCGGTTTTGATCCTCCTGAGTTTGTAAGTCCTTGTTTTGTTATTATTAAAAGATTCTTATTTACTTCTCTGCATTTGGGTCCTCAATACAAACCAGAACATGACAAATGGAGGAAAAACAAAATCACAATAAATCATCAAATGTAAATCAATTCAGTTTATTTATATAGCGCCAATTCACAACAGATGTCATCTCAAGGCACTTAACAAGAAGTCATTTCAATAAATTTATACAAACATTCCAATCAGTTAAAAGGTTTCCTATTTAAGGAATCCCAGCAGATTGCGTCAGTCATTGGCGTGAGGTTGGGCCCCGTTGATGCAGACTTTCCAACCACAGCAATCCTTCAGCAATCCCTCATACTGAGCAAGCATGTAGCGACGGTGGAGAGGAAAAACTCCCCTTTAACAGGAAGAAACCAACAGAACCAGGCTCAGTAGGAGCGGCCATCTGCCACGACCGTCTGGGGGTTTGAGAAGACAGAGCAGAAACACAGAAGGAACAGAAGATCTGATATAAGAGAACTTTCTATGTTACAGAAAGTAAAAAGTTAATAACAGGACACAGTGGATGTTCAGTTACTGGGAGGATCATCCCAGTCGATGCCCCCCGTCCAACAGGGCATTGCAGCCAAGCAGGATACCAGACCAGGTATATCTTCTATGGAGAGAAAAACACTGAGAGAAAACAAAGTTAACAGTCGAAATAGCAGAATGTACTGTAATACAACTGGAGAGTCGTAGGAGAAAAGGAAGTAGCAGAGTGAAGAACATTGGTAAGTCTGTCCTCCAGCAGTCTAAGCCTATAGCAGCATAACAACAGAGATAGCTCAGGATGACCTAAGCCACTCTAACTATAAGCTTTATCAAAAAGGAAAGTTTTAAGCCTGGCCTTAAAGGTAAACAGAGTGTCTGCCTCACGGACTAAAGCTGGGAGCTGGTTCCACAGGAGAGGAGCCTGATAACTAAAAGATCTGCCTCCCATTCTACTTTTAGAAATCCTAGGAACTACAAGTAAACCTGCAGTCTGAGAGCGAAGGGCTCTGTTAGGAACATAAGGAAATATTAGATCTCTGATGTAAGATGGAGCTTGATTATTAAGGGCTTTGTATGTAAGAAGAAGGATCTTAAATTCTATTCTGGATTTAACAGGGAGCCAATGAAGGGAAGCTAAAACAGGAGAAATGTGATCTCTCTTTTTAATATTCATCAGAACTCTTGCTGCCGCATTTTGGATCAACTGAAGGCTTTTAATGGCATTTTGTGGACTACCTGATAGTAAAGAATTACAGTAGTCCAGCCTTGAGGTAACAAATGCATGGACTAGTTTCTCAGAATCACTCCTGGACAGGATGTTTCTAATTTTAGCAATATTCCGGAGGTGAAAGAAAGAAATCCTAGAAACCTGTTTAATATGGGATTTAAATGTCAAGTCTCGGTCAAAAATAACGCAGAGGTTCTTTACGTTATTACTGGGGGCCAATTTAATGCCATCCAGATGAAGTGATTGACTAATGTACATCGAACATCTCAAATCATATAACAATGCAGTAAGAAATTCCAGAAATGCGTACTTTTCCAGAATCATCTCACAACATAAAAATAATCCCAAAATTCTGTTTTACACTATAGACAACATTTTTAACAGTTCTACTAATGCATATCAGAAAACCCCCTCAAATGCTCTTTGTGAGGAGTTTGCAGACCACTTCAGAGGGAAGGTAGACACCATCAGATGTAATATTTTATCTTCTCAGAGTAACATGGTTTTAGAGAAATCTGAGTGTGTGTCTCTACCAGAGGAAATCCTGGACAGTTTTGTCCTGGTGGAAGCTGGGACTCTTGATAAAGTTTTCACCTCAGTGAGGCCCACCACATGTGTTTTGGACCCGAATCCCACTTCCTTTTTTAAGCAATTTTATGAATCTTTTAGAGATGAGATTTTAACCATGATCGATTGCTCCCTTCAGACGGGGGTCTTTCCTGCCGCCTTTAAAGGGACAGTGGTGAGGCCCCTGCTGAAGAAGAGCAAATTAGATTTTAATGATTTAAACAACTTCCGACCGGTATCTAACTTACCATTTTCAAGCAAACTTTTAGATAAACTTGTTTTAATTCAACTTAATAATTTTATCAACACTCATAATGTCCTCAAGAAATTTCAGTCTGGTTTTAGGGTGAACCACAGCACAGAGACGATTCTTAAAGATTTTAAATGATTTTAGATTAAATTATGATGGTCAGAAGGTGACAGTGTTGGTTCTACTGGATCTAAGCACTGCCTTTGATACAGTAGACCACACTATTCTTTTAACCAGTTTAAAACAGATCGGCCTCTCTGGTGCTGTTCAGAAATGGTTTACATCCTATCTCACAGACAGGACTTTTATGGTAAGTTTAGATACCTGCTCCTCTAAGGTCCACAAGATCACATGTGGTGTGCCCCAGGGTTCAATTTTAGGCCCAGTGCTTTTTAACCTCTACATGCTCCCTCTTGGCAGTGTCATCCGAAGACATGGAGTTAACTTTCACAGTTATGCTGATGATACACAGTTGTACATCTCCGTGTCTCCCGATGACACACGGCCAATGGTGTACTTTTTAACTGCATTTTAGACATCAAATCCTGGATGGCAGAAAACTTTCTCCAGCTCAACCAGGACAAAACTGAAGTTTTAGTCATCAGTCCTGAGGCTCAGAAAGAGAAACTTTTACCAAAACTACAATCACTGTCTTTTAGTCTTTCTTTACTAGTGAAGAACTTGGGTGTGATTTTTGACTCTGAGCTGACCTTTATTCCTCACATAAAAATATTACTAAAATTGTTTTTTATCACTTAAAAAACATCGCCAGAGTCCGCCCCATTCTCTCTCGGGCCAATATGGAGACGCTGATGCATGCTTTTATCACCAGTAGGATTGACTATTGTAATGCCCTGCTTTCTGGTCTTCCCAAAAAAGACTACCTCAAGTTTACAGCTTTTACAGAATTCAGCAGCACTTGTCCTGACGAAGACCAGGAGGCGGGAACACATTACACCTGTCTTAGAATCACTGCATTGGCTCTCCGTATGTTTAAGGATCGATTTTAAGATTCTTTTAATAATTTTTAAGTGTCCTAATGGTCTTGGGCCTTCTTATCTTTTGGAATTTCTTCTACCGTATGAACCTTCGCGGTCTCTGCGCTCCTCTGGCAGCCGTCTCCTTGTCATCCCTAAAGTCAGGACACACACTCATGGTGAGGCGTCTTTTCATTATTATGGCCCTCACCTCTGGAACAGGCTGCCAGAAGACCTCAGGGACACAGAGAATGTTCATGTTTTTAAGAGCAGGCTCAAGACTCACCTTTTTAACCAAGCTTTTAACTGATTATTATTTATTAAATCTGTTTAATTGCTCTGCATTTTTTATTTGATTGAATTCTTTTTAGTTTAGCTTTTAGCTTGCTATTTATCAATTATTGTTTATCTGCTTTGCATTTTTATTTGATCATATCTTATAATTGTTTTATTTTAATATTTTAACTTATTTTAGTCTTCCTTCCAGTGTTTCCTCTATGGGAGCCCTCTACCTCGGGGCGGTGGTCGGCTGTGCCTTGACTGCTGCTGTTGATCTGCTGCTGCCGATGTAGATGACTCCCATGATGACGTTTCCTGGTTCATCTGTACTCAGCCCGTTCTGCTTTTCTTAATGTGCTTTTGTTTATTGTTTCTTTTATGTGTGTGCGTGCATTGGGGGGGGAAGGGGGGTATAGCTGTGGTGATGTTTTTTACTTTTGGGTTTTGGGAAGGGGGGGGGGATTGTGGGTCATTTTTTATCTGTAAAGCACTTTGAGAAGCTTTGTTATGGTTTGAAAAGCGCTTTATAAATAAAGTTTTATTTGATTTGATTTGAATGGAGTGGTCAGATTAGTGTAGCTGGGTATGTAGTGACGGCTAAAGTTGGTTAGTCCTAAAATGGACGGCATTTCTTTAACGGTTTTGGATGTTGTAGGATTGCAGATCTGTGAGCTGCTGTTCGACCTGATCCTTGTGCAGTAAATCTTCTTCCCAAAAAATTTACTTCTTGTTTTACTAGCTGTAACTTATCCCTGGAAACCTTGTAACCTTCTTGGGCTAACAAGCGGAGAATCTTTATTGTTGCTGTGGTGCACGCTTTAACAGTTGGTGCTGCTAAAAGCAGGTCATCTACATACTGAATTAACATATCCTTGAGGTAATGTTAATTTTTGTAAAGATTCTTTTAAAACTTGGTTGAATAACCCTGGTGAAAGCCTTGAGGTAAGCGAGTGTATCTAAGTTGTTCCCCGCGGAAGGTGAATTAAAAAATATCTCTAACCTCTGGTGCTAATGGTAAACTGAAAAAAGCATTATCCAGATCAATGCAGGTGAACCACTGTAAATCTGGTGTTAATGCACTCCGAGCAGTATAAGGGTTAGGAGTTAAAATTGACTTTGTTACTAATTCCTGGTTGATAGCGCGCAAGACATGTGCCATTCGATATTTCCCGGTTCCCTGTTTCTCAACGAGAAAAATAGGAGTATTCCACGCTGAGTTGGAGGGTTCTAACACTCCTCCCACCTTGAGACCCAAAATGGTCTCTGCAATCCCTTCCTCTGCCTCCGGTTTGTGTGGATACTGGGATCTCCAAATGGGGGATCCTGTTTTCATGGAAAATGTTAACGGGTGTGTGTGTACTAATCCAACATCAGTGGGTCCAGAGGACCACAGAGTGGGAGGGAGTTGTTGTGGTGTTTAACAGCTGTTGGGTGATCTGTTTTTTCTCTGCCATGGAAACGGGTCAGGTGTAAAGGTTCTAACATAGAACTATCCCATGTCGTGGTCTGAATTTTGCCAGTAGCGGAGGAAAACCATACGCTTGGTATTTGAGTTAATACCCAGTCAGTGGTTTCTGTCCCTCTTTTCACCATGGGGCCTAAATCTTTAGCCTGATGTTTTGGATGTAACAGAAGAGAAATATGCGGCACTGCTTCTGAACCCATCATGTAAAATTGAGCTTGTTGAGGAGTCAATTTGGCTTCTAAGGCTACTCCCTCTGGTCCCACATAGCAAGGACCGGCAGTTACTGTCCAATCTTTACCTTCTAATTTTTTCTCAAACTGTTCCTGATAGATTGTAGAATCACCCCTCACATACAGGAGGGTGACATGTAGGGGATCCGGCGGGGGAACATAAGGATTCAAGTTCAGAAACCATGGTTTCCAGTCAGACAGAAAAGATGCAGCAGACTGTGGTCCATAGGGAGGGGTCAACTTGGCCCAAAAGATATCTTCCACCTGTGGAGTGTCATCCTGAAGAAGGAACTGTCCATCAGATCCAGAACAGAATAAAGAATGTCCACTGGGAAGGGTAACAATCAATCCGTCAGGATCACACAGGATTGTAGCTCCAAGTTTAATGAGCAGATCCCTGCCCATTAAGTTTGTAGGTGTAACTGATGATACCACAAAGGATGTACCACCCGCTGAATTCCCAGTTCCACAGGTAATGGTTTAGTCACAGGGAGAGACATCTGAGCCCCAGAAAATCCAACAACAGAAACCTTTTCTCCAGAAAGTTCAGCATGTGGAGGTTGCTTGTCCACAGGTGGCACCTGTGTCAATAAAAAATGGTAATGAATGTCCAGCAACTTTCATTGTGAGTAGAGGGTCTCCCGTACCACTCTCACTCAGGCTTTTCTGTGGGCATTGTCAATAAGATGGTTGTCCCTGCCATTGGGGCGGGGCCAGATAAGGTTGTGGCGCGTAATGCTGTGGCCCCTGCTGAGACGGTGGGGGGCCCTGTGTGGGTGGGCCTTGGTTCCACCCACAACCTCTTGCCCAGTGGCCAATTTGTCCACAACTGAAACATGCGTCTGACCTTCTACCAGGAAATCTTCCCCTCTTTCCCCTGCCCCTCCCGCCATGAGCCCCCTTGTAACCTCCCCTGTACTGTTGGTGATTATACACTGGAGGTGGGGCCATTGGGGCCACCTGGGGATACATGCACACTGGTGGTGTCAAATACTGCACTGTTTGTAATATGGGTTTAGAACGGGGAGGAGGTGTAGGTGTAGCCACTACCAGTTGCTTCCCCTTTTTATTGCCTTTTAAATCTGATATTTTAACTTGGCCTCCTTCAGCGGCATTTTTAACAATGCAGTTTCCAAATCACCCTTCTCCTTCTTTTTGTCATAGTCATCATCTTGTTCTTTTTGCAAGAAGTGGGTGAGGTGCACTTCCCATCTACCTTGGTCCGATCCAGGCAGATCTGGATTTTCCTTCATTTTTGTTTGAACTGATTCTGGAACCCCTCCCAAATCTGCTTCTCTGAACCAACCTCTGCTTGTATCCGCTCTCCCTGGATACTCCCCTGTCAACGCTACCCACTTGTCTTTAAACTGAGAAATATAATCTGTAGGAGACACCTCAGGTTTCCACACAAACTTGGGGACTTTGGAAGCATGTGTTCCTGTCCATCGACTACGCATTCATGTATAAATATCATGGGAATATTGGATAATACAAGCTATATCTGTTTCCGCTTCTAAATCTTACATGTCTGTGAATATCATACATTGTGCGGCCACAGCTCTGAAGTCGCTTAGAGCTAAAGTCTGTCCCTGAGTCACCTGATCAAACTTCCTCAGCCACAAATTGGCTCTTTCAGATAAGGATGGGAGGGACTGGGCTATTCCCTGCACATCTGCTAATTTAAGAGGTTTGTATAATCTTTCACCTTCACGAGTACAAAATAATGGTGCCATTGTAGCCCCCTTTAAATCTCCTCGGGGAGGCGGTTCTAAGTTATCTGGATCATCTGCATCTTTAAGTGAAAGTCTGTGCCTCGCGCTGCTATGCTACCAGTCCCTGACCAGCCTGCTGTCTGCTAACTCCTCTCTCCCAGTTTGCTTATCCTGTGGCAGAGTATAAAAAAGAATTACACATTCATACGATATATATGTTTGGGCATGCATGGGGAGAGATTCTTACCAGATCATCTCCAAAGAACTCTTCCTCATAAATGCCTTTTATTATTTTACAAAGTTATTACAAAACATTCTGAGAGACAGCCTCTCTTACAGGATCCAATCAGCTCAATAATACATATTCATATATATGCAAAGTGTGCCTGTAGTCCATCCCTAATAGGTTAAGCCCCTTTTAATATATTCATTTTGGTTGGTAAGCAAAAAAACGTCCTTCTCCCAACAGACCATTTGCACGATCAGACAACCAGATGTTTCCTGTTTTTTTCAGAGAATCGTGACCCATTGTCTAACTCATATACTGTTCTTAACAGTTTTGTCCATTTAACCGTGACCGTTCCCTTCTGACTCATGGGTCACATCCTGTGCTAACAGTTTTCTGCATTTAGTTAATTATTTTAGCACACAACCCCTTCACCTTTTGGCCTGTGTATTCATTCAATGCTTGTTTAAAAGTTTTAATTTACATTAGGCACCATCCTGTAATCCAGGAAATTAGTATCAATAATAATACCTAAATAGTTCAGTCTCAGTTAATGTTTATGATTACCTGTCGGATAAGGCTGAGATAATTAAACTAGATGAAGGAATAAGTTCTTGCCATTCTTTAAACCGCAAGCTACTATGTATTTATGTATGTATGTAGTACAATTACAAACGACTTTCTAAAATACAAGTTTGTTACAGAAAGAATTCAAACTTCACTTAAAATGCTTTAGTCAACAAACTCACTAAGCTAGTAACACCCAACTAAACTACTAAGTAAAAGAAGAATGAATAATAAAACTAACTTTCAAAGGTAAAACCATAAAATAGACGTAGAAACAATAACTAGTAAATTGACAGTTCAGTATGAATATGTATGCTTAAAGACCAAGGCTTGTATTGAAGAGTTTTGGGAGTGAAGCTAAGTTGGTTTAAACTAATTGCAATTGTAACTAATTGTAATTAGTTTAAGACTAATTAGTACCTTTTTATTGTTGTTAAAACCACCAATTTACAATGGAAAGCAGAAGTGAAGACAAAAAAAACATTCTTTGGAGGAAGTAATGTTTCGTTAAACCATTTGCTGATTTAGAAATCAGTAGCCTTTTGGAGAATTGATTCTGTTTTATTTATCGTCAACGCTGTGATTGATCTAATTTAGTACTTCGACATACTAAGAAGGCGCTTTCAAAAACAACTTATATGATTAGTTTTCTGTGTTTAAACTATCTGTATTAAAGCCGATCTGTATTTTGAATAGTGTAAGTAGCAATATTTTTTATGAAACGCTGGGGGGTTGCAAAAGCAGGTCGCCCTAATTAGATAAAGCATGCGTAGCTCATAACCACTCGTGTTTTAGCTTAGTTGGTATAGTAATCATTCAATGATTTATAAACTAGTAAAAGTATTTTGAAGTCTATTCTCTGAGCTACAGGGAGCCAGTGTAAGAACTTTAGGGGTGATGTGCTCTACTTTCCTGGTTCTAGTGAGGACATGAGCAGCAGCATTCTGGTTTAGCTGCAGGTGTCTAATTGACTTTTTAGCCAGACCTGTGAAGACGCTGCTGCAGTAATCAATCCGACTAAAGATAAACGCATGAATGAGTTTTTCGAGGTCCTGTTGTGACATTAGTCCTTTAATCCTCGAAATGTTCTTCAGGTGATAGAAGGCTGACCTTGTTATTGCCTTTATGTGTACCTGGAGGTTCAGGTCCATAATTACACCTAGGTTTCTGGCCTGATCAGTAGTTTCTAGCTTTATTAACTGGAGCTGTGTGCTGACTATTGATCTTTCCTCTTTAGGTATGTTTTGTGTCTGTTCAGAAATTATGAAACATCCATCCATTGATTTGCTCGATGCATGTACTTAGCATTTGGATTGGTTCAAAGTCACCTGGAGCTGAGTATCATCAGCATAGTTATGGTAGCTTATCCTACTGGTTGTTATAATCTGAATTAGTGGGAGCATGTAGATATTAAATAAGAGGGGCCCCTGGGGAACCCCACATGTGATTTCTGTTTGTTCTGATGAAAAGTTTCCTATTGAAACAAATAAGTCCCTGTTCTTTAGGTAAGACTCGAACCAGCCAAGAACTGTACCAGAGAGTCTGACCCAGCTCTCCAGTCGTTCCAAATACTATATCATGATCAACAGTGTCAAGTGCTGCACTAAGGTCCAACAGAACCAGCACTGTGGTTCTACCACAGTCTATATTTATGCGGATGTCATTGAAAACTTTGAGAAGGGCAGTCTCAGTGTTGTGAGCACGAAAACCAGACTGAAAAACATCAAAGCGGTTGGTCGTTGTTATGAAGGTATTTAACTGCTGAAACAGCTTTTTCAGTAATTTTACTGATTGATGGAAGATTAGAAATTGGCCTGTAGTTCTGCATTAGCGTGTTGTCCAGATTATTTTTTTTTAGCAGTGCTTTAATAACTACTGTTTTTAAAGCCTGGGGGAAGACACCTGACAGGAGGAATGAGTTCACTATTTGAATCAGATCAGACGTAATGACAGGGAAAACTTTCTTAAGGAAAGCTGTGGGTAGGATATCAAGACAGCAAGAGGAGGAGCTTAATTGGTTAATGATTTCTTATAGTTTTTTTTTGTTTAATTCATGAAATGAATTGCAGAAAGAGTTTAAGAGTTTAATTATGTTCTCTACATGAGTCCTACCTCCCGTAACATATATGGCCAATGTGATTGGCTGTGCCTTTCCCTGCTGTCAGGTGAGACTCTGAAGCTATGTTTGCTCGTTAGCAGCGCCAAAACTGCATGGAGAACCTTCCAGTCCGCGAGAGGACTCGGGTGCAACGTGGGCGACACATGAGTGTCAATAGCGAGTAAGGATGGCAGCAAAAAATAAGAATTTGGACATGAGGAACTATTTTTCAAAGAAACCTGTAAGTCACTTAAGTTCGCTAATGAAATGTGTCCATCATTATAACGTTACTGGCAATGCTACGCTTTGGCGCACATCATACAGTCTAAAATTGTATGTAACTGAATAACGAGGTTTGGAAACTAACTGCACAACAAGCAGCCCACTATTAGTTATGTTACACAGGTTATGTTACGTTGGTCTGTGCACGCTTCCTCCAGGGAGCAAGGTGCGCATGCTCTGTGTGATTTCTGTCATATTTTTTAGCCTATTTCCCGGTCATGCAATTTTTGCGATCGGTTCGTCTTCAAAGCTGTATAAAAATAAATATTGTTTCCTCAAGAATTTCTGCTTGCATATTTAATTTCCCTCACATATGTTTTACATTCAAAATAATTGCAGTAAAAGTATGCATTTTACTGTTGCAGAGTCCTGCACTGGTCCAATTTTACCAAGCCCCATGCATTAAGATTATTTTTTAAACCGAACCTTTACCCACAGTTATCTCCAGATTAAATCCCGACCCAACCCGCCCCTTAATTTAAAACCGCCATCAGCCTGTGTCCGCCGCAGCTACGTGCTCCAATCCCTCCGTAACTCTCCATTGTGCTGTCAGCTGAGCTCTCAGATAGTGATGCTTTGAATGTGTGTCCAGGTCTGAGGTGATAATCAGTCAGATTCTCTCATAGGAATTTTTTTTTGATTGATTCAGTTACCTGAACTCTGTGCATAAAGTTGAAAATGTCTGCGCGTCTGCAACAAGTGGTCAGAGATGTGAATTGTAAACTGCTTGTTTTTAAAAAAGAAAAAAAAGAAAAATGGAAAATTAAATGACCCTTTATTACAATAAATTATTTCCCTTTTTATTTCTCTTGAATGTTGCACAGCTGATACTTATTTTATGCAGAACTGTAGTGAAGTTACAGTTGAAGTTTCTGCACACAGAACAGCGAGGGTTGCAAGGGAAATGCGTTTCTTTTGTTTGTTGCTCATTCTTCTTCTGGGGCGAACATATTAATGTAGCCAACATTATTCTTTGTGCTACGATGTGGATAAGCATGATCTTTCCCAGACAACAGTCTAATGATAGCTTTCAGAACCGTTTGAGAAACAAAATAAAACACAACGGACTTTCAATTTTTACACCTGTTATTACACCATAGTGTATATTATTATAAAACATCAAAAGGGTAAATACCTATATAGGAGTTATTATTTATTGTCCCCACCAATCTTCAAACCACACTCATATTTATGGTTATTGTCCCCAGCAATTTAAAAACAAACCTACGCCCTTGAGGCTGATGTTGACTCTATTTATATATGTGAGGATCTCAACAGTCATATTGCGCCGCTTAAAGATTATATTGATGATGATGAATTAGCTTACAGAGTTGTGTTGGACAATGGTTTAAATAAACACAGAAAAACTTTTTTTTATTTTCTTAAAGACTCTAAATGTTGTGTCCTAAATGTAAGAAGAAAACCTGAAAATGATAATTTTACTTCCATTTCTGTCAGGGGTAGAGGTGTTGTTGATTATATCATAACCCCACACATGGATTTAAAACAGTGTAGAATTTAAAGTTTTTACTACTTTTGATTTGGTAGAAAGAAATGATCAAGAGGTGATAAATATGATTGATGATGGGTGTAGGCAGGCTGATCACTCTGTACTTTATTTAAGTTTCCAGTCAGAAAATGTATATCTTACGGAAACCTCAGACACTGAACATCAGATTAAAAGGCCAATAAAAATTTTGCCTGATAATTTTCTTTCCTCTGATGCCCGTTATATCTCTCTTTGTAACAATGTAGATCAACTAGAGAAAGGCCAAAAAAAGCTGTAAATATTTCGCATGAACGCCTCTGTGAAATTCTGAAAAATGAAATGAACAAACATAGATCTAAATCAAATAAAAAAAGCCAATCAAAAGAAATATCACCATACATAAGAGTGGAAAAAAGAGAGAAACAAATTAATTGCAGAATTTATGGTAAAAGAAAGAGTACTCGAGATGTAAGGAACAACTGTTAAAAAGAGAATTGTACAAAGTATTTAAATGTTGCCAAGCAGATTTTGACAAAAAAACTCAGATTTCACAAAAGGAGTTTCAAAAGAGGGAAATAATATCAATTAGATCAATTACAAAACAGTAGTCCAGAAATATTTTGGGAAGAAATAAATAAGTTAGGTCCCATTTGTTGAAGGCAGAAGACTGGTGAGTGGGATTAATAAGATCAAGTTGTGTCCAGACTTGGGCTTCTCCTCATATACCACACTGTATGATTCAATGGTTGCTCCTGTTTTTTATGCTGCAGGTATTTGGGGCTTTGGAGATGCATCTGAATGTAATGTCATCCAGAACAGAGCTATGAGGTGTTTCTTGGGAGTTCATAAGTACACCACTAGGGTACTAAAGGGCGATATGGGGTGGGAGCCCTGTCTGATCAAACAGAGAGCAGAAGTAATTCGATTGTGGAACCACATTGTGAGTTTACCTGAAGAAAGGCTCACCAGAAAATGTTTTAATTGGGACAAATTTAATAAATATCCTTGCTCAAATAATGTTTTAGCAATTTTTTCTTTAACAAACAGTAAACTTGTATTTTTTAACAATTTGCAGTGCAAAATTACAACACTTAAGCAAACTCCATATCAGACATACAAAGACCAGTGGAAATTTGATGTGCTCAAAAAGCCAAAACCAAGACGTTACGTACAGTTTAAAGTACATTTTGTGCAGAGCCTTATGTTGAAGGTAATTTAAAAAGAAGGCAGCAATCTCCCTGTGGTCAAACGAGAGCGGGTTTTTCCTCTTGCTGTTGAGGTGGGGCAATACAAAGGGCTATTGGAGGAACAAAGTTTGTGTGTTTTATGTGATTTAGATGCGTAAAAATCCAGATTTGTTTTGGTTATCAGATGTTGATGTGTGACGTTGGGTTTTTGAGAAAGAGATTTTGATTTTGGCAAAATGTACAGAGAGCGTGGGTGCGCAGACAAACAACAATTTATCCTGCTGTGTAAAATATTGTCTTTGTAAATGTATGGCCACTTCTTCTTTGTTAATAGTGTGATTTAATCATGTAAGGACTGGGCACTTGTTGTGCATAACACTTGATAAAATGTTTTATTCATTTAATTTTGAGCATTTTGGTGTTCCATTTTTACACGCTGTCATGCAGAATTTATCAGCAGGCTGAATAAAACCGTTGAGGCGGTGCTGCATTAGGCCTGTGGTCGTGACAAAAGCGCTAAGCTACGAGGGAGGTTCTAGGTTACTTGCAGCTTTACTTAAATTGTTGACCCCTTGGGATCTGTCATTTCTCCAGAAGCCACTATTAGCCTATATTTAGTACTTAAAGTAGCTCAGTTGCCTTGCAGCTCTCCCCGTGCATGTGTGGGTTATCGCCAGCTTTCTCACACAGTCCAAAAACATGACTGGTATGTTAATTAATTTCAGACAAATGGAGTAGGGTTCTATGAAGTTCACAAAGTGGTAACGGTGGACAGAATTGTCGAATTTAACAAACAAAATAGAATTCCCATTTAAACACTGTTCCTGTAATGTTTTGGCGGCTGCAGCTTCTGTAACTGTTGTTACCTGGTTAGGCAGGAATTTGGTCAGCCATCTCTCCACATCGACAGAATAAACTGCGCCAGCCATTGTAAAAAAAAAATCTCGCTGAAACACAGACATCTTCCAAAAAAACAACTACAAAAAACTCTAAGCTTAGCGCCAGAGTCAGGGCTAGTGAAGTTTATGAATATGGAGAACAACCCTTCTATAAGTCCTGTCAGCTCACGCGCTGCAAGCTCTGCAGGAACATGAGAGCTAAACACAAAAACACAGACATTTCATGTATTTCAGTGGCGTCTGGGACAGAGTTGGGAAATAAAAATGAACAAAGGTCCTGATCATTGTGGAATGGAGCAAGAGGATTTACATTTTCCAGGTCTTTTTATGAGACATGGTTTGGTGCTGAGTTCAATTCACTTCAGTTTATTTATATAGCGCCGATTCACAACGGATGTCATCTCAAGGCACTTTACAAGAAAAATCAGAGTGTGATATAATTTTAAAGCATTTTTAAAGGGAGATTTTCTCTTACAAAATGTTAAAAACAAGATTCTTTGTTTTGCACATCATGTTTTAGTTCTTTAAAATTGACAATTAAATTCTTGAACCAGAACACTGTTTGTAATAATATTTGTGAATAACAGTAACAGTAATTGATTTGTTAAATTGTTTTCATTCGCTCCTTCATTACCCACTTTTGGGTAATTAAATATGGATCAGAAAAACAAAAATGGAAAAATTTACATTTTTAAAAAAATAAAACAAAAATTGGAAAATAATGAAACAGATTTAATAGGGCTCTAGATAAATTTGTCACAATGAAAAGAAAAATGTTGGAGGTGATGAAGGCAAGGAAGTTATATGATTAAAAAAGGAATAAGCTGATTGAAGTTGGCCAGTAACCAATTTTTTACAGTTTAAAAAAGTTTTGAATATAACTGTTTGGTCTAAAAATACACATCCAAGTGAATCATTTGTTCCTTTGTTCTTTTGAGAATCACACAGACTGAACAGCCTTGATTAAATGTTACCATCTGAGTTAATAAACTGAACTTGGAAATAGTGTTAAGACTTAAAACAATTAAATTAGATGCAACAACTTAAAATTGAGGTTCTTGCAGCTCATTTTATTAATCTGTTTCAATAATTAAGAGATTGTATGCAGAATGCTGGTGCCAGTGGTTTGTATAGATAAATTATTACATATTATCAGGTTCTCGAAAGTATTTCAATTCAGGGGGAGAGGGATATGTCCCCATTTTCTTTTATGGTGAAGGAAAAATCTGACTAATCAATAATTAATATGCAGAAATCAGCATTAACTGACCACCAAAACAGCCACATGTGAGGTCCGGTGTGCTGGTGCACAGAGGGAGCCTGTTTGTGCAGATTCACCTCTTCCTCCTCAGGTGCAAAAGGCAGGCTACGCTAGCTGCTGCTCGTCAGCAGCAATCAACTGGGAGCTTGAAAAGGAAGCCGTAGTCCTGAAGCAGACGCCAAATGATTAAGGCCAACAGCCAGATATTACGAGGCTCGTATTCAAAAGAAGGTAGAGTGGATAACCGCTCACAAACTTATGGGTGTGGCGACGCTAAATGAGCAAACAGGTTCAGAGTTTAAAAACACTTTAACCAACAATGAACGAGTCTTACTCATTCTGAACTATATTTTCCCTATTTATCCACCCAGACACAAGATTAGGATAAGTTAACCGGTTCAGTCCTACTTTGCTTTGAGGGAGGTCCAGTCCACTAAGAGGGCTGCAAAGTGTGTCCATAGTTGAGCAAAAAGGGAGAAACAAAACCTTACGCAGGGTTCTTCGAAACTTTGGTTCTGGTTGCAGGCCTGAAGGCTGCGAATCAACGTTGTAAAGAATTGTCTTGGAACAATTCTAATATCGCCCAGGCTGGGTACGCAAACAGACGCTGGGTAGACGGTTGTACTTCAAAGGTTTTAAAAGTTGTTTATTTCCCGCCCCACAGGTCAGAAGTCACATGGATTCATCGAAGAATAGCGTGTCTCCTTGCATTGCAAAGCAACGCTGGAAAAGCCGGTTGCTGCTGACCCCTTTTATAAACTTCGTGATGTCATCGTTGGCCATGGCCAATGAGAATGTGTTGGGGTCACAGCTAGGAATGCTGGGAAATGCAGTGTGTTCAGTTCATTTGTGGAAAATGGATTCCCAACATACCCCTTTAGTTCTGAAGAGTTGAACTAATGTTCAGTCTTTGGAACAAGAAATTGATTCATTTTTTATCTGAACCAAGAAATGTTGCTGTCTATCTGCGGCACGGGAGGTTTAATAGAGCTTTCACACCGGTCAGCGGCAACTAGATTACATGCAAGCCTATGGTACCTACGCGTCAAGTGGGCATCAAGCTGCCCCGCAGCAAGTCGCATGTGTCAGCGCAGCTGGCATCAGCACGTCCATGCAGCTGCTGCTCGAACGCATTGACGGACCGTCGGAGCAGCTGCTGCGTGAAATTGGAAAAACTGAACTTTGGGGCAGCAAACACGGGGCATCAACCAATCGTAGGGACTCTGTACTGACGTCATTACACCTTCCATGCGTGGATCGGCAAGTTATTTATTCAAAAATGGAGGATCAACTAATCGTCGCTGTCTTGTAATTTCCGTGAATTGTATGACCCGTCTTCGTCTTTTTACAAAGACAGGCAGAGATCGGATCTTATTTGGAGGAAGATATCGGAGGATATTGGAGTGCCAGGTAAGCAGTTAAATATTTTCTTTGAACTTTCTTGTTATGTTAGCTAATGCTAGCCAAACCCAGTTAGGGCAACCACAGTACTAAATATGCACTACTAGTTTCCCATTGTGTATTTAGACAAATTCTGCAAAAAGCGGTGGAAGACGTTGAGGGACACTTATGTCAGGCAGAGCAGAAAGGAGAAAGAGAGAAGGATAAGCGAAGCAGAGGGAGGGAAAGTGCAGAAATGGAAGTACCTCTCCAACCTGTCCTTCCTCGAACCCTTCATCGCCCCCCGCACAACATCGAGCAACATGGGGGTCGAGGAGGAGCAGGCGGAGGGGTAAAACCACCCAGAGAAGCCAGAAGAAGCAGCAGGGCAGCAGAAAACTCAGACATACTGGCACACACACAAAAATAACATGTGTACATAATTTTATTATTCAAATCTTGCACCATTTTTTCATTACTATGTTAAAAATACATTATTAGTCAAATGTACAGTGATGGTTTAGTCCTTGGTTAAGACCTGGCTCTGCACCTGTCTCCACTAGCAACAATAACAATTTCAATTGCAGATTATATTTAGATGAATAAAGATATATATATAGTGAGAGAGAGTGAGATAATAAAAAAAAATGAAAATGATTGTTAAATCTGAAAACTACATAATTGTTTTGCTATTTATTATTATTAGTGCTAGCAGTGTGTAGTGTTGTTTGGAAAGGTTGGGAATGTCGGATTTGTTCAAAGATGTTAATCTGTCCTTATTGTGTTCCCTGACACTTGCTGAATTACTATTTCTACTTTCTACACAATGTCTGTATGTTGTCTGAAATTCTAGACACTCAACCTTTCATACAGACTTAAAATGTTGCTCATAATTTTATCTAGTCAGTACATTTGCTCAACATAGTTGTAAGCATTTTTAAACTTATCTTTCTACTGCGTTTTCAAAGGCCCGCAAAGAAAACGGATGAGGCAGAGGCAGCGGGACTCATTGGAGCCATCCGACTTTGAGCGTGAGCTGCTTGATGCCCTCAAGGCCTGGCCTGAACAAGCTCCCGCTCAAGAAAACCTGGACGAGGACATGCACTTCCTTCTATCTCTCCATCCTCTCCTAAAAAGGGTGTCACCTCTAGAAAGAGACATCCTGAAATTTGAAATTCATAAAATGATATTAAAATTAATGTTACACACAATTTGACCCATTTGGACAATACTCAGTAGTTTTACTGATCGAGCTGACACCTTTTTCAGGGGAGGAAGGAGACTCCTTTCTGTGTCCCTCTTGTCTTCCACCGCACTTCCTCCAAACAAGGTCCTTTCTCTTCCTGTTCTTTATTTTATTTTTTGTTTATTATATGTATATATGTTGTATGTAACATTTTGGTCAGCTACTTTCTTTAATGTAATGCTACTGTCTTATGTAATGCCATTTGGGTGAAAATGTTGTTTTTAATAAAAGATAATAATTACCTTAATGGTAAATGGCCTGTACTTGTATAGCGCTTTATTTAGTCCTTTATTTAGCGCTTCACACAACTCACATTCACACACTGGAGATGGCAAGCTACATTGTAGCCACAGCGAGGCTGCCCAACACTGGTGCCACCGGGCCCTCTGACCACCACCAGTAGCCAGAAGGGTGAAGTGTCTTGCCCAAGGACACAACGACTGAGACGGACGGAGCGGGGGCTCGAACTGGCAACCCTCCAGTCACAAAACGAACTCCTCACTCCTGAGCCACAGTCGCCCTTAATGAAATATACCTTTTTATTGACTATAAGATATCACAGGACAAAGTACAAAAGCAAGAACTATTTGACAATTTATTTGGTTGATTTTACCATATCCATAGACATGCTTGTGGGAGAAAGCAGAGCAGTCTGTCAGCCATTACCTGGAAACAAGAGAGGTACAGGTGAACAGGTCAAAAGTACATAGAATATAGGTACAGAACATACAATAATCCATAAATGAGAGGGAGTTGTGAGTGAGTCTATAGAAGAAATAAAAACTACAATGTAATATAGTAAATATAGATGTGGACATTTTCAGAAAGTTGTGCTCTTTATGTTTTTTATTGGGTGGCTCTTAAAAGAGCCGTTGTGGGCCTCATCTGCCACAAACACATGGGGCTGGGGTCTTCAGTGTGCAGCTCCGGGCATGTGCTGGTCTGGAGGCAGACCAAATGTGCCGTCACGCAGAGCCTGACCAAAGGCGGAGTTGGCCAAGATCTCCCCGTCACTGGTTTTGCCATTGTAATGGCAAAAAATAGTATCTCAGGGTTTCCATTATAAAGAAGACTTGAGTCCAAGAAGGCGTTTAAGTATTTAATTCAAACCTGTCTGGCCAGACACGGAGGAGACAGAGTTACTCGTGCATCACCCTAACCAACCTTTCTAACTAACCGCTTAAATAGTATTCAGCAATCATTGTTTATCTCTGTAGATGTCTTCTCCAATGTTCACGCCCCGCCTCCGGAGAACTGCTTCATGCGAGTCTTATATCAACGCATAAAGCAGCTCATCCGAAGGCCAGACTGTTATCTTACTGCCCCGGCATCTGTCTCTCTGGTGACCTGACACATATATCTTTCTCATAACATTAAGCTGGAACAATAAGCTTGTCATTTTACCCTAGATGCATTCACTAAACAGAGAATATACACTTAATTCCTAATTGCATAACAATTTTCCACCACAATTCCCTGCTTTTATTAACTTCAATAATACCATAAATATAAAGAAAAATTCAAAAGTGCTATCACAACTCTCCCTAAAAGGTTGGTAGGTTGATCAAAAAGAAAGACAATGTTCAAAACACAAATTACAATCAGACATGAGACATGCTTGGCCATGGAATTAGCTCACAGTGACAAATATTAGATCCTTCCAGATGACTTTGTTGAGACTCCTGTGCAATGAGACCGAAAACCCACGGGTTCTTCTTACGCCATTTTCTTGTGGGCAAAATGTCATCTCAACAGCCCCTCGCCCCAGAGGCGGCCATCCACAGGTCTCGTCATCGGTCAGGATGTTCTAGATAAAACACAGAACAAAGGAGAAATTATGTAGCATCTTCCAGTACACTTCAGAGGGTATTACATCAACACTAGATGTTGAAACGTGTACGCTTCCCTTGTGCTGTTTGTTGTCTGTTGCCGTGAAGTCAGCCTCCGCCAGCATCCAGTGACCCGTAGCCACCGATCAGTCCTTCCTCAGAAAGGAGAGAGTGGTCACTCCTCAGAAGGTCCTTCAGTGAGAACCTCCCAATGCGACCCTTGGGAGCTGAGCTAATTAGGTATTAGAGCATTGATGTTCAAACACAGGTGAGCCAATTCACAAAAGATGAATAGGATGATTATGAGAAATGATTAAGTGGAACCCACACCCTCGGAGTATGGTTTCAGATCAACCTGATGCAACTGTGTGCAAAAGCAATTCTAAACAACTCACAACCTGGTTAATGAGCCAAACCTCATCAACTGAAGCTAGATTACAATTAAGATAAATATCTCCAAATCACTCTGTACTAAATCCATGCCAAGAAAAAGACAACCAACCATTCCAACTTGTGAGAGTAAAAAATCCCAAGAATCAACTACTCCCAGCAAGAAGTAAAGAAGGCTTTCAGATCAAATTAAAACTTTGTAAAGTTCCCAGACACAATATGTACTACAACTCTGAACCCGAACCGAAATGGAATATGAAGTCAGACGTCAAGTCCAGGTAGTAAAAACCCTCATTAATTTATGACGGAGTTATGATTCACAAGAAACTCAATTACTTGCAAGTTACAATTCTCTTCATAATCCCTTAAAAATCTGTTCCAATTACTATCAAATCCAATTCCCCCCTTTTTTTAAGGCATCTTGCACATGCCTTAAAAATCAAGAAACAAAGAAACAATAACTTCAACTGCTTCTCCAGTGTCAAGAAAAGAAACATAGTAGGTTTAAAGGTCATCCATATGACATAACCTCAGAACCTGTGTATCCTGCTGCTGCCACTGCTGAGGCATCTTCAACCCCTAGATGATCATATCCCAATCATTTAGGTTTGCAATTAGGTTCTTATATTTGAATTACCTTGTTGTTGAAAGTGTGCTATACAAATAAAATTGCCTTGCAAAACCAAAAATTAATAATTTCACCACATAGTTACCTGATGTATTTAAGAATTTTAGTCCTACTTGCATTAGCTACAAAACACTTCATTTCCCTCTGGGATCAATAAAGTATTTTGAATTGAATTAGACAACTTCTTCAGACCCTGCTTTTCCAGAATCTAATTGATGTTACAGTAAGGATTATCTTTGCAACCACCTTAGTTAAAATGTTTTGCTTATCTGTTTCTTACAGTTTATTCTCTGTTAACTCCTTGAAAAAAAACAATACATTTATTCTAAATGCACAATTTTAAAACCTGTACAACTGTAAAACATCTCTATTTCAATTTATCTAACTCAGTTGCACATTTAGATTTGAGTATGCCACTTCTATTTTAATAACAACGATGTCAAGTAACCTTTTAACCTGTACCTGATACTCTTGCTTAAGAAAGAAACTTTTCTTCATTGCAGTTTCTGTGTAGGACTTGAGTTATACTTTATACTTTACCGGAGTAATTATCTATTTGCCCACTTTTACCTCTACTCAGTACTTTAGACAGCTTATATTTTAAAATTAGCCTTGTTACTCCTGTTTCATTTAATCTTTTATTAAAAGGAACACACAAAAACCCCCTCAAACATCAAAAAGTATTACAACTGAATAGAATTTACTGCGGTTTGATAGTAGGTCTCACATTTTTTATACTGACACCCTGTTTTTATGCGATCTATAGCATATAATGCACACAGGTGTTAACTGAATATTTTCCACATTTTTCCCGTCTTTAGAACAGTGACCGGAATTCTGAATCTATTTTTATCATCATTTGTCTTAATGAAGTAAACTAAATTTTAAAAAATAGAAACCAAGTTAAACCCCACTGTGTGTGTGTAGGTCACACCTGTTGGCTTAAAGATTGCACCAAATACACAACCCTCACATATGCAGCTGACACAGGTAGCCTAGTGTTTCCCAAATGCGTCCTTATTATTTAACATTTTTATTAAACATTACTATCATTAAGTAAAAGTTCGTTTTGGTCGAGGTATGGCTAAAGCTTTATTCTTTATCATTTAATGTTCTAATCCTAAGTTTGTTTTATGCTTTTTACCTCCTTTGTGTGAATCTAAATGTATGTACAGTCTATGATCTAAATGCTTCTATCTGTCACTTTGCTGCCGGTACAGCAGAAGTTCCCCTTCTTGGGAAATTAAAAGGATTATTCATGAAGTTAAGCATTACCGTGTTTTAATTTGGAAAGCTCATGTTTGAAACAGGAAGTGGTTTTGCGCAAAAAACAAACGGTTTGACTAACCCGGACTCGTTAGCATCCAGGAAGCAACTAAAAACTCAAGACTAAACTTTTTGTCTGAACAGTGTTTAAGTTCCTATTTTTAGACTTTCAGCCGCAGAGCGCTATTAATGCTTCATCAGTGTCGGGATCTATGATTGTTTACAACCAGAGAATCGCAGCGCATCGGTCGTAAGAAAGACGTTTGTGGCTCCATTAGCTGATTAGCAACACGAGAATCACATTTAATCTGCAACTGACTTTATTTCAGATCATTTTTACCACATTGTAGTTAATAACTCGCTGGCTAAGATTAACCTTAGAGTTTTTACCCGCGTTGTTTTCTATTCGTTTTCTGTAAATTACTCAAAAGACTGAAATACTTTCATACAGCTACTCGCATCTGTATTAACTGGAGTTGGTTTTCAATATATCCGATTCTAACGGTGCGTTTTCAGTGTTATTTCTATTTACTGCGGAGTAGGCTACGTTTATCAAAAGTTAAACATAGAAACCATCATTCATCTAGTTTATTGCTGAATTGCATCGTTTCACATAGGATTTTAAAAGACAGTTTCCAAGCTAAGGTTCCCGGGCCAAACGCGGCCGCCCCTTATCTCATGAACACAGAGTTTTATAGTTTTAGGTCGAATCAGTTACAATAGTTCACATTTTATATTACCATTTACCTTTGTGCATTATTTCCCCCCGAGGCTTTTATTGATTAGCGCAAATCTAACAGCTGTAACTCACTGAGTACAGCTCACCCATTTAATAGGCTATAAAATTAATATGGATTCAGGTTAGAAAATACTCAAATATTAGATTCAGGTAAATGTAATTTCCATCTCTCACATTAATTTGAAGCATTGCTTTGGAAAAACCAGCATAATAAATCAAATAGACTAAAGAATGTTTATTCATATTTGCACCTTGCAGAAAAAATATCATTATTAATGATTGTTGGAAATGTGTTCCAGCAAATATGTTTTCAAAACTGATGTAGGAATTTATTCTCCAGTAAATCACTGAGTCACGTTTAGATAATTAATCATTATTATATTATCACCATTAAAACTATAGCAAGTTTTCAAGATAATATAGTTTATTTTAAACATTAAATCTGACTCGTATGCACCAATAGATCACAATAATCATCCATCATTCATTATGCTTTAAATTGGAATATTTCCTGTTTTATTTGATCTATTTTTATCCAAGATCACTTGATGTTAAGATTGCAGTTTTTTAGATCTGTTGCGTTTAGTTTTTCAGATAGAGCGATGACATATTTATAATTCTGAGATCCCGAGCAAACCACTGATACTAAATGCATGTCAAATGCATTAAAAAGCCTATTTTGGAAATAATATTTAACAAGGATGAGAAAAGATAATGGAGTGTTTCCACGTCCTTCAGTCAGCATGCAGAAACATCTCACAATTGGTGACCCAAGACACAGAGAGCATCATTGAGCTTCTCACATGTTGGTTCAACATAACAATACATATCTCAATTAACACAGAGACTTAACCTTTAACATGATCAACATATTTTTCCACATTAAGCCATTCAAATCTTCTTTTATAAAAAATGCTACGCAGAAAAATTCTCACAACAGGCCTCAAATAATTTAGGCTTTGATAAAAGCCAAGAGAGCTACAACAAAACTAACTGTGAAATCTATAGTTCAGGATTAGATTTTTACCCATGAACACCAAGTGATTATATATTATTTGCCTTTCTAATTTGAAAAATGATACGTAACTGTTGACGAACAATTACATTTTGTTGGATTTGCTTTTACTACAAGAAAGTAAAACAATTGGCTAAACAGTGTCCAACATTAGTAATTCAGTATGCTCATTCATTTGGAAACAAGCAATTAAATTCCAACATTTCATGTTCTTATTAAGTTTCATTATTTATTACTATTTTAAAGAAAACGGGTCCCCAGAGTGTTTTTGCAGCTACAGGGGATCACACTTCTGACCTTCCCTTGTAAGGTCTAAGAGAAAATGTTAGAATTTGAATTCCCTTCACCATAGCTCCAAATAAGCCAAAATATATAAGCAGCCCCCAAACTCAGGTACGCACAGGTAACCTCCCAAGCCACTTGTCCATACCTTTTTGGGTCGAACCTCGAACATGACTCCTCCCCTGTGGACAAAGTGGTCAGTCCATTTTAGAAAAAAAAACAAAAAAAGAATGAGAACCAGCCTGATTTGCATTCTGGTTCAGTTGAAATTGAAAATTGCATTGGTTGTCATAAGCAAAATTCCAAACTCACAGGACCACTGTATTGTTATAATTGATGGCCCCTAAAAAGCATTTCAGGCATGTCAATATTTACTTAAAACAGTGAGACGACTTCCCTTTAATTACAAAGTCAGATGCCTTATATTAAGACTCACTTATATAACTTCCTGTGTTTACCTACCAGAGTGACAAAACCATCAGATTTCTAGGATCAAACCTTTCCTGACCTCTTGCCCCTTATTCTGGAAGGAGACACAGAATACTTCACAGCTCGAGATCAATTCAGTAATTTTCCAAGCAAAATTTCTAATAAGGCTCACTAACTGCTCTGACGCTTGAATGTTCCCCAGATAAGATTAGTATTTATCTTTTTTCCATTTATTTAAGACCTAAGTATCCTAAGGACCAGTCATCTTTATTTTAATGTTACCCAGCAGAAACCTAAAGTTTTATTTTTTAGTTGTGTTCAAATTATAGCCTAAACAATGTTGTTTTACTGTTGCTGCTCACAGCAAAGTCTTGTTATTTTTTAGTCTCGCGATTGTTTACATTAGTGCCTTGCAAGCTGATAAAAAATGTGTCCTTCACAGCTGTGGCGAAACCTAAGCAGTGTTACTGTAAAGGTCCAAGTTACTTTAGTTAATGTTCACAGATCTAAGATTTATTACTTTCTTACAACAAACCCCAAAATACAAGGAAACAATTCAGCCCCAATTGTCCCAGAAAGAAAGGAAAATATGTTTTCACTGTCAGTCAGCTTAGTCAAAATTTAAGTCAGTCAGGGTAAAAATCACAACCTACCCTAAATGCCCCAATCAACTCTGCTATTTGTTCTAGTCGTAAAATAGGAACGTTTCCGTTTCTAAGTTAGTGCACACAAGCTGCAACAGCTAAGGAAACTTGTACTTAGTGTAATAACAATTCCATCAAATAACTTTCAACCAAAATGAAATAAAATAAAATGTGGGCTCTCCTGACAGAGAGCATTAGGAGAGAAAAGAAAAGACTTCTTGACCATTTACTAGATGACTGTGTGCCACACCGTCTTTAAGCTCTAATTAGACTAAACTCACCGGATGACGAATCATCACCTTATCAGAGCCGTAGCAGTTTCGTTGTCTGCTTTACCCCGTCTGTCTAAAACAAACAAATTTGGTTTAGTTGCACATCAACTTTCCCTTACAAATTACAACACAATAACAAAACAAAATTTAGATCAACATAGAAAATAGAAAGAATCAAGAAATTATGGCCTGCTTCCATCGAGACCCCTTTCGCTCTAAGGGTCCTCTGGCAGAAACAACACAAAAACAAAACAAGATTTACTTTCCTAAGGGAGTGTGTATGTGTGTGTCATAAGCAGGTGTCACAGAGATAAAATACAGCTACATCAGTCGGCAAGCATTTCTTAATTGCATTTGAGCTGTGTGGATTTTGTCCTGCCTGAATTTCACTGGGTCATCTGCAGGCTGGCCGGCCCAGGGCCCCCCCCCTCGATCGAGCTAATCGCCATGTTTCAGGGACCACAGCCCCCAAATAACTCATCTCACCTGAGCAAGAGTTTTCCCCTCTGCCCACTGGTCAGCCCGCATTCAGGCCGGAGTCCAGCCTCCGCCTTTGTTATGGCTGCCAAACCCCTTATCCCAAGGGTGGGGGAGGTACTAGGGCTCCTTGTGGCCCTCCCCAGGCACCGCTGGACCGAAGGCAGGGGTCCCAACCAGCCTGAAGAAAAACACAGGACAACTCAGCGAAACTCATCAGCAGTTCTACCATGGAATGTGTAACAATAACAGTGTGTCTGTGTGTGACATTCTGCATTATACCAAGCCATCAAACAAATGATCTTAATGCTCAAACACTCCAGTTCTGGAAGAAGCAAACAAGAGTAAATAAAAGAAAAATAAACAAAAACACATAAATAAACCACAAAGAAATTACATCACTTTTAGATTTTCTTTCAGATTATCCAAATTCCTCCCCAGGGCCCATTAATTCTTTTATTTTTATTTATTTATTTTCTTTCTGTCGACATATTGGACTGTCTGGAGGTGAAGTGTTGCTAGATTACAGACCCGATTGTCTGCCTGGGTACCCAGTTCCAATGAAGGACGTCTCCCCCATCGCTTTCTAGTTTCCTTGAGTGAAACAAAAGCTTAAAAAAACCCTCGTCAGAAAATAATCAATCAATTTAATTAATTGACCACTTGTCCAACTGCCGTGCTCCCAGGTAAAACCCGGAGCAAAAACCCGATACTTTCTTTAACCTTGATTAAATAATTAACCATACAATTATATATAAGAATATATATTATATTAATTAATCAATCAATCAACCGCTAGCAAATATAATCCTCCTGAGAGTGCAAATAAAATTCTATTTATTTAAAGGACTCAGTCTTACCAGGTTCTGTCTCAGGTGACAGCAGGGCCGACAGAGACGCTTCAAGGCCTCCATCTCCCAAACAGTTACTGGACGTAAGAGGCTGGGAGAAAATTTCCCAGGACGCTAGCAACTCCCTTGACCCCGTCCCTGCCGGTCCATTCCGTTCGCTGAGGCTGCGTTGGGCTCCAAGTGTAATGGCAAAAAATAGTATTTCAAGGTTTCCATTATAAAGAAGACTTGAGTCCAAGAAGGCGTTTAAGTATTTAATTCAAACATGTCTGGCCAGACATGGAGGGGACAGAGTTACTCGTGCATCACCCTAACCAACCTTTCTAACTAACCGCTTAAATAGTATTCAGCAATCATTGTTTATCTCTGTAGATGTCTTCTCCAACGTTCATGCCCCGCCTCCGGAGAACTGCCTCATGCGAGTCTTATATCAATGCATAAAGCAGCTCATCCGAAGGCCAGACTGTTATCTTACTGCCCCGGCATCTGTCTCTCTGGTGACCTGACACATATATCTTTCTCATAACATTAAGCTGGAACAATAAGCTTGTCATTTTACCCTAGATGCATTCACTAAACAGAGAATATACACTTAATTCCTAATTGCATAACAATTTTCCACCACACCATATCCTCCAACATCTATCACCCTGAACCTGTAATGGGCATCTACAACAGCAAGGAGCACTATGGAATGGTGCCCCTTGTAATTAAAAAAAGAGAACCAGAGTCTGAGTTTTGAGTTGTGCGCGGTGGTTCTACATTTTATTCAACTTTGCAGGTTAAACACTGGAGGGTGCAGTGAAGGCACTAGTTTCTGCAGTTCTCCTCAGTGGGTGGAAACTCCGTGCTGTGGCAAACCTGCAATTCCTCTGTGATAAACAGGATGATAAGAGCTAGAAGGCAGTCACTCTGGGTGGGTCTTTGCCTTCATGGTTACCTCGGCTCAGCAATTCCATTCCTGAGTTTGTTCCATGGAATTCCTATGTCAAGTTATCTACCTGAAATAACTTTGGTTTCCTCCCATGACTGGCTGCCTGCTTACTTTCAGTCATCACCTTCATCTTACTGCTTCAAGTACTTCACCCACCGAGAGGATCACCTGTCTTATTCAACATCACAATAGTTTTTCCTGGATTGTCTTCAATCAGGAAAGTAGAGCACATCACCCCAGATTGCCTTCATCATCATTCTTAAGCGTGCCTCCTTTTCGCCCTCCAACAATAACCTTTCCTCCGGATTCGGCTACCTCAGTCACCTGCTTTCTCAGTCCTCCTCTTGGATAACCACCATGCTGATCTCCTGCCCATATTATACTCATTCCTCCCTGGGAAGCTATATCCATTACAGATCATTCCCATATCTCTTGCCTTCTCAGTTCCCCTTACAGTGTTCCAGTCCCTAGCATCCTTCAGATCCAGATCCTCTTATATGGACTGTATAGTATAGTAAATGGACTATACAACACTTTTCTAGTCATACTGACCACTCAAAGAGCTTTACACTGGAGCAACATTTACTCATTCACACTCACAACATGCCCACACATTCATACACCTTGGGGATAAGTACCTTGCACACCAACATGTGACAAGAGGAAGCTGGAATTGAACCTACGACACTCCAATTGTAAGACGACGACTCTAGCTACTGAGCCACAGTCTCCCCATATGTCCATGTCGGTCAGACAATGATAAAAAACCATGACAGGTCTTTAGGGCAAGATACTTTCTTCCTCAGGCAGCCTCTTTCTGAGCAGCTTTTGTTAGGATCTCATATGCCTCTTATATTTGCAACTGCCATTTTTCCACAGATTCATCCCCGTCATACAGCCTGTTCCATTGTCTTAGGCCATCTGCCACGACCGTCTGGGGGTTTGAGAAGACAGAGCAGAAACACAGAAGGAACAGAACAGGAACAGTGTCTGCCTCACAGACTAAAGCTGGGAGCTGGTTCCACAGGAGAGGAATCTGATAACTAAAAGATCTGCCTCCCATTCTACTTTTAGAAATCCTAGGAACTACAAGTAAACCTGCAGTCTGAGAGCGAAGTGCTCTGTTAGGAACATATGGAACAATTAGATCTCTGATGTATGATGGAGCTTGATTATTAAGGGCTTTGTATGTAAGAAGAAGGATCTTAAATTCTATTCTGAATTTAACAGGGAGCCAATGAAGGGAAGCTAAAACAGGAAAAATGTGATCTCTCTTTTTAATATTCATCAGAACTCTTGCTGCCACATTTTGGATCAACTGAAGGCTTTTAATGGCATTTTGTTGACTTCCTGATAGTAAAGAATTACAGTAGTCCAGCCTTGAGGTAACAAATGCATGGACTAGTTTCTCAGCATCACTCCTGGACAGGATGTTTCTAATTTTAGCTATATTCCGGAGGTGAAAGAAAGAAATCCTAGAAACCTGTTTAATATGGGATTTAAATGTCAAGTCTCGGTCAAAAATAACGCCGAGGTTCTTTACGTTATTACCGGGGGCCAATTTAATGCCATCCAGATGAAGTGATTGACTAATCAGTTTCTGTTTAAGAACTTCTGGTCCAAAGACAGCAACTTCTGTTTTGTCAGAATTTAAAAGCAAAAATTTTAAGGTCATCCATGTTTTTATGTCTTGCAGACATGCCTGTAATCTACCTAACTGACTGGGTTCATCAGGATTTATGGATAAATATAGTTGTGTATAATCTGCATAGCTGTGGAAATTTATCCCATGCTGTCTAATGATTCTACCAATTGGGAGCATATATATGGTGAACAGAATTGGTCCAAGCACAGAACCCTGTGGAACTCCACAAGTAACCCTTGAGAGTGAAGAAGATTTATCATTTAGATGAACAAACTGGAATCTGTCAGACAAATATGATTTAAACCAGCCTAGTGCTGTTCCTCTGATCCCTGCAATATGTTCAAGCCTTTCTAAGAGAATATTATGATCGACTGTGTCAAAAGCAGCACTGAGATCTAACAAAACCAGAACAGACCATTATTCATTATCTGAGGCCATGAGAATATCATTAGTAACCTTCACCAGTGCTGTTTCAGTGCTATGATGAGCTCTAAAACCTGACTGAAACTCTTCAAACAGCTCGTTACTGTTTAGATGCTCACAGACTTGATTAGCAACAATTTTCTCAACGACTTTGGATAAGAAAGGAAGGTTGGATATAGGTCTGTAATTCACTAAGTCATCTTGATCAAGGGAAGGTTTCTTGAGTAAAGGTTTAATCACAGCTATTTTAAATTCCTGTGGTACGTATCCGTTTACTAAGGATAGATTCATCATATCCAAAATGGGGCCAGGAACCAAATGGAACACTTCTTTAAATAATTTGGTTGGAATTGGGTCCAGCATACAAGTTGCAGGTTTAGATGAGGCTAATATTTTTGATAATTCCGAAAGCTCGACTGAATCAAAACAGCCTAAGCACAAATGAGGTTCTATTGTTCTTTCCGATACTGCCTCATTTACTGAGGAAGAAGTAATCATGTTTGGGAGGATGCCAATGATTTAATTTTTAATAGAATTAATTTTATGTATGAAGAATCGCATAAAATCATCACTGCTAAGAGCTGGGGGAATAGTTGGCTCAACAGAGCTATGACTCTGTGTAAGTTTGGCAACTGTACTAAAAAGAAACCTAGGATTGTTTTTATTCGCCTCTATTAATGATGAAAAATATGCTGTTCTAGCTTGTCGAAGGGTCTTTTTATACAGCAGTAGACTGTTCTTCCAGGTTAAATAGGAATCCTCTAGGTGTGTAGAGCGCCATTTTCTCTCCAACTTCCTAGTATTCTGCTTTAAATTACGCAACTCTGCGTTGAACCAAGGAGTCAGCCTCCTATGGCTAGCCACTTTCTTTTTTAAGGGGGCTGCACTATCTAATGCCAAACGCAATGAGGACATAACGCTGTGAACCAGATCATCAATTTCTGAAGGGTTAGAGCTAGAATTGCTGCCATCCACTGTGTTACCCTGAGACACTAAGGAAAGTAAGAATGGAACAGATTCTTTAAAAGTTGTTACAGCATTGTCTGATAAAGCTCTACTATAATGAAATTTTCTTTCAGATTTAAGAAGGTCAGTTAAAGTAAATTCAAAAGTTATTAAGAAGTGGTCAGACAGGACCGGGTTATGTGGGTGGACTGTTATTTCCTCAAACTCAATACCGTATGTCAGTACAAGGTCCAAAGTGTGTTTACCCGAGTGGGTCGATCCCTGTACTTTTTGAGTAATTCCAATTGAGTCTAAAATAGCATTAAAGGCTGCTTTTAGGCTATCACTTTCAGTATCCACATGAATATTAAAGTCCCCCGCTATGATAACCTTATCAGTATTTAATACTAAATCAGATAAAAAATGTGAGATCTGATCCAAGAATTGAGAGTAAGGGCCTGGTGGACGATACATAAAAAAACAAAAATGGTCTTAATGTTTTGCAACCTGGATGAGGAAAATTAAGGGTTAGATGTTCAAAAGAACTGTAGCTATCAATTGGTCTGGGACTAATTAGTAAATCTGAATGGAAAATGGTTGCAACTCCTCCCCCTCGTCCAGTATTTCTAGGAATGTGAAAATTTCAATGACTGGAAGGAGTTGACTCATTTATACTGACATAATCTTCTTGCTGCAAACAGGTTTCTGTGAGACAAAGGAAATCAATGTGATTATCACAAATCAAGTCATTTACTAACAAATTCTTTGAGGAGAGAGTTCTTATGTTTAAAAAAACACATTTAATAGATTTATTTTTCTGTTCAGTCAAAGTTGTATTCATTTTTATGAGATTTCCATAATTTGCTTTTGTTGGCTTAATTTTTAATCCATTTAATTTTGGCCGTGGGCAAGACACTGTTTCTATAGGGTAATGGGTGGGTAACAGTACAGAAGCAGCAGAGAGGTGGGTTAAACTACGACTCTGCTTCCTGGTTTGGGCCCTGGGTTGTCAGTGTTTTGGAGGACTAATAAATTCGGCCATATTCCTAGAAAAAAGAGCTGCTCCATCCAAAGTGGGATGGATGCCGTCTGTCCGGATCAGACCAGGTTTTCCCCAAAATGTTCTCCAGTTATCAATGTAGCCCACATCGTTTGCAGGACACCACCCAGACAACCATTGATGGAATGACAGTATGCGGCTAAACATGTCGTCACTGCTCCGATCAGGTAGGGTACCAGAAAAGATTACCAAGTCGGACATTGTTTTGGCAAACTTATACACCGAAGCAACACAAATTTTTTTAACCTCCGGGTGTCATTACTGCCAGCGTGAATAACAATCATACTGTATTTACGCTTATCTTTAGCCAGCAGTTTCAGGTAGGATTTGATGTCGACTGTTCTGGCCCCTGGCAAACATTTGACTATGGTCATTGGTGTCTCTAATGCCACGTTTCTGACTATGGAGCTGCCAATTACCAGGGTCGGCTTCTCACCGGGTGTGTCGCTGAGCGGGGAAAATCTTTTAGAAATGCGGACCGGTTGGTGGTGGCCCGGGGGCTAGGACCTAGAACTATGCTTCCTACGTACAGTCACCCAGACGGCCTGAGGTCCCGGCTGCGCGGGCTCTAACGGAGGACAGCTAGGGGGTTCTATCCTTGTTGGCTCCGAGCTGGCTAATGGGCTTCGGCTATCAGCTGGTTTTTCAACAGCGCGGAGCCGTGCTTCTAATTCTGATACCCTCGCCTCCAAAGCTACAAAAATATTACATTTATTACAGTTACCATTATCACTAAAGGAGGCAGGGAAGTAACTAAACATCTACCAGAGAGAGCAAGAAAGAAGAGAAGAGTTAGAGACAGGAGAGAGAAGAGTAGCCATAGCCGCAAAGAAGCTAAGCTAACTGAGCTAGCGAGACCTTACCACCCCAAGAAAAGCTGTGTGAAACACAAGGAGTTCCCAAAACGTAAAGTACACCACCACAAAACGTGTGTTTTTGTGTGCTTGTGTGTTAAAATAACTTAGAGAGGCCTCAGCACAGAGAAAACAAGATCAATTCAAGAGAGTCTGAACACCAAACAGCTTAGAGGGAGCACAACAGGGACAACAGGAAATGACGCAATACGGCTTACCCCCTGGAACAAACTTTTAAGAAACTGCAAAACTACTTTCATTAGGCGTAGAAGATTTGATATAGAAGCATAATCAATGAAAGAAATGTCTAAGAAGACATGGTTTGTTCCCACCAGAAAAAACCACACCCCTTCATTTTTCTTACAACCTGCCTTCTTCCAGGCTGAAATCTCAGATGAGGTGGCAAAACTTTGCACAGCAACCACATCTGTCACGTCTGGTTGATCACCTAGTTGTGTCATGGCAACACATGTAATTGTCAGAGGCTGTAGAGCGGCTCTTTTGGCGGCTGAATCAGCTCTGGCGTTTCCCAAGGAAACAGTGTCCCCATCAGACTTGAGAAATCTGCGGTGCTTCCAGAGCGCCCCGAAATGATGCACAATACCCACAGCATAGCTGCTGTCGTCCATCCATAACTGCTTTGTTTTTTGCCAGCTCACAGGCCCTCGTTAAAGCCTTCAACTCGGCTGTCTGCGCAGAGAAATTAGACGGGAGGCTTCCTGCAGACAGAGTACAATAATCAGAGCGAACAGCAAACATCACCCGATTTTTTCCGATCGGGTCTCTGAAGGCTTACTCGTCCACATAAAGTATCAAGTCAGGGTTCTGCAATGCCTCCTTTAATTCCTCAGACGTTTGCCGTGCCTCAGGGCACCACTAGATGGCAGCAGAGGCCACCATATTTTCCCATGTATCAGTTCAGACATGTCTTTTATGTCCAAATGCATGCAAATGCCTCAACAACGCAATAGTGTCACTTTCACACTGTTTTTCCGACGGTGCACACAATAACAGATCATCCACATATTGAATCCGAACTGATCCGGGAGACAAGTCTAGTCCCTCCAAACTCTCTTTAAGTGCCATGTTAAAAATGGTAGGAGACTCGATGTACCCCTGTGGGAGGCGGGTAAACATGTAACCTTTCCCTTCATACTCAAAAGCAAACCAGAACTGACTGTCCGGGTCTACTGGCACACTGAAGAACGCATTACTCAGTTCAACAACTGAAAAATGAGTAGCTGATAATTATCCCAGATTTTAACAGAGCATCAAACACTGGTTTTATTCCACAAAATGCTTCAGCCTTTAAAGAGGCTATATGCAACTTTTCCCCCAAAATAAACGTAACAATAGCCTTTTTATTTGACCATTTATGACTGAAACATCTCTTGATGAGCATACTGACACCTTGTCAGCTCACAGTGGGTGCACCTATAAGCCAGTATCCATTTTTTTTCTATTTTCTATTGGGTCCGATTTTCCCGCGCTGTCTGCGGATGTGACCTCAAGCGCGTTCATGTTAAATGTTTCAGATCACTCTGCCACAACCGGTAGTCAGCACTCGCAAGCAGTTAAATGGATTGTGCGAATACACAGAAGAGACCCAGGACAACTTTGACACCAACAGTAACTCCACATAAGACTAAGAAAGTTAAACCCCTGACAAGTGCCCGAAAAAGATAGAAGATTGAGAGCGCAAGAGTGTGCGCTGCAAGAGCGAGCAGAAAGAAAGTGCAGTTCCGTTTTTGGCCAAATGGGATCAGTCGCGAGTTTACATTTCAGAAAATTGCATTTAGCCCCTTTAACGGGTACTGGCGTTGAACTGGACGAAAGGATGATTTTGGTGTGATTTTGAAAAGATTACAACCCTTAATTAAACCCACATCATATGAATTTTCTGCCCACAAGTCAGATTCAATTCAGTTTATTTATATAGCGCCAATTCACAACAGATGTCATCTCAAGGCACTTAACAAGAAGTCATTTCAATACAATTATACAAACATTCCAATCAGTTAAAAAGTTTCCTATTTAAGGAATCCCAGCAGATTGCGTCAGTCATTGGCGTGAAGTTGGGCAGATGAGATCTGATGTAGGGGGAGGGGTATTGAGGGGTTGATTTCTGCCTTTTTTTCTGCGTTTTTTTCATGTAGAAATGCATATGACAGCATCTCTTCAGAGTCATCAGTTAAATGACCTACTCTGGTGACCTGCACTGTGCACTGAAATGGGCGTTTAAAAAGGTGCGCAGATTTTGAATGAAAAGCGGAGGTGTCGCGCTGCATTTGTTCTCAATCAGAAACTGACTGAGCTTGGTGAACAGGTTTTTCCACAATTTCCCATTTCGTCCCAGCCGGTTTAGAGAGAGAAATGTATGGATTTTCGTGAAATCGGTAAAGTGTTTGCTGTTCAGATGTGAGGCAAACTATGTCTGGTCATACTTCGTGTCCTGTCCTGTAGAAGTGTGTGATGTGCAATGGAGGTCTCCTTCTGGCATAAAAACAGGTGCTGGACTCACCAGGTTCTGCGCCAAATCAAGGAGGGATTTTGCTTTTGTACCTTCTTTCAGCTTCCACTCATATTCATGTTTGAGGTCGTGAGGGCTGTATTTCACTGCCGTCAACACTGAGTCCTCCTGAGCTGGTACAACTTGGATGCCTTGTGGTGATGAAAAAAGAGTGATATTTAGTTTGCACATCAGGTCTCTTCCTAATAAATTTACAGGACATTGTTGAGAAATCATAAAACCGTGTTTGTAAACTGGCCCTTCTCCCAGCTGACAGCGAAGAGGGTAGCTAAAACATTCTTTTACAACCTGACTGGAAGCGGAGATAGAAAAAACATGGTTGCCGCTCATTTTTGGATGTGGTTGTAGTTCCGTATTTTTCAGAACTGAGTCCGTTGCTCCGAAATCCACCATGAACTGCACAGGTGATCCTGAAATATTTAGAGACAGAATAAGTAAGGCCTTGTATCCTACTGAAGTGAGATGAGCATACGTACCAGGTGGTGTTGTTTGTTGTTTCTCTAAATGTTCAATGGCTTCTGTAATCAAGTTGTGAGGGTTAGTAATATTAGAGCAAAAAGCAGATTCTAACTTGCAAAGAGCAGAATTTTCATTGGAAATTGCAGATTTTTCAATGTCAACAAGTTTTTTATCACAAAAAACAGTTTGTTTATCTCTTTCAATGTGATTGGATGTGTCTGTGTGTGTTTTTGTGCATGTCAGACCTGCGGATCCATTGGTTGGCAAAATGGAGAATTCTCCTTTCTTTTCATTACCGGAACTTTTTGTTAGTCAGCTAGCCCAGCTGGCTTGGTGACGGTCTCTCCGTGTGGGTGCTGAAGCCTGCCCACATTGGTCTTGAAAATGTCCACGTCTCCCGCAGCGATAGCAACGGTCATTGTCCTCTGGTGAAACTCTGCGGTGGTCAGCTGACTGCAGACAGCTGTGGTGTTGCACTCTGTGTCTTTGTCCACCTCTGAAATGGTGTCGGCCTCTCATCCTGTGCCCCTGTGTCACGGCTGTGTACATCGTCAAAGCCGCATTATGCAAATCACTTTCTCTTTTTGTCTTTAAGTCATTTTCTCTTCATGAGTCTCTCAGAATGCAAAACATATCTGCGCGGTTCAGAATAGTTCATTCCTTGGTCCAACCCAATATATTTATCAATTACCTCGGTCCGAAGTTCCGGAAGCAGCTGTGCCAGAATTCAATCGCAATGCATCGATTCCCAGATCGAACCACACATTTCCTTTGGCTTTGTCAGTCCGCTGTGTTTCTCAAATGCTTCCTCCAGTCTGTGGAGAAAGTCATCTGCGGCTTCGTCTGGCCTGTGCTTTACAGCATGTAAAAAAGTTACATTTGGCTTGGTGGTGACGAGATAGAAATTCTGTTAATGTTGTATGAGGGTTTAATTCTGTAGTGCATGTGGAAACACTTAGAAACAGTGAACAATCAAGAGGGATGTGGTACATCCTGTGTGCCTTGTGTGAAGAAGCTGTGACCATTCTGTGAACGAAGATCTATGTGGGAGGAGTTTCCTTTTTAACTCTTGTTTCAAATAAAAACCTTATGCTGAGATAAAGCTGTGCTCAGTTACTAGAACTGAGTCCAGGGAACGTCTCACTGTTAAAATATATCATTGTTATTTGCTGTTCTTATTGCTCCTTTTTACAGAAATGAACGAGCACGCGGGAAGGTGAAATGAGAGCCCAGAGAGAGCCCAGGGTCATGAATTAAATGTGTGTCTGTTCCTGTAAGAGAGGCTTTAAATTAGAGTGAAAACACCTTTCCAACAAAATTGTGACCCCAACGTGATTTCTGGAGGAGCAAAGGAAAACGTGAGTTTGGAAATTGTTGTGATCAACAGATCCTGGAGATCGGAGGACGGAAGTGACCCAGGCCTGAAGTTATTTGGTAAGCGCTGACACACGAGGCGCAAAATTGACTAATCTAAAAGTATGTTCTGTCTGTAGTTCTCCGGTAAATGTTGATTTCTGTTTCTGCTGAGTTAAATAGATGCCGACCGGGTCGGTAAACTCAGGGTGTGGCCGGCCCTAAGGTAAGCTAGGACGCTTCTTACTGAAAGCTTGCGTGTTGGACACCAAGAAGGCTGAGTGGGATCAGCTCGTGGATTGAGAAACCACGGAATGTCTAAAAAAAGGAAACTCAGAGATCAGAGAGCGATTTCAACCCTGGCATTTCTTGTTCCTTTGAGCAGGATCCCTGATCTGACTGGATCTCCGGGAGGAGCCGCAGGCTGCTGAGCCCGTGCATGGCCTGGTCTAGGACCAGCTGGATCCTGGAGACCTCCAGCTCAACATGTAGGCCGGAATATCGCGGAGTTCCTCCCGGAGCAACAGTTGGATGGGGTCTTCCTTCACAGGGACAACAGCCAGTGAGTAAAAAATTTGATGCGTAATAGAATAAGAAATAAGACAGAAGAAATAACTAGGTCCGGGACCTTTGTAATGCAAGTTTGTGTTTTGCAAATAAAGATCGGGGATCTTTGCGTGATGATCCGGGATCTCACAATGAATATCCACGTTAAAGGAGTTGGAGTCCGAAAGCACGCAGAGGTCTGGGATCTCAATTAGAAATAGGCCTAATGATAAATAATATCTAAATAATAATACTAGTAATGAAAAAGCATGATAATAAATACATAATTATATTAATGTGTAATAAACCGGTTGTTTGACTGTGTGTATGTGTGTGTGAATGGAGATTTCTATGGTGAAACAGCTGTGATTAATAAAATCACTGATTCGACGGGGGTAAGCCGTATTGCGTCATTTCCTGTTGTCACTGTTGCGCTCCCTGTAAACTGTTTGGTGTTCAGACTCTCTTGAATTGATCTTATTTTCTCTGTGCTGAGGCCTTTCTAAGTTATTTTAACACACAAGCACACTAAAACACACGTTTTGTGGTGGTGTACTTTAAGTTTTGGGAACTCCTTGTGTTTCACACAGCTTTTCTTGGGGTGGTAAGGTCTCGCTAGCTCAGTTAGCTTAGCTTCATTGCGGCTATGGCTACTCTTCTCTCTCCTGTCTCTAACTCTTCTCTTCTCTCTTGCTCTCTCTGTCAGATGTTCAGTTACTTCCCTGCCTCCTTTAGTGATAATGGTAACTGTAATAAATGTAATATTTTTGTAGCTTTGGAGGCGAGGGTATCAGAATTAGAAGCACGGCTCCGCGCTGTTGAAAAACCAGCTGATAGTCTAAGCCCATTAGCCAGCGCGGAGCCAACAAGGATAGAACCCCCTAGCTGTCCTCCAGTAGAGCCCGCTCAGCCGGGACCGCAGGCTGGTTGGGTGACTGTACGTAGGAAGCATAGTTCTAGGACCCAGCCCCCGGGCCACCACCAACCGGTCCGCGTTTAACCGGTCCGCATTTCTAACAGATTTTCCCCGCTCAGCGACACACCAGCTGAGAAGCCGACCCTGGTAATTGGCAGCTCCATAGTCAGAAACGTGGCATTAGAGACACCATTGACCAAAGTCAAATGCTTGCCAGGGGCCAGAACGGGCGACATCAAATCCTACCTGAAACTGCTGGCTAAAGATAAGCGTAAATACAGTAAGATTGTTATTCACGCTGGCGGTAATGACACCCGGTTACGCCAATCGGAGGTCATTAAAATTAGTGTTGCTTCGGTGTGTAAGTTTGCCAAAACAATGTCAGACTCTGTAATCTTTTCTGGTCCCCTGCCTGATCAGACCAGTGACGACATGTTTAGCCGCATGCTGTCATTCCATCAATGGTTGTCTGGGTGGTGTCCTGCAAATGATGTGGGCTACATTGATAACTGGAGAACATTTTGGGGAAAACCTGGTCTGATCCGGTGAGACAGCATCCATTCCACTTTGGATGGAGCAGCTCTTCTTTCTAGGAATATGGCCGAATTTATTAGTCCTCCAAAACACTGACAACCCAGGGTCCAGACCAGGAAGCAGAGTCGTAGTTTAACCCACCTCTCTGCTGCTTCTGTACTGTTACCCACCCATTACCCTATAGAAACAGTGTCTTGCCAACGGCCAAAATTAAATGGATTAAAAGTTAAGCCAACAAAAACAAATTATGGAAATCTCATAAAAATAAATACAACTTTGACTGAACAGAAAAATAAATCTATTAAATGTGGTTTATTAAACATAAGATTTCTCTCCTCAAAGACTTAGTAAATGACTTGATTTGTGATATTTACATTGATTTCCTTTGTCTCACAGAAACCTGGTTGCAGCAGGAGGATTATGTCAGTATAAATGAGTCAACTCCTTCCAGTCATTTAAATTTTCACATTCCTAGAAATACTGGGCGAGGAGTAGGAGTTGCAACCATTTTTCGTTCTGATTGACTAATTAGTCCCAGACCAATTGATAGCTACAGTTCTTTTGAACATCTAACCCTTAATTTTCCTCATCCAAGTTGCAAAACATTAAGACCATTTTTGTTTGTGGTTTTGTATTGTCCACCAGGCTCTTACTCTCAATTCTTGGATCAGATCTCACATTTTTTATCTGATTTAGTATTAAATACTGATAGGGTTATTATTGTGGGGGACTTTAATATTCATGTGGATACTGAAAGTGATAGCTTAAATGCAGCCTTTAATGCTATTTTAGACTCAATTGGCTTTACTCAAAAAGTACAGGGATCGACCCACTCGGGCAAACACACTTTGGACCTTGTACTGACATAAAGTATTGAGTGTGAGGAAATAACAGTCCACCCACATAACCCGGTCCTGTCTGACCACTTCTTAACAACTTGTGAATTTACTTTAACTGACCATTTTAAATCTGAAAGAAAATTTCATTATAGTAGAGCTTTATCAGACAATGCTGTAACAATTTTTTAAGAATCTGTTCCATTCTTACTTTCCTTAGTGTCTCAGGGTAACACAGTGGATGGCAGCAATTCTATCTCTAACCCTTCAGAAATTGATGATCTGGTTCACAGCGTTATGTCCTCATTGCGTTTGGCATTAGATAGTGTAGCCCCCTTAAAATAGAAAGTGGCTAGCCATAGGAGGCTGACTCCTTGGTTCAACGCAGAGTTGCGTACTTTAAAGCAGAATACTAGGAAGTTGGAGAGAAAATGGCGCTCTACACACCTAGAGGATTCCTATTTAACCTGGAATAAGAGTCTATTGCTGTATAAAAAGACCCTTCGACAAGCTAGAACAGCATATTTTTCATCATTAATAGAGGCGAATAAAAACAATCCTAGGTTTCTTTTTAGTACAGTTGCCAAACTTACACAGAGTCATAGCTCTGTTGAGCCAACTATTCCCCCAGCTCTTAGCAGTGATGATTTTATGGGATTCTTCATAAATAAAATTAATTCTATTAAAAATAAAATCATTGGCATCCTCCCAAACATGATTACTTCTTCCTCAGTAAATGAGGCAGTATCGGAAAGAACTGTAGATCCTCAGTTGTGCTTAGGCTGTTTTGATTCAGTCGAGCTTTCGGAATTATCAAAAATATTAGCCTCATCTAAACCTTCAACTTGTATGTTGGACCCAGTTCCAACCAAATTATTTAAAGAAGTGTTCCATTTGGTTCCTGGCCCCATTTTGGATATGATGAATCTATCCTTAGTAAACGGATACGTACCACAGGAATTTAAAATAGCTGTAATTAAACCTTTACTCAAGAAACCTTCCCTTGATCAAGATGACTTAGTGAATTACAGACCTATATCTAACCTTCCTTTCTTATCCAAAATCCTTGAGAAAATTGTCGCTAATCAAGTCTGTGAGCATCTAAACAGTAACGAGCTGTTTGAAGAGTTTCAGTCAGGTTTTAGAGCTCATCATAGCACTGAAACAGCACTGGTGAAGGTTACTAATGATATTCTCATGGCCTCAGATAATGGACTTGTGTCTGTTCTGGTTTTGTTAGATCTTTGGTAGAATCATTAGACAGTATGGGATAAATTTCCACAGCTATGCAGATGATACACAACTATATTTATCCATGAATCCTGATGAACCCAGTCAGTTAGGTAGATTACAGGCATGTCTGGAAGACATAAAAACATGGATGACCCTAAACTTTTGCTTTTAAATTCAGACAAAAGAGAAGTTGCTGTCTTTTGACCAGAAGTTCTTAAACAGAAACTGATTAGTCAATCACTTCATCTGGATGGCATTAAATTGGCCCCCAGTAATAACGTAAAGAACCTCGGCATTATATTTGACAGAGACTTGACATTTAAATCCCATATTAAACAGGTTTCTAGGATTTCTTTCTTTCACCTCCGGAATATTGCTAAAATTAGAAACATCCTGTCCAGGAGTGATGCTGAGAAACTAGTCCATGCATTTGTTACCTCAAGGCTGGACTACTGTAATTCTTTACTATCAGGAAGTCCACAAAAGGCCAATAAAAGCCCTCAGTTGATCCAAAATGTGGCAGCAAGAGTTCTGATGAATATTAAAAAGAGAGATCACATTTCTCCTGTTTTAGCTTCCCTTCATTGGCTCCCTGTTAAATCCAGAATAGAATTTAAGATCCTTCTTCTTACATACAAAGCCCTTAATAATCAAGCTCCATCATACATCAGAAATCTAATTGTTCCCTATGTTCCTAACAGAGCCCTTCGCTCTCAGACTGCAAGTTTACTTGTAATTCCTAGGATTTCTAAAAGTAGAATGGGAGCCAGATCTTTTAGTTATCAGGCTCCTCTCCTGTGGAACCAGCTCCCAGCTTTAGTCCGTGAGGCAGACACTCTGTTTACTTTTAAGGCCAGGCTTAAAACTTTCCTTTTTGATAAAGCTTATAGTTAGAGTGGCTAAGGTCATCCTGAGCTATCTCTGTAGTTATGCTGCTATAGGCTTAGACTGCTGGAGGACAGACTTACCAATTTTCTTCACTCTGCTACTTCCTTTTCTCCTACGACTCTCCAGTTGTATTACAGTACATTCTGTTATTTCGACTGTTAACTTTGTTTTCTCTCAGTGTTTTTCTCTCCATAGAAGATGTACCTGGTCTGGTATCCTGCTTGGCTGCAATGCCCTGTTGGACGGGGGGCATCGACTGGGATGATCCTCCCAGTAACTGAACATCCACTGTCCTGTTATTAACTTTTTACTTTCTGTAACATAGAAAGTTCTCTTATTTCAGATCCTCTATTCCGTCTGTGTTTCTGCTCTGTCTTCTCAAACCCCCAGACGGTCGTGGCAGATGGCCGCTCCTACTGAGCCTGGTTCTGTTGGAGGTTTCTTCCTGTTAAAGGGGAGTTTTTCCTCTCCACCGTCGCTACATGCTTGCTCAGTATGAGGGATTGCTGAAGGATTGCTGTGGTTGGAAAGTCTGCATCAACGGGGCCCAACCTCACGCCAATGACTGACGCAATTTGCTGGGATTCCTTAAATAGGAAACTTTTTAACTGATTGGAATGTTTGTATAAATGTATTGAAATGACTTCTTGTTAAGTGCCTTGAGATGACATCTGTTGTGAATTGGCGCTATATAAATAAACTGAATTGAATTGAATTGAAAGCAGTCTCATGGTTAGAAAATTGAGTAAATAACACTGCGATAAGATAAATAGATAAGATAAAAGAGAAATAAAAGCTGAATTTACCTTATTAACACGGGAATAATAAATAATTAAAAATGAAAAATAAAAACAGCAAAATGTAACTTATCGAAATATGGGCGAAAAATAGCAAAGAAGATTTAAAGGAGATGCAAAATTTATGTAAGAGAAAAGACAATACATTTCTTTAAAATAAATAAAGATTATGAATTTGAAGGACGATTGACTGAGGAATTTCGCGCACTTCTTGGTAGTTGCGATATAAAATAAAACTAAAAGATCAAAATTGAAGAATTTGACATTTGCCGTCTAAAATAAAGGAATTCCTGAGGAAGGAGTAAAGAAGAGAAAAAGGAGGTGTTCATGGGTGAAGCTGATGTGTTTTTTAGCACCTGGGAGGATGAAAAATGTTCTCCTAAAGTTCCGCCGAACGAAAAATAAAATAAAAGAGAAAACTCACTTCCATATTTTAAAAAATCCTATGAAGAGTAAGGTAAACTTTACTGTGATCTAAATGAATTATCTCAAACAAGCGACCCCCTTCCCCTCAAGGAAGGGCCGTTCTGATAATAAACAAGACCTCCTCCCCCTTCCCCTCAACAATGAGTCGTTAGTTGTTCTGTTAATAAACAAACCAACTGAAATGGACTTCCTGAGAAAGACTTGTTTGAAACCAGATTCATCATGCGTTTCAAAATAGTTAAAGGTTATCCAACTGCCGGAAGGGAAGGAACACACCTCCCCCCGCTAGCTGATAAGGAGGGGGATGTTTTAGCTGGGTGCAGCTCTGTATACAAAAGGTTGGGATTTCTTAAGTGCAGCTGCAACTTTTACTCTATTATAATAATAATAATAATAATAATAATAATAAAAAACGTAGCTAATATTTTTAATGATATTCATGGGATCTCTGTGAGATCTCTCATATAGTAGAAAAGAAATGGTTTAAAACTGACGGATTATGAGGAGAGTGATTTTATTTTGAAATTCAGGCGGATGTCTAATGGGAATGTGGGGTAGCAGCTGGGTGGCTACGTGAATTTATTCTTTGTAACAAGCGGCAGCTTCAGATGCTTGCTTCTAACATTTTAATGACAGGAAAGGAAAGGAAAAATCTTGTTATGCGCTGGGTTAGAGACTGCAAAAAAGAGAAGAAATGTTCGTTACGGGATTACCATAGTACAGAATGTAGTAACGCACTCCAAAATTCAACTTTAGTTACCGTAGCACACTGAGTATAAGCGCACTTCAATATTTTCACTCAATGGAGTTGTTGCTAATGGGACAAAATTAAGGGTCTCATTAAGGAGGAAAGATGTCTGGACCTACACCTGAGATTGGGAGAGATTGCCGGCCCTCGCCCCAATCTGAGTTGAGAATGGTTACCACGTTTTTGGGCATCTAGCAACAGACTCTTCCACATATAATCAAAATAATAAGCTAATTTGTAGAATCTTTATGAAAGAGCAGATAAGCAGAAAGCAAGGAATAGAGATGTGATGTTTTGTTATGGAAATATCAGTTGCTGATTATCTCATTGACAAAATGGTAGGAAGTTAGTGAAGCCAGATAGAATTTTTTGTTTGTTTTCCACTAAAAATGAGATTGAGTTGTTAGAAAAATGAAATAAAAATAACAGATTTTGCTACAGGAAAAATCTGTTGTGTTAATCATATTATCTCGAGAATTATTTTCGAATTTGTTATGAAGAGATTTCCTATTTCACTTGAAGTTGGGCATGTTCTCTGTAGAGGATAAATTAATAATCCAAATTGTAGATTTTCATAAAATTCTTGAAACGGGAAAGCTACCAAAGAATTGTTCTACTTGGAAAAAGAAAAATGAAAGTTTTAACTGAAGTTTGTAATCAGATGAAGATAGAATAATCATATTATTGATAACAGAAGATTCAAATTGAACTTTGCATGTTTTTCGCATTTGGCCAACAATGGGGAACAGGGGTATGGCGACCTCTAGTGGCAAACTAATTAAAGCATTTCTTACGGACAATTCAATTCTCAAACTGATTAGTTCATGGACAAGAAGTGTGTCAGACATGGAAAAAAACAAAAAGCTTCTCATATAAAATTAAGAAACAGCTTTGAGCAAACAAAGCCTGTACTGAAGAAGCTCTATTTGGTAAGATAAGATAATTTCTCCTAATGGATTTATAATGTTAATTACAAATGAATCTAAATGAAACATTTAGATACACTAACTGTTGTAGAAATGTTGTTTAGAGAAATAATGCCTAGATTTGATATCCACAAATGATCTATAGTGGTATCGGAACACATTTTGTGAATGAAATAATTGATAAAATAGGAAAAAGATTATAGATCATTTTTAAGAGACAATTGCATTCTAAAAGCAGATAAAGAAAGGCCATGGATAAGACTAAACAGAATTGGAGATACTGTTTGGTTATGATAAAGTTATATATAAATATGATACCAAGTAATGGAACGGATTTGATGAGACCTTATACCTTCCTAAAGTTTGGTATATTAAAATAAGAGGAACAATTACAAACTGATTTATGACTTCATGATAAAAATGTTGCAAATAAAAAAAAAAGCGATGGAAGAAACGGGACAACATTGGATATTGTCTTGATTTGGTAAATTATAAATGGATATAATACCAAATTTGAATATTGGCCTCATTATATTTGAAATAATCTATGGGCGTAGATATAAAATTCCTTCGATTGGTTTACTCTCTTCTAAAGAACAATTTGATTAAGATCTGGTGGGTTTTCATGATCAAAATACTGATAATTACATGTTATAAATGCAAAATAATCATATGCCAGATAATCCTATATTCCTACAGGAAGAAGTGAGCTGAAAGTAGGTGACTGGATTATGATTAAAAGCTGTAAATAGAAAATTGGGCATCACCAAGGTGGAAGGGGCCATTCCAGGTATTTTTGACCACACCAATGGCTGTAGAGACTGAGTTGGATACACTTAATCCATTATAAAAAGCAGAGACCATTACTAGATATAGGGAAAGCAGTCTAAGAAAAGTGGGGTTAAAGACTGATTCCAAAGGGAGGTAGATACATTAAATTCTACTTGTCTCAACCTCAGTGAAGAGAACCAGGAGATCCACTTTTCTATAGAGACTGTTTGAAGGGAGAGATAGTGACGATGAAGGTTTTTCTGCTATTTAGTACTTTTATTTTTACAGCTTTTTGGTGATGTTATTCAATAGGAACGTTAGGACTCACAGAAAAATGACATATAGCACATAAGAATGCTGATTTATTTTCTAGGTTTACTCAGAGAAGGACACACAGAAACACATTTGAAACTAGTGTATGGTGACAATATGCAAGATATCTAGCAAATAAATAAAACCTTATTAACTGTTTTGTTTGTTCTCAGATGCCATATTCTGTAGGACATGTACCCAGATATGTAGAAGCTTTCGCTAATCTTAATGATCTGTTTCCAGATGTTACACTCCTCTCCAGGATTTGGACAAATTCTGAGCGTGCAGTACATGAACGAACAGGAAGTTATATGGGTAAAAACGTATATACTTGGACATGGGATTAATCTAAATAGTTAAAGCTGAACCAGTACACTTAAGAACTGACCAAAGATTTATTTGTTTTGAAAATGATAAAAATCTGACCACATTTTCATACCAATCTGGGTACATGGGAAAAAATATATAGTACGTGCTCCATTCTTCGTGAATGTGATGGGAACTTTTCTATGGACGACCTACTGATTTTCTGCGGATTTTGGCTCTGACACAATTACCCTCAAAATGAGAACGGTGGATGTGCTTCTGTTGAGACTTAAAGAGCATTCTTTCTTGTATTTGCAGAGGAGATCCGACACAGCAGAAGGAGGAGGCGTGATATTTCAGACCCTCATGGTCCCATCTGGGCTCCGATATGCCCCCTGAAAACAAATTATGGAGTGATTGAAATAAGGTTCTATTATCTTTTTTCCCATGACCGAGGTGGGTAAGGTCATGTTATGATTGGCCACTTTAAATTATAGATTCAGTGGTTTTGTTAATTCTTCCCTGGCAGTTCTAAAACGTGTAGCAGCTGAGAGGTGGGAATTGAGCTTAATAACTATAAATATACATGGAGATTAATCTACAATACAGGTGTTTATTGAACTATAATATGTTTCCGTAACAGGCTGCAAATCTAGTCACACTTGTTTAACAGGAGACTTATATAATTGGATGTTTCTTTAAGAGTTCTGTTTCAGAAAAAGGGAGGAGATCCCTGGGCACTAGGGGAACTTCAATTCAATTCAGTTTATTTATATAGCGCCAATTCACAACAGATGTCATCTCAAGGCACTTAACAAGAAGTCATTTCAATACAATTATACAAACATTCCAATCAGTTAAAAAGTTTCCTATTTAAGGAATCCCAGCAGATTGCGTCAGTCATTGGCGTGAGGTTGGGCAGATTTCCAACCACAGCAATCCTTCAGCAATCCCTCACACCGAGCAAGCATGCAGCGACAGCGGAGAGGAAAAACTCCCCCCCAACAGGAAGAAACCTCCAACAGAACCAGGCTCAGCAGGAGCGGCCATCCGCCACGACCGTCTGGGGGTTCGAGAAGACAGAGCAGAACACAGAAGGAACAGAAGATCCGATATAAGAGAACTTTCTATGTTACAGAAAGTAAAAAGTTGATAACAGGACACAGTGGATGTTCAGTTACTGAGAGGATCATCCCAGTCGATGACCCCCGTCCAACAGGGCATTGCAGCCAAGCAGGATACCAGACCAGGTGTATCTTCGATGGGGAGAAAAACACTGAGAGAAAACAAAGTTAACAGTCGAAATAACAGAATGTACTGTAATACAACTGGAGAGTCGTAGGAGAAAAGGAAGTAGCAGAGTGAAGAAAATTGGTAAGTCTGTCCTCCAGCAGTCTAAGCCTATAGCAGCATAACTACAGAGATAGCTCAGGATGACCTTAGCCACTCTAACTATAAGCTTTATCAAAAAGGAAAGTTTTAAGCCTGGCCTTAAAAGTAAACAGAGTGTCTGCCTCACGGACTAAAGCTGGGAGCTGGTTCCACAGGAGAGGAGCCTGATAACTAAAAGATCTGCCTCCCATTCTACTTTTAGAGATCCTAGGAACTACAAGTAAACCTGCAGTCTGAGAGCGAAGTGCTCTTTTAGGAACATATGGAACAATTAGATCTCTGATGTATGATGGAGCTTGATTATTAAGGGCTTTGTATGTAAGAAGAAGGATCATAAATTCTATTCTGGATTTAACAGGGAGCCAATGAAGGGAAGCTAAAACAGGAGAAATGTGATCTCTCTTTTTAATATTCATCAGAACTCTTGCTGCCGCATTTTGGATCAACTGAAGGCTTTTAATGGCATTTTGTGGACTTCCTGATAGTAAAGAATTACAGTAGTCCAGCCTTGAGGTAACAAATGCATGGACTAGTTTCTCAGCATCACTCCTGGACAGGATGTTTCTAATTTTAGCAATATTCCGGAGGTGAAAGAAAGAAATCCTAGAAACCTGTTTAATATGGGATTTAAATGTCAAGTCTTGGTCAAAAATAACGCCGAGGTTCTTTACGTTATTACTGGGGGACAATTTAATGCCATCCAGATGAAGTGATTGACTAATCAGTTTCTGTTTAAGAACTTCTGGTCCAAAGACAGCAACTTCTGTCTTCTCAGAATTTAAAAGCAAAAAGTTTAGGGTCATCCATGCTTTTATGTCTTCCAGACATGCCTGTAATCTACCTAACTGACTGGGTTCATCAGGATTTATGGATAAATATAGTTGTGTATCATCGGCATAGCTGTGGAAATTTATCCCATGCTGTCTAATGATTCTACCAATTGGAAGCATATATATGGTGAAAAGAATTGGTCCAAGGACAGAACCCTGTGGAACTCCACAAGTAACCCTTGAGAGTGAAGATGATTTATCATTTAGATGAACAAACTGGAATCTATCAGACAAATATGATTTAAACCAGCCTAGTGCTGTTCCTTTGATCCCTGCAACATGTTCAAGCCTTTCTAAGAGAATATTATGATCGACTGTGTCAAAAGCAGCACTGAGATCTAACAAAACCAGAACAGACACCAGTCCATTATCTGAGGCCATGAGAATATCATTAGTAACCTTCACCAGTGCTGTTTCAGTGCTATGATGAGCTCTAAAACCTGACTGAAACTCTTCAAACAGCTCGTTACTGTTTAGATGTTCACAGACTTGATTAGCAACTATTTTCTCAAGGACTTTGGATAAGAAAGGAAGGTTAGATATAGGTCTGTAATTCACTAAGTCATCTTGATCAAGGGAAGGTTTCTTGAGTAAAGGTTTAATTACAGCTATTTTAAATTCCTGTGGTACGTATCCGTTTACTAAGGATAGATTCATCATATCCAAAATGGGGCCAGGAACCAAATGGAACACTTCTTTAAATAATTTGGTTGAGATTGGGTCCAAAATACAAGTTGAAGATTTAGATGAGGCTAATATTTTTGATAATTCTGAAAGCTCGACTGAATCAAAACAGCCTAAGCAATACTGAGGTTCTACAGTTCTTTCCGATACTGACTCATTTACTGAGGAAGAAGTAATCATGTTTGGGAGGATGCCAATGATTTTATTTTTAATAAAATTTATTTTATTTATGAAGAATCTCATAAAATCATCACTGCTAAGAGCCGGGGGAATAGTTTGCTCAACAGAGCTATGACTCTGTGTAAGTTTGGCAACTGTACTAAAAAGAAACCTAGGATTGTTTTTATTCGCCTCTATTAATGATGAAAAATATGCTGTTCTAGCTTGTCGAAGGGTCTTTTTATACAGCAGTAGACTGTTATTCCAGGTTAAATAGGAATCCTCTAGATGTGTAAAGCGCCATTTTCTCTCCAACTTCCTAGTATTCTGCTTAACTTAAATTTCAATTATTTTTACCAAACAAAGCCTTTCAATTTGTCGCTTTAAAAGCATTTCAGATAAATGAAAAGAGAAATAAAGAACAGCATTTGTTTAGGGTTCAACAGTTTTTTGGTTAAATAGGTTGAATTTATAGTTTTCTTTTGTTAGTATTGGGCTTCATCAGCTCAGAAAAATTAATAACAATAGTCGGTGATGTGGTAAGATCTTATAAGACTATAGGTTTAATGAACTTAGGCTGTTAGCAGTGTAAATGAATAAAATTAGACTGATCCTTTTCTGCGGGTTGAGATTTAAAGCAGCAAATAATTTTTCTTTTGAGCGGTCTCTCATGCTCATGATGCCACTTCCACAATCCAAAAAGACCAGATGTTTCCTGTTTTCCATCCTGTTTTGGCACCTTTGTGTGGTTGGTTGTTTTAGCACACAACCCATTCATCTTACCTTGTGGCATGTTGATGCATTTAGTCTTTGTTCTGAAGTTTTTATTTACATTATAACCCCTACTATATATTTTGAAGAAGAATTCTTTATGGTCTAGGTTGTTCCAGTGTTGCTCACTTTTGATACAGGATTTTTAGAGTGCACTTTGCGTCAAGGATGATTTTTGTGATTTACATACAGCAAAAGTATTAGCTTTTTCTACAGATAGACCTAGTTTGTAAGCAGTCAGGATAATAATTTGATTTTGTGTTAGTGCGGCCGATCAGTGCGGCACTACTTAAGACTATGAGTTGAGTGAGGGATTTGATTAAAAAAAGGACAAATGCATAAGAAATCAATCTAAAAACAGATACAATTATGGATAAAGCACACAGGAAAAAGCAAATTAGTTGCGAGCTCTTCTTTTAGGCTTAGCTGACCAGGTGAGAGACCAGCAGCCAACCAGACCACGATCTCTCAGGTAATCATACTAAAGAAATAGGCTGGAGCCAATGCACTCCCACTGAGGAGTCAGGACGAACTTGAGAGGACATGCAGGAGCAGCAAGCCAGAGCGGGAGAAGAACAGCAATGAGCAGACCACACAACCTACTTGAACCCTCTGCTGAGAGGTTTCCAACTTCTGCACACCTGCACCATCAGGTGGCAGGCCGGCTTGGAGCACAGAGCTGCCCAGCTGGAGCAGCAGGGTTTGAAGGAAAAGAAGCTGCGACCCCTCCCAAAAGGGGCAGAACGATCCTCTGGTCTGCGTGCAGTCCTTAGAGTTTTCAAACTCAAGGCTACTGAAAAGATACATTTTAGCTGCATATAGGTGATGTGCTGGCAACCTCTCACCTTAGGTCATAGAAGAGCGAGCCGGACGACCACAATTCCCGGCTAGAACAAGATGACTTGACTGCTGATCCGAAAATTTCCAGAGAAGATGGACTCAAAATTGATATGATTCTATAAGTGTGCTGCCTGACATTTTTCCTTATATATGGTGATCTCTTATTTTAAGAGATCAAAAGAGGGACATGAAGAGATGGAAATTCTGTTAATGTTGTATGAGGGTTTAATTCTGTAGTGCATGTGGAAACACAACACTTAGAAACAGTGAACAATCAAGAGGAATGTGGTACATCCTGTGTGCCTTGTGTGAAGAAGCTGTGACCATTCTGTGAACGAAGATCTATGTGGGAGGAGTTTCCTTTTTAACTCTTGTTTCAAATATAAACCTTATGCTGAGATAAAGCTGTGCTCAGTTACTAGAACTGAGTCCAGCGAACGACGTCTCACTGTTAAAATATATAATTGTTGTTTGATGTTCTTATTGCTCCTTTTTACAGAAATGAACGAGCACGCGGGAAGGTGAAATGAGAGCCCAGAGAGAGCCCAGGGTCATGAATTAAATGTGTGTCTGTTCTTTTAAGATAGGCTTTAAATTAGAGTGAAAAACCAGAAAAACCTCCATCGTTACTATCTCTCCCTTCAAGCAGTCTCTTTAGAAAAGTGGATCTCCTGGTTCTCTTCACTGAGGTTGAGACAAGTAGAACCTAATGTACCTACTTCCCTTCGTAATCAGTCTTTAACACCACTTTTCTTAGACTGCTTTCCCTATATATAGTAATGGTCTCTGCTTTCCCTATATCTAGTAATGGTCTCTGCTTTTTACAATGGGTTAAGTGTATCTAACTCAGTCTCTACAGCCATTGGTGTGGTCAAAAATACCTGGAATGGCCCCTTCCACCTGGGTGATGACCAATTTTCTGTTTACAGCTTTTAATCAGGATCCAGTCACCTACTTTCAGGTCACTTATTCCTGTAGGAATATAGGATCATCTGGCATATGATTAGTTTGCATTTATAACTCATGCACTTATCAGTATTTTGATCATGAAAACCCTACAGATCTTAATCAAATTGTTCTTTAGAAGAGAGTAAACCAATCTAAGGAATTCTATATCTCACCCATAGATTATTTCAAATAGAATGAGGCCAATATTCAAATTTGGTATTATATGCATTTATAATTTACCAAATCAAGACAATATCCAATTTTGTCCCGTCTCTTCCATCGCTTTTTTTTAATTTGCAACATTTTTATCATAAAATCATAAATCAATTTGTAATTGTTCCTCTTATTTTAATATACCAAACTTTAGGAAGGTTTAAGGTCTCATCAAATCCGTTCCATTACTTTGTGTTATATTCATATATAGCTTTATCATAACCAAACAGTATCTCCAATTCTGTTTAGTCTTATCCATGGCCTTTCTTAATCTGCTTTTAGAATCCAATTGTCTCTTAAAAATGATCTATAATCTTTGTCCTATTTTATCAGTTATTTCATTCACAAAATGTGTTCCGATACCACTATAGATCATTTGTGGATATCAAATCTAGGCATTATTTCTCTAAACAGTATTTCTGCAACAGTTAGTGTATCTAAATGTTTCACTATTAACATTACAAATCCATTAGGATAAATTATCTTTTCTTACCAAATAGAGCTTCTTCAGTACAGCCTTTGTTTGCTCAAAGCTGTTTCTTAATTTTATATGAGAAGCTTTTCTTTTTTCCCCATGTCTGACACACTTCTTGTCCATGAACTAATCAGTTTGAGAATTGAATTGTCCGTAAGAAATGCTCTAATTAGTTCGCCACTAGAGGTCACCATACCCCTGTTCCTCATTGTTGTCCAAATGCCAAAAACATGCTAAATTCAATTTGAATCTTCTGTTAGGAATAATATGATTATTTTATCTTCATCTGATTACAAACTTCAGTTAAAACTTTAATTTTTCTTTTTCCAAGTAGAACAATTCTTTGGTAGCTTTCCCGTTTCAAGAATTTTATGAAAATATACAATTTGGATTATTAATTTATCCCCTACAAGTGAAACAGGAAATCTCTTCCTAACAAATTAGAAAATAATCTCTAGATAATATGATTAACACAACAGATTTTTCCTGTAGCAAAATCTATTATTTTTATTTCATTTTTCTAACAACCCAATCTCATTTTTAGTGGAAAACAAAATTCCAAATTTTTTCTCTCTCCATCTGGCTTCACTAACTTCCTACCATTTTGTCAATGAGATAATCAGCAACTTATATTTCCATAACAAAACATCACATCTCTAGTCTTTTTTTCTCAGGAAGTCAACCCATCACAGTTGGTTTGTTTATTAACAGAACAACTAACGACCCATTGTTGAGGGATAGAAGGGAGGTCTTGTTTATTATCAGAACAGCCCTTCCTTGAAGGTAAGGGGGGAAGGGGGTCGCTTGTTTGAAATAATTCATTTAGATCACAGTAAAGTTTACCGTACTCTTCATAGGATTTTTTAAAATATGGTTTTCTCTTTTATTTAATTTTTCTTTCGGTGGAACTTTAGGAGAAAACAAAGTTTAAAAAAATTTTCATCCTCCCGGGTGCTAGAAAAACACATCAGCTTCACGCATGAACCCCTCCTTTTTCCTCTTCTTCGCTCCTTCAAGAGGAATTACTTTGTTTGAGATGCCAAATGTCTATTCTTCAATTTTGATCTTTTTAATTTAATTTTATATCGCAACTACCAAGAAGTGTGCGAAATTACTCAGTCAATCGTCCTTCAAATTCATAACCTTTATTTTAAAGAAATGTATTGTCTTTTCCCTTACATAAATTTTGCCTCTCCTTTAAATCTTTGCTATTTTTTCCCCATATTTCGATAAGTTACATTTTGCTGTTTTTATTTTTCATTTTAAATATTTATCATTCTCATGTTAATGAAGTAAATTCAGCTTTTATTTCTCTTTAATCTGATCTATTTATCTTATCGCAGTGTTATTTACTTAATTTTCTAACCATGAGACTCCTTTCAGCCTTCAGCTGTTTCACCATAGAAATCTCCATTCACACACACACACACACACAGTCACACAACCGGTTTATCACACATTAATATAATTATGTATTTATTATCATGTTTTTTCATTACTAGTATTATTATTTAGAAATTATTTATCATTAGGCCTATTTCTAATTGAGATTCCAGATCTCTGCGCGATTTGGAGTCCAACTCCTTTACCATGGATATTCATTGTGAGATCCCGGATCATCACGCAAAGATCCCCGATCTTTATTTGCAAAACACAAACTCGTATTAAAGAGGTCCCGGACCTAGTTATTTTTAATCTTACTTTTTATTCTTTCACGCATCAAATGTTTACTCACTGGCTGTTGTCCCTGTGAAGGAAGACCCCGTCATGAACTGTTGCTCCGGGAGGAACTCTGCGATCTTCCGGCCTACACGTTGAGCTGGAGGTCCCCAGGATCCAGCTGGTTCTAGACCAGGCCATACACGGGCTCTCAGCAGCCTGCGGCTCCTCCCGGAGATCCAGTCAGATTTGGGATCCTGCTCAAAGGAACAAGAAATGCCAGGGTTGAAATCGCTCTCTGATCTCTGAGTTTTCTTTTTTGAGACATTCCGTGGTTTCTCAATCCACGAGCTGATCCCACTCTGCCTTCCTACGGTTCCAAACACGCAGGCTTTCAGTAAGAAGCGTCCTAGCTTATCTTAGGGCCGGCCACACCCTGAGTTTACCGACCCGGTCGGCGTCTATTTACCTCAGCAGAAACAGAAATCAACATTTACTGGAGAACTACAGACAGAACATACTTTTATATTAGTCAATTTTGCGCCTCGTGTGTCAGCGCTTACCAAATAACTTCAGACCTGGGTCACTTCCGTCCTCCGATCTACAGTATCTGCTGATCACAACAATTTCAACAAAATCCTATTATTCCAAACTCACGTTTTCCTTTGCTCCTCCAGAAATCCCTTCGGGGTCACCATTTTGTTGGAAAGGTGTTTTCACTCTAATTTAAAGCCTCTCTTAAAGGACCAGACACACATTTAATTTATGACCCTGGGCTCTCTCTGAGCTCTCATTTCACCTTCCCGCATGCTCGTTCATTTCTGTAAAAAGGAGCAACAAGAACAACAAACAACAATTACATATTTTAACAGCGAGACATCGTTCGCTGGACTCAGTTCTAGTAACTGAGCACAGCTTTATCTCAGCATAAGGTTTTTATTGAAACAAGAGTCAGCAGGAAACTCCTCCCACATAGATCTTCGTTCACAGAATGGTCACAGCTTCTTCACACAAGGCACACATGATGTACCACATTCTTCTTGATTGTTCACTGTTTCTAAATGTTGCCACATACACTACAGAATTAAACCCTCATACAACATTAACAGAATTTTTATCTCTTCAGAGCCGACAAGATATAGGTAGCAGCTTGTGGTAGGCGCAAGATTTTGCTCCACTGCGGTTCTGCTGTCTTTTCCTCTCGTTCTGGAGGACGGCGGGGAGGGCAAGAGGGCAGCTTGTTTACAAATTGATTTGATGTGCGGTACTCTGGATTGGTGGGCTGTTGCGCTGGGTCATCGTCGATTGGTGAATCAGGCTGTCGCTCTGGTTTGGGCTCCGCCTTTTTTGATGTTCTGGCGCGTGCCTCTGATTGTCCTTGCTGCCCATCATCGTTTTGACCCACCTCTGCTTGCTCGGGATTGGCTGATTCTCCCTTCACTTTTTTCGTAGCCATCGTTGATTGGTGCGTCGGTGGAGCACAGTCCAGATCCGGATCAAGCTTCGTGATGGAGAGCGCTTGTAGATCTCCAATCATCTCCTCGTCTGAAACATAGGAAGGAGGTCTAGGCAGATTTTGTATAATCTAACCGTCCCAGGACATGATGGTCTGACATGTTCATTTGTTGATGTGAGATCCGCTGGCACGGATGGTTGTTTCTGAAAATGTGTCTGCTTTTCATTGTGTTTACATGTGGAGCGATCAGGTTTTAAAAACGTATTATCAGTTCTGCCCGTCACAGTGCCCGAATTCTCTGTTCCTCCACCTACATTTCTAAAACCGGCTTTTCGCTCGCAGCATTTTGCTTCATTCATCCAGGTCTCCCAACAACGTTTAAGCTTTTCAAACTTTTTATAGTCAATACCCCGCACAAACATAGTGTTTTTAAGTCGTTCCCATTCTAGGTCTATTTTTTCTCCAATGTTTTCGAGTTCAGACACATCTGAACCACCCCCGATAGGGAAGTTCCACTCAGATATCCAGAAATTTACATTGTCCAGAATTTCTGTCCTGTACTTTTCAGGTATCAAACGACATATCTTACTGTCTGGAGGAGGAGAACTTGAGTTTACAGACCCCATTTTTATGCGCTGCTATTTTATTATATCTTTAAACTGTAGGAACAGTTTCTTTTTCGGCGAAAAAAGCTAAAATCTCACCCGCTGGTTCATTACTTGAGATTAATCAAACAGCCCCAGTTTGTTTAGAGACCCAAAACAGTCAGCACGCTTTCTTGTTATCAAAGCACAGAAAAACTCTTATTCATACTCTTTTTCAAAGCGAAAGTATATGAACTTGCTACCTCTTTTTTATTTTTTCAACAGGCTAATTAATTTTTATAGAAAGAATGACTCTCACTGTTTTCACTTCTCTCAAGGAGAGACCGGGTTCGAATTCCTGGCGGCGGTCAGTCTGAAACGAGAGGACCTAGTCCCTTCCTGCTCCTTAAAGGCTATACGGAGGTTCGAAGGCTGGGGCTTCTCCTCTCCGGGTCTTTTTTGACTTCTTGGTGGCTCTTCCAGTCCTTCCGCTCGCTGGAATCCACGTTAGGCGCCAAGATTGTTAATTCAATTCAATTAGATTCAGTTTATTTATATAGCGCCAATTCAAAACAGATGTCATCTCAAGGCATTTAACAGGAAGTCATTTCAATACATTTATACAAACCTTCCAATCAGTTAAAGTTTCCAATTTAAGGAATCCCAGCAGATTGCGTTAGTCATTGGAGTAATCGAAGTTCTTTAATAAAAGAGATGAGAGAGATTCTTTCAGATACTCGGAGGTTATAATACAGACTTGGTTGATCAAACAACGAGGTACCGCGTTAACAGAGAAAATCTGCGATACTGACCTGCCTTCCAAAACAAGACACAGGATTATATAGGTTCAGTAATCATGAGCCTATCACCTTTGATATTACAAACAAACATTTCTCGGTCGGTAAGCATTTGACTCATTAGGCGTAGAAGATTTGATATAGAAGCATAAGCAATGTATGTCAGGACGTTCTTAGACGTAAAAGAGAGTTGCCATGTCAACCCAGGCTGTAAGAGACTGAATCATCAGGTTTGTCCTGACCTAAATTCATACAGTGTCACATAATCAGATTGGTCACCATATCATAAAGAAAAGACACATAGTAACTATCAGTAACTATCAGTATGTGAACTACACAGAACAGAACATTACATTTCTTCCACAATAGTAAGTAATCAGTATATAGCCAATCCCAGCATCCCTCCCCTGAATCAGTCTTATGTCTTCCTGTGACAGACATATTCCTTTAGAGAGAAGGGCAGTGTCTTTTGCTAAGTTGATGGTACTCTGTATTAATACAGTGATTTCATTAGAGCAAATTATTTTGTGCAGTACTACCACTGGTTCTGCAAAACCAGGATAGTCTGAAACATGTAGCTCTAAAAGACAGCTTGCCAGTTAGTTAACCTCATCTTGATTACTTTCAGCCCAACAAAGTTTTTCAGTGCTTGTACAGGAGCAATTTCAGCTGGGTCCATAGAATGGTCATCCTCTTTTACCATTTGGCTCATGAACCTGACTGGGCTGACCTTTGCCTCATGTTTCTGGAATGTTGGAAGACAGCATTGAGTGGTCCACATGACTGTCAAATGATGGGGACTATACTGGGTTAAACCTAAAGCTCTGCTTTTTTCTGTCCACACAGAGAAAACGCAAATCTTTACTTTGGGGAGAGTTTTTAGAAAGATTTGTTTTCAGTGCCGTAAATCTGCGTTTTCGTGTGGATGACAGGACAAATCGTACAAAAATATATTTGTTTTGTGAGATACCCAGCTATACAAGGCCTTAATTTTGGCCCTAATACTGCATCAGAGGCAACGCGTGTCAAGTAGCACTGTGCCAATGCATTTCATCTCAAGCTGTACTTTCTTTTGAATATTTACCTCCACCAAGGAGGTTATATCTATCTGTTAGCAATATAACTGAAAAAGTTATTGACAAATTTTGATTACATTTTCAAGCAATGTCCACAGTGGGAGCAGGAACAAGTGATTTCATTTTGGTTTGTGTGTGAATGTGTGCATGAATGGCTGAATGTAGTGTGAAGCGCTTTGGGGTCCTCAAGGACTAAATAAAGCGCTATACAAGTACAAGCAATTTACCATTTTTGGTTTGAGGGTGATCCGGATCACTGGCTTTGGGGAAAAGTTATAGACAGATCTTGATGAACTCTCTGAGTGCTTTTCTAGTTTAGACATACTCTACAGAAAAATCCACAAGTAGGTGGGGGTCCACTGTCTACAGTATAAACCAGAAAGCAAAGCAAAGACATAAGAAGCATGGTCCACAGGTGAAGAAAGACAGGTTAATTGTCCAGTGTATCCCTCAGTGAGATGTTGGTCAGCAGTGTTGTGCCACAGATAGGTAGGTTTTGGCTATGAATACTTATGAACAATTGCTTAGGGAAATTATTAATCAGATTAATAATTTTATGTAAAAATTAGCAAGTTTAGGGGCACCACCTGGATTCCAGGAATACAATAGCCAAATTGTTCAGTCTCAGTTTATGTTTATGATTACCTGCCTGATAAGGCAGAGGTAATTAAACAATAGATGAAGGAAGAAGTTCTTGGCGTACCTGAACAGCAAGTTACTACACATGTAGGTGAAATAACAACAACGGTTTTCCAAAATACAAAAGTTTATTACAAAAAGAATTCACTTTCAGTTAACATACTTTAATCAACAAACTCACCAAACTAGTAACACACAACTAAACCACTAAGAAAAGAATACCGATAATAAAACTCACACTCAGAAGTAAAACAGTAAAAGTGATAAAAATGCACAGAAATAGAAACAATAAACAATAAATAATGATGTCACAGTTCCGAATGAATATGTTTGCTCAAAAACCAAGGCCTGTATTGAACAGTGTTGGGAATGAAGCCAAGTTAGTCTTAAACTAATTGTGATTAGAGTAAGACTAATCAGCACATTCTGGTTTGTTTTCAAACCACCAATTCACAATGCAAAGCAGAAGTGAAGAGAAACATTCTTTGGAAGAAGTAATGTTTCATTAAACCATTTGCTGAATTAGAAATCAATAACCTTTAGATAATTGATTCTATTTAATGGATCGGTCACCGCAGTGATTGGTCTAATTTAATATTTAGACTTTATGTTGACGTTAACGGCAGTACCAATTATGTCGATCAAATTTTGTATTTTGACTTACCAAGAACGCGGTCTCAAAATTGACTTAAAAGATTAGTTTAGTGTTTAAACTATCCGTTTTAAAATCAATCTATATTTTGAATAGCCTTAACGGCAGTCTTTATTGTTCATGAAAAAAAAGCCCACGTGGTTCGCTAGAGCATGTAGCTTACAGCTAACTCACGTGGCGCTGCTTAAAGTCGCTCTGGATCATTTATTAAACACCAAACAAAGGGAAAACTGTTGAGTAACTCAGGTTGCAGGATTTAAAACGACTTTCCATCGGAAACCTCAAAAATCACTGTTTAAACCTCCAGGCCGACCGGCCTGTTTGTACCCAAACAATAAATTAAATCTTACACAAAGTAACAAATCACAGTGAAACAAACAACCCTTAAATCTGGTTTAAACTAACCTAATCTCGCCCTCTGCCCAGACAGACCTTATTGAATGGTTAAAGTTCTCCAAGTTGCCGGCAGGCTAGCAATAGCTGCGGTCAGTTAGCAGCGGTAGGCCGTATGGGTGTTGTAGCGTAGCAGCCATGGAACTGAAACATCGTTGTCCTCTCCCGCTTGCTTAAACAGCGATCAGCTCTACCCTCTTTCACTGAAAGTACCTTAGTCCGCAGCTTCCAGCACAGCGTTAATCTTACATAAGCTCCGTCAGCGGTGAATGTAATAGCTGTAGTCTGGACTCGGCTCTGTGGCAACAGTAGCTGGTTAACAGTTCGCTTCCTCACGGTAGCATCTGAAATTCAGAGAGTTTCTGTAGGGCTCAGGGCAGAACAGTGGGGTTTGTCTCAAGACACTGGGTTTGCGATTCACCTGATTGATCAACAGTCTTGTTGTCCTTGAAGTGGGTTCCTCCCAGAGCTCGCGTCTTTTCCCTCGCCAGCGAATGAAGCATGGATCTCTCCTGGCGCTGTTTGGCTGAATGCCAGAACTGGAGAGGGCGTGAAAATCTGTGGCAGTGCCTTATATAACCTCTGGTTCTCTTCTTCTCCTATCGGAGCTAGAATGTGGGTTAGCGCCACCCAATGGCTGTGTGTCCGCAACAGCAGGATCTGATGCAGATAATACCTAGTTGAGAAAGAAACATGTTACAGATGGCATGATTGGCCACAGAATAACAGATGCTGATTCCTGAAAACGTCATAAAACAGTGAAATCCTGAAGGAGGAAACATGTCTGTGCTTCTAAAATCCTCGTGGACTCTGCTCTGTTTATTAAACATTCTCAGCAGCATCATGTCTTGTCTTTCTTTTACATAACGATTATGTCTGTTGTGACACAGCTGTGAGTACTGGACCAAAGACAGACATCCAGCCGTATTGGCGATTAATCCCACAATGCACTTCAGTTCAACAAGAAAAGGAGGATTTCATGGGACATCAACAAACTTATTTAAGCACAGTTACGCCTACTCTCTTTGTCTTTAGCCATGAGTCCAGCTCACATCGGGAGAGAAATCTGCGTGCTCTTTCAACTCCCATCCTCTGATGGCAAGGGGACAAGCGAGCTTCTGGAAGAAGCCTTTTGAACCCAAAATACTTTTACAGCCTACTAAACATTGATCAGGTAACTGTCCTGAACCTGACATGTTCAAAATCCAAACAGGCCATTGACCCTGTGGAATAAACAGTGTTTTCAAAGGTTATTGACCGATTTAAAGAGTAATTTTAATACATGCAACATGAGTTACTCTATTCCACAGGAGTTTTCCTTTGTTGTTTGGTGCTAAGCTAACCAGAGTGACTCCTAGCTGTGCTAGGATTGCCTGTTGTTTCTTATTAATGCGGCCTGCTCTTGCAGACCGCCATCCTTCACAAACAGAGATCTGCTTTAAAATAGATGGTTTAAACACAGAAAACTAACTGTATAAGTCGTTTTTTAAACCCCCTTCTTAGTTTGTCAAAATACTAAAATTAGATGAATCACTGCTGTGACCAATCCATAAATTAGAATCAATTCTGCAAAGGTTATTAAGTTCTACTTTAGAAGATTATTTAATGAAACATTACTTTCTCCAAATAATGTTTGTCTTCACTTCTACTTTGCATTGTGAATTGGTTAAACACAAACCAAAAGGTACTAATTAGTCTTAAACTAATCACAATTAGTTTAAAACTTACTTAGCTTCACTCCCAACACTCTTCAACTCAAGCATTGGTCTTTAAATCATGCATATTTATACTGGACTGTGACATCAAAATCAATTTATTGGTTATTGTTCTACTTTTTATATTTGTCCATTTTACTGTTTTAATTTTGGTAGTTAGTTTTAATTATTCATTATTTTACCTTGGGGTTTAGTTGTGGGTTACTAGCTTAGTGAGTTTGTAGATTTAAGCGTTTTAACTGGAAAGTTAAATTCTTTTGTTAATAAACTTGTATTTTGTAGTTTGTAGTTTGTCTGTACAAATTGCCTTGCCTTCTCCATCAGCATTCTTAAAGCAAAAATGGTAACTATAGTACTCTGTCTTGACATGAAACCGTACTGGTGCTCACAAACGCTCACTTCTGACCGAAGCCTAGCTTCCAACACTCTTTCCCACAGCTTCATTGTATGACTTATTAGCTTTATTCCTCTGGAGTTGCCACAATTCTGTACATCTTCCTTGTTCTTAAAAATCGGCACTAGAACACCTTTCCTCCATTCCTCAGGCATCTTCTCACTCTTCAAGATGTTGAATAACCTAGTCAAAAACTCTGCTGCTAGGCACTTCCATACCTCCACAGGTATGTCATCAGGGCCAGCTGCCTTTCCCCTCTTCATCCTCTTCAAAGCTTTCCTCACTTGATCCTTGCTAATCTCAGCTACTTCCTGATCCACAAGAGTCACTTATTCTACTCTACATTTTCTCTCGTTTTTCTCATTCATTAGTTCCTCAAAGTGCCATCTTCCCATCACACACTTTGCACCTGTCAGTACATTTTCATCCTTACCCTGAATCACCCTAACCTGTTGCACATCCTTTCCATCTTTATCTCTCTGCCTCGCCAACATGTACAAATCTTTCCCCCCCTATTGTCCAATCTAGCATATAGGTCATCATACGCCCTTTGTGTGGCCTTTGCAGCTTCTAACTTCATCATACGCTGCATCTCCCTGTCTACTCTCAGTGTCCCACTTCTTCTTAGTTAGCTTCTTTTGCTGTATGTGCTCCTGGACCTTATCCTTCCACCACCGAGTCTCCTTATCTACTTTACACCTTCCAGAGGACACACCAAGTACCCTCCTACCTGTCTCTTTAATCACGTTAGCTGTAGCTTACCAGCCATCGGGGAGCACCTCTTGGCCACCAAGAGCCTGTCTCAACTCCTCCCTGAAAAACTCACAACACTCTTCTTTTTCAGTTTCAACTACCTGGTCCTCTGCTCTACCTTTGTTCTCTTCACCTTCCACACCATTAGTTTTATCCTAAAGACCACCATCCTATTCTGCTTAGCTACACTTTCACCTACCACTACCTTACAGTCACTAATGTCCTTCAGGTCCCAACGTCTACAGAAGATGTAGCCACCCGACTGCTTCTACCTCCACTCTTATAAGTTCAATTCAGTTTATTTATATAGCGCCAATTCACAACAGATGTCATCTCAAGGCACTTAACACGAAGTCATTTCAATACATTTATACAAACATTCCAATCAGTTAAAAAGTTTCCTATTTAAGGAATCCCAGCAGATTGTGTCAGTCATAAGTCACCCTATGTTCCTGTTTCTTCTGGAAGAAAGTATTTACCACAGCCCCTTCCATCCTTTTTACAAAGACTACCACCATATGTCCTTCTTAGTTCCTGTCCTGGATACCAAACATTCCAATCAGTTAAACATTTTCCTATTTAAGGAATCCCAGCATATTGCGTCAGTCATTGGTGTGAGGTTGGGCCCTGTTGATGCAGACTTGCCAACCAAAGCAATCCTTCCGCAATCCCTCATACTGAGCAAGCATGTAGCGACGGTGGAGAGGAAAAACTCCCCTTTAACAGGAAGAAACCTCCAACAGAACCAGGCTCAGTAGGAGCGTCCACCTGCTACGACCGTCTGGGGGTTTGAGAAGACAGAGCAGAGACACAAAAGGAACAGAAGATCTGATATAAGAGTACGTTCTATGTTACAGAAGGGAAAAAGTTGATAACATGACATGGTGGATGTTCAGTTACTGGGAGCATCATCTCAGTCAATGCCCCCCATCCAACAGTGCATTTCAGCCAAGCAGGATACCAGACCAGGTATATCTTCTATGTAGAAAAAAACACTGAGAGAAAACAAAGTTAACAGTCGAAATAACAGAATGTACTGTAATAAAACTGGAGAGTAGTAGTAGAAAAGGAAGTACCAGAGTGAAGAAAATTGGTCAGTCTGTCCTCCAGCAGTCTAAGCCTATAGCAGCATAACTACAGAGATAGCTCAGGATGACCTTAGCCACTCTAACTATAAGCTTTATCAAAAAGGAATGTTTTAAGCCTGGCCTTAAAAGTAAACAGAGTGTCTGCCTCACGGACTAAAGCTGGGAGCTGGTTCCACAGGAGAGGAGCCTGATAACTAAAAGACCTGCCTCCCATTCTACTTTTAGAAATCCTAGGAACTACAAGTAAACCTGCAGTCTGAGAGCGAAGGGCTCTGTTAGGAACATAAGGAACAATTAGATCTCTGATGTATGATGGAGCTTGATTATTAAGGGCTTTGTATGTAAAAAGAAGGATCTTAAATTCTATTCTGGATTTAACAGAGAGCCAATGAAGGGAAGCTAAAACAAGAGAAATGTGATCTCTCTTTTTAATATTCATCAGAACTCTTGCTGCCGCATTCTGGATCAACTGAAGGCTTTTAATGGCATTTTGTGGACTACCTGATAGTAAAGAATTACAGTAGTCCAGCCTTGAGGTAACAAATGCATGGACTAGTTTCTCAGCATCACTCCTGGACAGGATGTTTCTAATTTTAGCAATATTCCGGAGGTGAAAGAAAGAAATCCTAGAAACCTGTTTAATATGGGATTTAAATGTCAAGTCTCGGTCGAAAATAACCCCGAGGTTCTTTACGTTATTACTGGGGGCCAATTTAATGCCATCCAGATGAAGTGATTGACTAATCAGTTTCTGTTTAAGAACTTCTGGTCCAAAGACAGCAACTTCTGTTTTGTCAGAATTTAAAAGCAAAAAGTTTAGGGTCATCCATGTTTTTATGTCTTCCAGACATGCCTGTAATCTACCTAACTGACTGGGTTCATCAGGATTTATGGATAAATATAGTTGTGTATCATCTGCATAGCTGTGGAAATTTATCCCATGCTGTCTAATGATTCTACCAATTGGGAGCATATATATGGTGAACAGAATTGGTCCAAGTACAGAACCCTGTGGAACTCCACAAGGAACCCTTGAGAGTGAAGAAGATTTATCATTTAGATGAACAAACTGGAATCTATCAGACAAATATGATTTAAACCAGCCTAGTGCTGTTCCTTTGATCCCTGCAACATGTTCAAGCCTTTCTAAGAGAATATTATGATCGATTGTGTCAAAAGCAGCACTGAGATCTAACAAAACCAGAACAGACACAAGTCCATTATCTGAGGCCATGTGAATATCATTAGTAACCTTCACCAGTGCTGTTTCAGTGCTATGATGAGCTCTAAAACCTGACTGAAACTCTTCAAACAGCTCGTTACTGTTTAGATGCTCACAGACTTGATTAGCAACAATTTTCTCAAGGACTTTGGATAGGAAAGGAAGGTTAGATATAGGTCTGTAATTCACTAAGTCATCTTGATCAAGGGAAGGTTTTTGAGTAAAGGTTTAATTACAGCTATTTTAAATTCCTGTGGTACGTATCCGTTTGCTAAGGATAGATTCATCAGATCCAAAATGGGGCCAGGAACCAAATGGAACACTTCTTTAAATAATTTGGTTGGAATTGGGTCCAACATACAAGTTGAAGGTTTAGATGAGGCTAATATTTTTGATAATTCCGAAAGCTCGACTGAATCAAAACAGCCTAAGCACAACTGAGGTTCTACAGTTCTTTCCGATACTGCCTCATTTACTGAGGAAGAAGTAATCATGTTTGGGAGGATGCCAATGATTTTATTTTTAATAGAATTAATTTTATTTATGAAGAATCCCATAAAATCATCACTGCTAAGAGCTGGGGGAATAGTTGGCTCAACAGAGCTATGACTCTGTGTAAGTTTGGCAACTGTACTAAAAAGAAACCTAGGATTCTTTTTATACGCCTCCATTAATGATGAAAGATATGCTGTTCTAGCTTGTCGAAGGGTCTTTTTATACAGCAATAGACTGTTATTCCAGGTTAAATAGGAATCCTCTAGGTGTGTAGAGCGCCATTTTCTCTCCAACTTCCTAGTATTCTGCTTTAAAGCACCCAACTCTGCGTTGAACCAAGGAGTCAGCCTCCTATGGCTAGCCACTTTCTTTTTTAAGGGGCTACACTATCTAATGCCAAACGCAATGAGGACGTAACGCTGTGAACCAGATCAGAACCAGTAGCCATAGCCGCAATGAAGCTAAGCTAACTGAGCTAGCGAGACCTTACCACCCCAAGAAAAGCTGTGTGAAACACAAGGAGTTCCCAAAACTTAAAGTACACCACCACAAAACGTGTGTTTTAGTGTGCTTGTGTGTTAAAATAACTTAGAAAGGCCTCAGCACAGAGAAAATAAGATCAATTCAAGAGAGTCTGAACACCAAACAGTTTACAGGGAGCGCAACAGTGACAACAGGAAATGACGGAATACGGCTTACCCCCATCAGCTGGTAGGAGACTCCCAATCTCAGATTAGAATGTGCATCTCAGTAGGATAATAAAAAAAATCTGAAGGCCACTTGAAGTCTGTTTACTACCTCAGCATTTCAGATGTTCATAATTTAAACAAATGTTAAGAGGCCGGGCCCAATCACTGCTTTAAGATGATTTGACCTACTGAGCTTGTCAGTATTCTGGCAAAGACTTAGTTATACACAAAAATTTATAACAGAATCTTCTTGGTAACAGAATCGGTCTTTATATATTTCTCTGTAAAGAACAACCCTGTTCTACTGATTAATTTAAGCATGCCATGCATAGAGTCCCACAGCAACATCTCACGGTCCCAAGCACAGAAACCACACAGCTAACGACTAATAGGACTGATTTGGGTTTGGGTTGTTTTATTTTGTTTTTAGATGATTCTTGCCAGCTTGTTAATTTAGTATTTTTCCTATCTGTTCTTATACCTGTTCAGTTAAGGTTGTGGTGTTGTGGTATTCTAAAACAAGTGACATCAACAATCTACTCATTGCCTGTCAGGGTTGACATAATATTGCATAATATTGAATGCCTGTTGCCCTGGTAATATGCTGTAATAAGGGGCTTACAAATCCCTTATTTTATGTTACATACCGTGTAAGACTCTGTTTCCCTGATGAAGCTGGGGAGTTTTTGGTTTTGGATGGTGGTTCTACATTTCATTCAGTTTCACAGGTTATACAATGGACGGCACAGTGGAGGCACCAGTTTTGGAGTTCTCCTGAGTGGGTGGAGACCAGCAAGTGTGTTCCAACACACCTGTAAGTCATCTGAGGGATCAGCAAGAGGATAAGAGAACTTGAAAGCCAGTCACTCGTCACCTGAGTGTAGCCCTTAGGGTAACTTCAAGCCGTCTGAATTCCTTGCGTTGTTACTTCCAGTTTATGCTCTTCAATTACTTACCTTTCATGTTCTCCTCTTTTAAAAATTACCTTGACTTAGTGATTCCGCTCCTGATTTTGTTTCACGGATTAAGTGCTTCAATTACCTACCTGAAATAACCCAGGTCTTTCTCTACGACTAGCTGTTGGCTTGCTCCTGTTCGTCACCTTTTATCCTCCTGCTTCATATCCACCACCCAACTGAGAAGTACTTTTACCAGATCCACAGACTGATCTTCTACATATAATTTCCTGAATAATTTTCATCATCATCATCATCAAGCGTGTCTCCTGTCCACGCTCTAACAATAACTCATGTGATATCTTCTCCTCATCTCATTTGTGCATCTCCTGCAAGAAGTTATTCACCTCTCATTTCATACAAAGATCATCTGGACCTTGCCTCCTCAGTTACCTGTGTTGTCATTCCTCTCCTTGGATAACCACCATGCCGACCTTCTGCCCAGACTCCACTCATTCTTCCCTGGTGTTTCCACCTCAAGTATCCTCCCCAGATCTACCCTATTCTAAGACCTGGTCTCACCTTTCACTTCCCCCTCTGCAGTCTTCCAGCTCCTGGTGCCCAGTGATCTCCAGATCAAGACTCATTCACATTCTATATCATGTTCAATAAACTTCTGAAATTATATTTGTCTCCTGAGAGTTTCGTGGATGTGGGTCAGACAGTTAACTAAAACTATGACAAATATATTAAATAGTTCAAAACAAGAAGCATTTCATTTGGAAAACCCTAATCCAGTAACCAATAGCACACAGAGCAAATGCAAATCCCAGTAAATCCAGTCATTAAAGTATTGTAGATATGTACTGACTTCTTCACATTTTTCTGAAAAAAAGGAGAGGGGTTGGAATTCAGAATTCTTTACATAGTGTTTGTTTCAATGGTTGTGCACATGTGATGATAAATACAAAGCTCTATGTTGTGTTTGTTTATTTTCGCATTCCTCCAGGTACGTGCAAGTGCCATAGCCCAGGATGCTGACCAAAATTATGACTATGCCAGTAACAGCGCTGTGTTGCATCTAGAGCCAGGAGACGAGATCTACATCAAACTAGACGGAGGCAAAGCTCACGGAGGCAACAACAACAAGTATAGCACCTTCTCTGGATTTATCATATATGTTGATTAGATGATGACCGTACACTGAGCAGTTATAACTTTATTTTACTAGTGATACAGACCATATCATTATCTCCTTGTAAGCTAAATCACCTGAATTTGAGAGGAGGGATCAATACGGCTCTTCAAATTAGTTTGTTTAATGCTGATACTGAGAAATATCGGAAACAACCAGGGCAGGGGACACACGGGTCAAGAATTGGAAAGCACTGACCAAGGACCATTTTAGAACAACATTACTGTCAGTCACATGTTGTGTGATGTTTTTGTTTTAGCAAATAAAACATAGAAAATTTGAAATAGTTGTAAGCAGTCATTTAAATTTGAATCAGTTATTAAAGGTGTTTTCACACCAGAAAGATCCGTTAGTTGACTTGCTTTGGACCAGACCCAATATATATATATATTTTGCTGCGGTTTCTATTCACACTGCGAATAAATGCAACAGGACCAGAGTTTCTCAACAAAAATACATGTTAGCTAAGGTCTTTCAGGCACTGAACATTTAAACGTGTAAGCAGGGTAAAACTAAGAAGCCATGTGCTGTTCTTATTGTCTTTCTGGCGTTGTTAATACACAGGGATCTGGTTAACTGACTATTTTCAGAATTTGACCATATGTTTAAAAGGTGAGAGAAAAATCAGAAGGGTGTCGGTCATTTTGACATTTGTATTCACACCCCTGGCCGCTTGGTTCAAATGTGCAGATATTTTCAACTTTATGGAGATGCTTCAGCCTCCATTACGCAAAGGGGGAGCAGTTCAGCTCCTTGCGGAGCGTTCAGACCAAAACAGTTGAAACGTTCATAATACATGTAGTTTATTAATCTGCTCAATGTGTGATGGCGCAATGTGAATTGTCTGATCCGTTTGTTCGGATTTAATATGAACTAAAATAATGAAAGTAAACTACTGAATATGTAATTATAATTTTATAAATTGCAGGGTAAAAAATTGATGACCAGAATTTTTGACCCTCTCACTCAAAATGACCAACAACAAAAGATTGTAGCGTGACCTCTAATACAGCTACAGATCTTAACAGAATTGTTTTGAGCGTCAAGACCGTTTGATGCAATATGAGGTGTAAAATAGGACGCAAATAGATGGACTGTATAGAATTCGCATTATATTATAAATATCAATTGATTGTATTGATGTCACAGTGGGGATATTCACATATTAGGGTAGTTCACGCATAAAAAAAGAAAGAAAAGAAAAAAGAAAAACTCAGGTCGAGTGCAGACTTCCACCAAGGCAGCTCTGACTAAAAAAAGTACTTTCTTTTGTTTACTGGGTGGGATAAAGTTCAGTCCATTTCAAACCTTATTTGCTCCGCACCATGGTTGATTTGGAACCGCTATGAGACCATCTCTTTAGCTGGGTCTCAGTTTGCTAGTTTGGTGCACACTATAGTTTGCTGGGCTGAATTTACACCGGCCCAAAAGATCCAATTCAATTTATTTATATAGCGCCGATTCACAACAGATGTCATCTCAAGGCACTTAACAAAAAGGAATTTCAATACATTTATACAAACATTCCAATCAGTTAAAAAGTTTCCTATTTAAGAAATCCCAGCAGATTGCGTCAGTCATTGGCGTGAGGTTGGGCCCCGTTGATGCAGACTTGCCAACCACAGCAATCCCTCATACTGAGCAAGCAAGTAGTGACTGTGGAGAGGAAAAACTCCCCTTTAACAGGAAGAAACCTCCAACAGAACCTGGCTCAGTAGGAGCGGCCATCTGCCACGACCGTCTGGGGGTTTGAGAAGAGAGCAGAGACACAGGAGGAACAGAAAATCTGATAGAGTACTTTCAATGGTACAGAAAGTAAAAAGTTGATAACATGACACAGTGGATGTTCAGTTACTGGGAGCATCATCCCAGTTGATGCCCCCCGTCCAACAGTGCATTGCAGACAAGCAGGATACCAGACCAGGGGCCTGTACCATGAAGGTGGCTCAACAAACTCGGGGTTACAGGATTGGTTTTGAATCGACAAAACCAAACCGATGCAATCAGGCTTAATTGGTACCATGACGCAGGTTATCAACTTTCTCTGTCAACTCAGGCTTTGATCCTTAAACTATGATTAATCCACAGGCGCGTGCACATAAAAGAGTGACGACGACACTGAACAACCAATTGCGTTCGATATGGATAGAGCGAGAGCTATCTACTTTTCAACGGAGGAGCAAGAGATTATTCTCCAGAAATATGGAGAATTTAGAAATATTTTTCAAGCACGTAGTAACACTGTATCTGCTGCCAAAGCAGGAGAACAATCGTGGAGGAAGATTGCTGATTGTGTTAATGCGTGGGTTAAACTATTAATGTACATTTAAGTAGGCTAAGCATATTAAATGCTAAAATGAAAATGTATTCCTGTTGATATATATATATATATTGTGTGTAGATGTATGTAAAATGTGAAAGTATAGGCTATTACATCCTAAGAAAGATTGATATTCATTGATTTTTAGATGCAACCCCAACTCCAAACGGTCTTGGCAGCAGATCAAGACAAAATATAAAAATATAATTCAAAGTGGTGAGTATTTACCATATGTTTTATTATTTTCTTACAACATTTAATCACAAACACTTGTTTGCAGCAACAGAACAAAAATGTGAAATAAGGAAAACTGGGGGAGGGCCACCTCCTCAAGATGACACTGTGGCAGAGGAGTTGGCTCTGATCAACAACAAGGGGCGGCCGATTATGGATGGGATTGCATGTGCTGTACAGTCAGGGCGTGGCTTCGACGAGTCACATTTGTTATGTGCGGCTCAAGAAGCTCACAGAGATAAGACATTCCTTCCGCGGAAAATCTGTATCTTTCATACAAGTACGCATCAGGAAAGTCAAATGGATTTTGTCTGTCCCTAAAAACTCGTTCTCTACGCAGTGCTCGTCTAACAATTTGCGCGGAGATGTCCACAGGATTAGGGAGAAAAGGTGAAGCCATTGCAACAGAGAACAGACGCTGGGAATTAGTTACGTCACATATATGTGTCTTTGCTCACAGCTGATTGGTCAAACTTCAGTCTGAGATCTCGAATCCAGAACATAACCTGCCCCGGAGCAGGTTAGCCTTGCAGCGTAAGATACCATGGCAACGAACACCGATCAAAGCCGAGCCACTTTCATGGTACCCAAAACCCAGGGTTGGTGGAAACTAAGCTGAAACATAGCTGGCTAGCCACCTAATCCAGCTTCATGGTACAGGCCCCTGGTGTATCTTCTATGGAGAAAAAAAAAACACAGAGAAAACAAAGTTAACAGTCTAAATAACAGAATGTACTGTAATATGTTTTTATGTCTTCCAGACATGCCTGTAATCTACCTAACTGACCGGGTTCACCAGGATTTATGGATAAATATAGTTGTGTATCATCGGCATAGCTGTGGAAATTTATCCCATGCTGTTTAATGATTCTACCAATTGGAAGCATATATATGGTGAAAAGAATTGGTCCAAGCACAGAACCTGTGGAACTCCAGAGGTAACCCTTGACTGTAAAGAAGATTTATCATTTAGATGAACAAACTGGAACCAGACAAATATGATTTAAAATAGCCTAGTGCTGTTCCTTTGATCCCTGCAACATGTTCAAGCCTTTCTAAGAGAATATTGTAATTGTGTCAAAAGCGGCACTGAGATCTAACAAAACCAGAAAAGACACAAGTCCATTATCTGAGGCCATTAGAATATCATTACTAACATTCACCAGTGCTGTTTCAGTGCTCTGATGAGGTCTAAGCCAGAACAAGGCAGGAAACAAATTTGAGTTGGTTTTAAGCGAACTAAATGAGGCTGGTGTGAATAGGGTTAGGGTTAGATGCTAGATTATATATATCACAGTCATCTAAACAGGCTGTGTTGCCAAAGAAGAACAGGGTACTGTCATGTTTTAAGGTTAAGGGAGGACCCAAATGCAGCAAAATCCAAAAAGATGATTTATTAACAAAAACACAAGGAAGGGGAACTTACAAAACTCAGGAGGATCAAAAGGCAGCAAACGGGGAAACAGGAACCAGACGGGCAACAGGGAAGGCAGGAACCAGAGAGGGAAGAATGACGGACGAACCAGCCAGTTGTGACTGAAAGAGGGCCATATTTATACTGAGGGAGGAGAGTGAAGAGTGAAGCAGAGAAGGAGCAGGACCAATTAAGGGAAGCGGTTGCAGCTGAGAGGGAATGAGCAGGTGGAAGTAATTAGCTGGGACAGGAGGTGAAATGGCTGGGAGACAGAAAACTGGGAAACTAGGAGGATCTTAAGAAACTAACTAAAGACAAGACTACGGGGAAACCAGAAAGTACAGAAATCACAAGAAAGACTAAGAATAACTAAACATGATAATAGAACTAAATAAAGAAAATAACTAACAAAACACAAACACCCGGGGAACACAACAGGTACATATTGTTCCATCTGCTGCAACTAGGATGAATTTGGATTGGATCTAATTGACTTGGAATCTGTCTGTATGATTAGATTGACTTTATTTTTTAAAAAGTACCTTGAGACACATTTGTTGTAAAATGACACGTTATATAAACAACCTAAACACACCCCTCAGCCTAAGCAACTGTGCAGCAGAGAGATGTTATATCAATTCAGTTTAGGACCATCAGAGGTTGATTATCTTCTTTGCTTTCTGCTGTTTGACTTCCTCTATATATATTAAATTTTTTAATGACTCCTCCTACTGTAGTATCATCAGCAAATTTATTTATCAGGCTTTCCCAAAGTGTGGTTCCACAGTATTGTGTGATCAGCAGTGGATCGACTCTTAAATGAATCCAATGCTTACCCCCAATTTCCACTGCATGCGCTCCGCTCCGGCACGCACTCCGCAGCAGAAATGCTCCCATTATAGTCAATGAGAGCATTTCCACTGCCGGCCGCCGTTTTGCCATCCGCAAAAATAGGATCGATTTTATTTTTGCCGGACGCCAGATCAACTCCGCAGTCAAACTACACAAATCACTAAGCACCAACCAGATATAGAACAACTTCATTTCCAGGTGTTTTTCAAATTAAATCAATAAAGACGGACTAGACATTTTTTGTATGCATAGCTATATCACTATAAGCCCGCATATATTTATACATATGTTGTCCAAAATATCTTGACACAGAATAACAGAGAATAACTGTTCTTTGCTGTTCGTTTTCCACGGAATGAAGAATTTTGTTTTGACATCCGCATTTATTACTGGCTTTTATCGCGAGATCTCGCAATTGCCACGCATGCTTCTTTGAAGGCCTGTAGCCCACCTCTGGGAGCGGAGCGGATCTAGAGCGCATGCAGTGGAAATTGCAAACAGCTGCGGAGTGTGTGGCGGACCGGAGCGGAGCGCATGCAGTGGAAATTGGGGGTTAGTGTGTTGGAGTTGGATACGCTTCAACTGGTGTATAGTAACTCTAGTGTCTTATTCACAAAGTTCAGAATCCATTTACAAGTGGCAATGTTCAGACCAAGAAAGAGAGCTGTCTTAGAGTAATGGTATTAAATGCTAAGTTGAAATGAATGTGCCCGATTCTATAGTAGGTGTCTTTATTGTCCGATTGGGTTGGTACTTTGTATTGGGTGGTTGGGTTCGTCCTGTTTTGAGTTGGCCTGATATGTTCTCTGATACAGATCTAATAATTAATGCAGGAAGGCTGGCAAATCTGTGGTTGGACAAAAGATAATGGAAGAGAAACGTATGTCTCTTCAGGCCATAGAGGTTTTGCAATCTGTTAGTGGTCTGATTACCTGCCACATTTATCTTGTGTCCTCTGTTTCAGAAAGTTGCCCCTGTATTTCTTTCTGATTAGGTGTGTTTTGCCATCATAATTTAGGAACATGTAGTGGTTGTTTAGAGGAGAACACCCTTGAACCTTATGTACAGTGGCAAAACACTTTGGCAATCTGTGGGATTTTATGGTTACTCCATACAGTTAAGGTATTGGCAGTAGTTCAGTCCTCTGTACACTTTGAAGTGTAGCCAGCTACTGACTCAGCATGGTGATTGATGCTGACACTGTCTCACTTGAAATTTGCTGATGAGAAAATCTTGCAGTTAGTACCAATGAAACGGTCTTCCAAATCTGAATCTTTCTTCTTAATATGGGGTACAGTTTAGAAGCTGGTGTGATTGAACTGTCTGGAACCATCACTAAGCTGTCTGAGTGTTTACTCATTAGCTCACTGGTGGAAGGTTTCTAAGTGCTCTTTTAGCAATAGTCTTAGGGCCATTCCAATCCCATTGATGAAGTTCTTTGGCCATTCATTTGGAATGTTTAATTAACGGTTTATGTGGGATTATGGCCAGGAGTGAAGAGGACAGACATGAAGAGAAATGAAAAGGCAGACAACTGGAGGGCAGAAAGACAGAACATAGTAAGGAAGAGGTTCATACACAAATGTACTGTTTTAACCTCAGCGATATTTGAAATATAGCAATATATAAAACAGAAGCATTAAGAGTACAAGTTATAATATGGGGGACATGAGTATTTGAACACCCTGCGATTTAGCAAATTCTCCCACTAAGAAATTATGGAGGGGTCAAAAATTCACATTGTAGGTTCATTTCCACTGTGAGAGACGGCTTTTATTTTTTTATACAGGAAATCTCATTGTCTGATAAAAAAATATATATATATTGTAGTGCTGCACATACGTATTTGAACACCTGGCAATCAGCAAGAATTCTGCCTCTCAAAGACCTGTGACTCTGCCTTTAAAAAGTCCACCTCTACTCCACTTATTAACCTAAATTAGTAGCACCTATCTGAGCTCGTAAAGACACCTGTCAACCCCACAGTCAGTCAGACTATAACTACTACCATGGGCAAGACCAAAGTCCTGTCAAAAGACACCAGAGACAAAATAGTAGACCTCCACAAGGCTGGAAATGGCTATGGGGCAATTGCCAAGCAGCCATGCAAGATCTCACTTGTGGGGTATCACTGATTATAAGAATGGTGAGGAATCAGCCCAGAACTACACAGGAGGAGCAGGGCAATGATATGAAGATGGCTGGGACCACAGTTTCAAAGGTTATTGTCAGTAGAATACTATGCTGTCATGGTTTAAAATAATGCATTGCACAGAAGGTTCCCCTGCTCAAGTCATCACATATCCAGGCAAGTCCTAAGTTTATTTTTTAAATCAGATCTAATTAGTTAGTAGAGAGTTTTTGTGTCCTCAAGTACTGCAAATAAATTATACACTTAAAATACTTATTGTTTGATAGTTAAATGCCAGTTTCAATCATATACTTTCTTGGGTCAGGAATGTCTTACATTTGGTACACACAAAAAAAGTGATTCTATTTGTATGTTGGCTGGACATATTTTGTCAGGATGTTTGGGTAAACAGTAAAATTCATAGTTCCATGTACCACAGCAAGTCTTCCAGGTTCATCACATAACATCACACTACCACCATCATGTATAATGTTCTTTTCTTATAAGCTTTATTAGTTACACCAAATGTAATTGGGCACACATCTTTCAAGCAGTTCAGCTTTTATCTCATCAGTCCACAGAATATTTTCCCTAAAAGCCACAGTGATGAAAGCACAGGCCAGAGAGAAGAAAGAAGAAAATAGGCCTATGTCGTTCCTTATATAATCATTACAATATTTGTCAGATTATCTAATGTTGTGCACCCTTACTCTCACTGTGGTCCGGTGGAGTCACATAGCTTTACAAATAGCTTTATAGCCATTTCCAGACTAATAGATCGAATTACTTTCTTATGGTGGAGTCATAAGATGGCTCAGGGGATCTGATACATTTAGGTTTGATGAACATGCAAAATAATAAAAAAGACTTTCTCACCATTGCATTTCAAATGATAAACAAAAAATAGCCATTTAAAATGTTAACAATTATCATCCGAGATAATACTGCACTAAGACATCACCAATATTGTAAAAGGCTCTAGGGAACATTTTGCAAACATTTCATGGCAAAGTGAAAGGACAGTGTTAATGTTTAAGAGGTTTAAGAAAAGTGTCTAAAGCTGAGGACACATTGCATGATTACATCTCAGATGTTAAGGACTAGGTGTTCACACTAACAGATGTTTTTGTGTCATGACTGAAAGAAAAGAGCACAGATTTAAAAAGGAAACTTACTACTGGATCACATCAGGTGGTAACATTAGGCATTTTCTGAATTCAGACAGATTATATTTCTGTGCCTCTTCTCAACAAAATGAAAGAGATGTAATTTAAATCATGTTAAGTTTGACCCACAAGTAAACATAATTTGGATACTGTTAATTTCATTTTTGTTATACTCATTATTAGAGTAATTATCACTATGTTAGAGTCATTAGTTTGCAGATAGTTTGTATAATGTCCAGTGTTGCAAAAAATCATGTAGTCTGTCTCCAGCTTTAGATGACGAGCCTCCTCTCTTGTCTGTTTGTCTTAAGCAGCTGCTTGTTAGACTTCTCTGTCACTCCCCGCTCCATGCTTCTCCAAACTTAGAGCCAAATCAGCTTATATGCTTCAGATAAGCCACTACCTAATGAAAGAAACTTTACAAAAGGCCTCCTCAATAGAACCAAAAAATATCCTAAAATTGGAAGACACAGATACAAGAAAAATCTGGGAATGTTACTGTGTGACATGTCATAAATTTCAGGTCTGTGTAAAGTTATACATGTGAATCTAGAAAAGAACTGAAATAGACTATATATGTCAATTTTTTTCTCAAAAGATCAGTCGGTTCTTTAGTTTACAAGTTAGTAAATGTGTATGTTGCAGGGTCCAACACCTGGTATGTTAAACTGTGTTGTGCTTTGATGTGTAACTGCTGTGTAGTACACATATTACTACAAACAAGTTTAGTGTTGCCTGCTCCTAAGATTTTAATTTACCTTCATTACTTATCAAATTTTTTATTGTTCCATTAGCTGTTATGATGTTTTGATGCCCATATCTTTTGTCACAGATGTACTGTATGCTATCTGCATTGGAATGGAAAATTCCTACACAGTTTCAGAAAAAACTATTTGTTACAGTGTACATTAAGAATAATTTGAAAGTGTATGTAAACTTACCTAATGTTGTGTTATAGCCTGACCAGTGTATTTCATGTAAAAGACGTGTATTATAGATAAGCGTGAAAAATCCTCTCTGCTGTCTGTTGTAAACAGTCACTGTTGTACATAAACTGTATCTCTATTAAAAAGAAATGTATATCCTTGTGTCTGTGTGGGAATATGAGATTGTTGTATGTATAGAAAGGTCATGTTTGCCAGCCACCTGGAAGTACATGCAAACACAAACATGCATACATTATAGTTTTTGACAATTGCTAGAGTTTCCCCACTCCAACGAATGGAGCGGTCTGTAACTTTCATCGTAGGTACACCTTGCTGTGCAACCGGAAGTGCAATAATGTTTGGTTCACATAACCACTAATAATTATGATCAAAATTTTAATATTAACATAATTATTAATGAAGTTTGAGTTTATTTTGTTATCAATTCGGGGCACCACCTTTTATCAGAAGGAAACTTGAACCAAACACGATCTCCTATGAAGGAATTAATTCAACGCCGTGGGATGATATAAATGTACGGATACACCTGAATAAGCACAAACAACTTATTACTAAAGTTTGATCATTTATTAATGAAGTAGATAAACCTTACAGCCAACGTATTCAGTCAATATTTTCTATACCTACATTACCAACATGCAAACTAACTACTAAGCCGATTGAAGAAAATGGATAATATGTAAACTAGTCAAATTAATGAGTAACACTAATAGAACCAGAATGGAACAATAATGAACATCAGAAAACAACTTAAAAATCACAGTTTTTTGCATGTAAAAAATGAATCCCAACAACCTAAACTGTGAGACAGAATCTAACAAAAAAACTGAAGATTTTAAATTATTCATTTGTATTTTAATGCATGGGATAACTCATGAAATAATTCTATTCAAAAATATTTTATTAAGGGAAAGTAGGTGTTGTTGTAGCTCATACTATTCATTTCTTTAAGGTGTTGTAGATACTAATGCCTGTGGGCAGGAAGGCTCTGCTGTAGCGGTTTGTATTACAGCTAAAGTGAAGAAGCCTGTGACTGAAGAGACTCCATTGTCGATGATAGTCTCATGAAGAGGATTCCCAGGGTTGTACATAATGTTCTTGATTTTATGAAAAATCCTTCTTTGCATCATCATCTCCAGAGTTTCCACAATCAACCCCAGAACAAAACCAGCCTTTTTTTAATCAGGTAGTTGAGTCCGTTTAAGTCCCTGACTCTGATACTGCTACCCCAAGAGATAGTGGCCAAAGAGATTACACTCTACACAACAGACTTGTTGAAGATACAGTGGGGCAAAAAAGTATTTGGCAGCCACCAACTTTGCACGTTGTCTCACTTAAAAAGATGAGAGAGGTCTATCATTTTCATCGCAGGTACACTTCATCTTTGAGAGACAGAATATTTAAAAAAATCCAGGAAATCACATTGTATGATTTTTAAAGAATTTATATGAATAATGGTGCAGAAAATAAGTATTTAGCAGCTAAAAACAAGCAAGAATTCTGGCCCTCACAGACCTGTTACTTCTTTAAGAAGCTCTTCTATCCTCCACTTGTTACCTGTATTAATGGCACCTGTTTGAACTCGTTAGCTGTATAAAAGACACCAGTCCCCACCTTCAAACAGTGTCTAACCCCAACCCTGACCAAGACCAGAGCTGTCCAAGGACACAAGGGAAAAAATTGCCTTAAAAGTAGACAGAGTGTCTACCTCATAAAACTGGGAGCTGGTTCAACAGGAGAAGAGCCTGATAACTAAAAGATCTGCCTCCCATTCTTTCCGCGCCCCTGTTCACTATTGGCAATTAGGGGTTGGGGTCCGGGAAGAGGAACAGGCGGTCCATCATAATAAAACTCATAAATTAAAACAAACCAATGAAACAAGATTAAAATGTATAAAATGTGCTAAGAGCAGATAAATAAATTATAAATCAAATAAAACCATAACTAGCATAGAAGGGTTAGGGTCAAAAGCCAAAGAAAATAAGTTGGTTTTAAGAAGAGATTTAAAAATGGACAGTGAAGAAGCTTGCCTAATCTGCAGTGGCAGTGAGTTCCGTAACTTCGAGGCTGCCACAGAGAAAGCTCTGTCCATTCTGAGCTTACGTCTTACTTATTTTATGTGGTGTGTTTTGTGCATTTGTGCATCACGAGCAGTTTTGAGTCTGCCGCTGAAGTTGAAAAATCTGTACTTCGACATCAATTCGCGCCGCGTCAACCAATCAGGAGCCTGGTGACGTGGTGTCACGTGATGCTGTGACCCAGTTCACGGGGTCAGGTCTGGCCAAAGCCATTCACTCATCATGGAGGAAAGACTCATCAACGCTGTGGCTAATCGCCCAGAAATATACGACACCAGCTGATTTCTCTACAGACACACCAGCTGATTTCTCTACAGACACAGGAATAAAAAGGACATTGCTTGGAGGAATATAAGTGAGGAGATAGGGCAACCTGAAAAGTTCATTTCACTTTTGAAAGTTTTCACATTACTGACCCTGCGAACCTGCGCAAATGCTAGCAAGCTATCCTACTGTCCTGCTATTTTACAGTTATTTTCCGCTAGATCGACAGCTGCCTTCTTGCAAAAACACTGTCTGGCACTAGCTCCGCCCACAAGTTGCATATTTTCCGGCAATCCGTTTTGGACACGTGTCGAGGTGCGAATGTTCAAGCTACCATCTTTGGTGTGCGGCGCGTTTTTTGATGCTTTGGTGTGAACGCACCGTAAAACATGAGTTATGTGCTCTCTCTTTCTTTGACCAGTTAAAAGTCTTGCAGGCGCATTTTGTATCAGTTGCAGACAAAAAAAGGCAAAAACTGCGACACCAAGGTATAGAGAATTATAGTAATCAAGATTTGTGGTGATAAATGCATGGATCAGGAATTCAAAGTCTTGACTTGGAAAAATATGTTTAACTTTTGCAAGTTGTCTCAGGTGATAAAAACTAGATTTCATCACTGCACTGATCTGCCTCTCAAAAATAAAATCACTGTCCGTTCTTACACCCAGGTTAGTTACAATAGTTTTTTGGTATTGAGCCAATTCAATTCAATTCAGTTTATTTATATAGCGCCAAATCACAACAGATGTCATCTCAAGGCACTTAACAAGAAGTCATTTCAATACATTTATACAAACATTCCAATCAGTTAAAAAGTTTCCTATTTAAGGAATCCCAGCAGATTGCGTCAGTCATTGGCGTGAGGTTGGGCAGACTTTCCAACCACAGCAATTCTTCAACAATCCCTCATACTGAGCAAGCATGTAGCGACGGTGGAGAGGAAAAACTCCCCTTTGACAGGAAGAAACCTCCAACAGAACCAGGCTCAGTAGGAGCGGCCATCTGCCACGACCGTCTGGGGGTTTGAGAAGACAGAGCAGAGACACAAAAGGAACAGAAGATCTGATATAAGAGAACTTTCTATGTTACAGAAAGTAAAAAGTTAATAACAGGACACAGTGGATGTTCAGTTACTGGGAGGATCATCCCAGTCGATGCCCCCCGTCCAACAGGGCATTGAAGCCAAGCAGGATACCAGACCAGGTATATCTTCTATGGAGGGAAAAACACTGAGAGAAAACAAAGTTAACAGTCGAAATAACAGAATGTACTGTAATACAACTGGAGAGTCTTAGGAGAAAAGGAAGTAGCAGAGTGAAGAAAATTGGTAAGTCTGTCCTCCAGCAGTCTAAGCCTATAGCAGCATAACTACAGAGATAGCTCAGGATGACCTTAGCCACTCTAACTATAAGCTTTATCAAAAAGGAAAGTTTTAAGCCTGGCCTTAAAAGTAAACAGAGTGTCTGCCTCACGGACTAAAGCTGGGAGCTGGTTCTACAGGCGAGGAGCCTGATAACTAAAAGATCTGCCTCCCATTCTACTTTTAGAAATCCTAGGAACTACAAGTAAACCTGCAGTCTGAGAGCGAAGTGCTCTGTTAGGAACATAAGGAACAATTAGATCTCTGATGTATGATGGAGCTTGATTATTAAGGGCTTTGTATGTAAGAAGAAGGATCTTAAATTCTATTCTGGATTTAACAGGGAGCCAATGAAGGGAAGCTAAAACAAGAGAAATGTGATCTCTCTTTTTAATATTCATCAGAACTCTTGCTGCCGGATTTTGGATCAACTGAAGGCTTTTAACGGCATTTTGTGGACTACCTGATAGTAAAGAATTACCGTAGTCCAGCCTTGAGGTAACAAATGCATGGACTAGTTTCTCAGAATCACTCCTGGACAGGATGTTTCTAATTTTAGCAATATTCCGGAGGTGAAAGAAAGAAATCCTAGAAACCTGTTTAATATGGGATTTAAATGTCAAGTCTCGGTCAAAAATAACGCCGAGGTTCTTTACGTTATTACCGGGGGCCAATTTAATGCCATCCAGATGAAGTGATTGACTAATCAGTTTCTGTTTAAGAACTTCTGGTCCAAAGACAGCAACTTCTGTTTTGTCAGAATTTAAAAGCAAAAAGTTTAGGGTCATCCATGTTTTTATGTCTTCCAGACATGCCTGTAATCTACATAACTGACTGGGTTCATCAGGATTTATGGATAAATATAGTTGTGTATCATCTGCATAGCTGTGGAAATGTATCCCATGCTGTCTAATGATTCTACCAATTGGGAGCATATATATGGTGAACAGAATTGGTCCAAGCACAGAACCCTGTGGAACTCCACAAGTAACCCTTGAGAGTGAAGAAGATTTATCATTTAGATAAACAAACTGGAATCTATCAGACAAATATGATTTAAACCAGCCTAGTGCTGTTCCTTTGATCCCTGCAACATGTTCAAGCCTTTCTAAGAGAATATTATGATCGACTGTGTCAAAAGCAGCACTGAGATCTAACAAAACCAGAACAGACACAAGTCCATTATCTGAGGCCATGAGAATATCATTAGTAACCTTCACCAGTGCTGTTTCAGTGCTATGATGAGCTCTAAAACCTGACTGAAACTCTTCAAACAGCTCGTTATTGTTTAAATGCTCACAGACTTGATTAGCAACAATTTTCTCAAGGACTTTGGATAAGGAAGGAAGGTTAGATATAGGTCTGTAATTCACTAAGTCATCTTGATCAAGGGAAGGTTTCTTGAGTAAAGGTTTAATCACAGCTATTTTAAATTCCTGTGGTACGTATCCGTTTACTAAGGATAGATTCATCATATCCAAAATGGGGCCAGGAACCAAATGGAACACTTCTTTAAATAATTTGGTTGGAATTGGGTCCAACATACAAGTTGAAGGTTTAGATGAGGGTAATATTTTTGATAATTCCGAAAGCTCGACTGAATCAAAACAGCCTAAGCACAACTGAGAATCTACAGTTCTTTCCGATACTGCCTCATTTACTGAGGAAGAAGTAATCATGTTTGGGAGGATGCCAATGATTTTATTTTTAATAGAATTAATTTTATTTATGAAGAATCCCATAAAATCATCACTGCTAAGAGCTGGGGGAATAGTTGGCTCAACAGAGCTATGACTCTGTGTAAGTTTGGCAACTGTACTAAAAGGAAACATAGGATTGTTTTTATTCGCCTCTATTAATGATGAAAAATATGCTGTTCTAGCTTGTCGAAGGGTCTTTTTATACAGCAATAGACTCTTATTCCAGGTTAAATAGGAATCCTCTAGGTGTGTAGAGCGCCATTTTCTCTCCAACTTCCTAGTATTCTGCTTTAAAGTACGCAACTCTGCGTTAAACCAAGGAGTCAGCCTCCTATGGCTAGCCACTTTCTTTTTTAAGGGGGCTACACTATCTAATGCCAAACGCAATGAGGACGTAACGCTGTGAACCAGATCATCAATTTCTGCAGGGTTAGAGATAGAATTGCTGCCATCCACTGTGTTACCCTGACACACTAAGGAAAGTAAGAATGGAACAGATTCTTTAAAAATTGTTACAGCATTGTCTGATAAAGCTCTACTATAATGAAATTTTCTTTCAGATTTAAAATGGTCAGTTAAAGTAAATTCAAAAGTTATTAAGAAGTGGTCATACAGGACCGGGTTATGTGGGTGGACTGTTATTTCCTCACACTCAATACCGTATGCCAGTACTAGGTCCAAAGTGTGTTTGCCCGAGTGGGTCGATCCCTGTACTTTTTGAATAAAGCCAATTGAGAGTAAAATAGCATTAAAGGCTGCATTTAGGCTATCACTTTCAGTATCCACATGAATATTAAAGTCCCCCACTATAATAAACCTATCAGTATTTAATAATAAATCAGATAACAAATTGGAGATCTGATCCAAGAATTGAGAGTAAGGGCCTGGTGGACGATACAAAACCACAAACAAAAATTGTCTTAATGTTTTGCAACTTGGATGAGGAAAATTAAGGGTTAGATGTTCAAAAGAACTGTAGCTATCAATTGGTCTGGGACTAATTAGTAAATCAGATCGGAAAATGGTTGCAACTCCTCCCCCTCGCCCAGTATTTCTAGGAATGTGACAATTGAAATGACTGGAAGGAGTTGACTCATTTTCTACTGACATAATCCTCCTGCTGCAACCAGGTTTCTGTGAGACAAAGGAAATCAATGTGATTATCACAAATCAAGTCATTTACTAACAAAGTCTTTGAGGAGAGAGATCTTATGTTTAATAAACCACATTTAATAGATTTATTTTTCTGTTCAGTCAAAGTTGTATTTATTTTATGAGATTTCCATAATTTGCTTTTGTTGGCTTAACTTTTAATCCATTTAATTTTGGCCGCGGGCAAGACACTGTTTCAATAGGGTAATGGGTGGGTAACAGTACAGAAGCAGCAGAGAAGTGGGTTAAACTACGACTCTGCTTCCTGGTCTGGACCCTGGGTTGTCAGTGTTTTGGAGGACTAATAAATTCGGCCATATTCCTAGAAAGAAGAGCTGCTCCATCAAAAGTGGGATGGATGCTGTCTCCGGCCAACCATTGATGGAATGACAGCATGCGGCTAAACATGTCTTCACTGGTCCGATCGGGCAAGGGACCAGAAAAGATTACCGAGTCGGACATTGTTTTGGCAAACTTACACACCGAAGCAACACTAATTTTTGTGACCTCCGATTGGCGTAACTGGGTATCATTACCGCCAGCGTGAATAACAATCTTACTGTATTTACGCTCATCTTTAGCCAGCAGTTTCAGGTAGGATTTGATGTTGCCCCTTCTGGCCCCTGGCAAGCATTTGACTATGGTCAATGGTGTCTCTAATGCCACGTTTCTGACTATGGAGCTGCCAATTACCAGGGTCGGCTTCTCAGCAGGTGTGTCGCTGAGCGGGAAAAATCTGTTAGAAACGTGGACCAGTTGGTGGTGGCCCGGGGGCTGGGTCCTAGAACTATGCTTCCTACGTACAGTCACCCAGTGGGCCTGAGGTCCCGGCTGCGCGGGCTCTCCCGGAGGACAGCTAGGGGGTTCTATCCTTGTTGGCTCCGTGTGGCTACATGCTCCGAGCCGTGCTTCTAATTCTGATCCTTAAATACCTCAGTGTTCCTGCAGTTCCTTGTCAGTTCGTTGTCATCATTCCCATGTCTTACTCATCTCCTTCCCTGTCGTCACTCCCCAATTCTGCGCCCAGCGGTCTCATTCTGCTGTCATCCTGCCGTCCGGGGCATAGTTATTTTGTAAGTTGTTCTGCTGCCGCCATTTTCTCATTAAAGTATGCCTTCACCATCAACCTGCTCACCTGCAGTCCGAATTGCATAACCTGACAAAATTTTAAATTTCTCCTTCAGTTTATTCCAATTTACTCAGGCATAGTATTAGACATAATATTTTTGACACTTGGAATACATTCCAGAGGGTCTGTAGATGTTCCTAGACACAAAGAACATGCATATTAACCTCATTAACAAAGAGCTATTCTTCATTTAATTTCAGTATGTCTTTTAGGTGTTTTCTTCCTGAAAATCTGATCGGGGGTGCGCTGTGGAGCAATGAGGAGATAAGACGCGTCTCGCTGTGGCTCCTAAGAATTTCACGTTAAAATTGCAATTTAAACAAAACTTGAGTATCCTCCGACCTACCGATTACCGTATTCTTCATCCTGTTGTGCCACAGATAGGTAGGTTTTGGCTATGAATAATTATGAATGATTGCTAAGGGCAATTATTAATCTGATTAATAATTTTATGTAAAAATTACCTCGTTTAGGGCACCACCTGGATTCCAGGAATATCAATAGCCAAATTGTTCAGTCTCAGTTTATGTTTATGATTACCTGCCTGATAAGGCTGAGATAATTAAACAATATATGAAGGAATAGGTTCTTGGCGTACCTGAACAGCAAGTTACTACACATGTAGGTGAAATAACAACAACAGTTTTCCAAAATACAAGAGTTTATTTCAACAAGAATTCACTTTCAGTTAACATACTTTAATCAAAGAACTCACCAAACTAGTAAAACACAACTAAACTACTAAGAAAAGGATAACGATAATAAAACACACTCCGAAGTAAAACAGTAAAAGTGATAAAAATGCACAGAAATAGAAACAAACAATAAATTGATAATGATGTCACAGTTCAGAATGAATGTGTTTGCTCAAAGACCAAGGCTTGTATTGAACAGTGTTAGGAATAAAGCTAAGTTAGTTTTAAACTAATTGCGATTAGTTTAAGACTAATCAGCAGATTCTGTTTTGTTTTCAAACCACCAATTCACAATGCAAAGCAGAAGTGAAGAAAAACATTGTTTGGAAGAAGCAATGTTTCATTAGACCATTTGCTGAATTAGAAATCAATAACCTTTAGATAAGTGATTCTATTTAATGGATCGGTCACCGCAGTGATTGATCAAATTTAATATTTAGACTTTATGTTGACGTTAACGGCAGTACCAATTATGTCGATCTAATTTAGTATTTTGACTTATGTTGTATTCTACTTTTTTGGGGCTATTTTTATTATGCAGTACATATGTTTTAACTATATCTTTAGTAAGCGTTTAGAGGTAAATAGGCCTGTTTATATTATTCAGGGTAGTAAAACATGACTGTTTACCAGTATTTTATGGGGGTAAGGTTTTAAGTAAATAAACTCTTGGGCAAAGATATGAACTAAAAGCAGGGAGGATGGGTTATAACTCTAGTTCATGGTACGGCTATAAAACCAGGTCAGGAGACCTGGTTAAAATGTATGACTTGTCAAGATGTAGAAGGAGGAGAGAGGAGTCATGTGGTATTTACTTTGTTCTTCTTTAATAAAAATGTTACACCCTTGTAGAGAAGCGAGTCAGATCTTTTCTGGCTCCCATCTGCAGGTGCGTCCAGTGTGAAACAGATATCTGTTGTTGTGTGTGTGTTATTTTACTCTCTGTCTCTCAGTTCTGGGTCTTATTTTGAAACAGTTCCCGCCGGGGTTTTGGAGTTCGGCGCCCCCACCTTTCTGAGTAAGAAGCGAGTTGCAGAGCATATTATGGTACGAAGCCGACAAAATGGTGGAGAATGCGGGCATTAATTTGGTTTTGAGTTTTCTCAGGGCTGAGAGAGATTGAGTGTGAGTAATGAGTGTGGCATAACTGATTGATACATGTGTTTGTGGCATTATAGTAATTTTGTGTTTTTTCTTTGAGTTCAACAGAGAATCGGAGAGCGACTGGATTGATCCTTGCTAATCAACACCCGGGTGGTTTTGTATCAATCTGGAAAAGCGCTAACACCAAATTAATAGGTATTGATCGATTTAGACGTTCTCCATTTAATGTTGACGTGTTGTTCTTTTGGTTGAGGGCCGACCGAAGTGCGGACCAGAGCTTGAGGGTTGGCCGCCCTGCCTCCGATAGGACGCTATCGGAATTTCTCCAAGGCTGGCAAACGAAAAGTAGACAGCAGCAGAGCCTGTGTGCTCTCTGTTGTCGAGACGGATTCCCTTGGAGAGGCCGGTGTTAGGGAAAATAATAATGGTGTATTATTATTTTCTTAGGGTGTTTTTATCACATAGTTCTAATGTACTTTTTAAATGTCATTTTGGTTTCAGTCACATGCTCTTGTGGATGACATCCTGTTCTTTTAATATGTTAATGAAGTGTGACTAAATAAAGAGAGCCTGCAGAGGTGAAACCCTTTGAGACCAGTGATGAGATCAGTGGGAGACGAGTGACAGGAGCTGATAACAGACAGACGGTTGGCTCATTCCTTACCGTATTTTGCTGGTCTCCCTCTGCAGAACTGATTGAACCACATCTACCTCTGCAGAGCTTATTGTCTAAATTATCTCCGACTTTTGTGTGTGACTCGTTTTTAGGTAAACCACAATAATTACCTAACAGCCGGCGTATCTTCCAAACGCACGATTGAGCCACGTGAATTGGATTGTGTTTAATGGTCCGGCTTTAGGTGGCTCCGGTTAAGGGTTAGTGGTTGATGAAATTGTAAAATTGCTGTACTTTTTTTCTTTCTAGTGTGAGTGTGTGTGTGATTGGAGAAAGTGGAGGTTACGGAAGGGAGCTACAAAGTAGCTCTTTGCACACCGGCCTCATATAAACTTCTCATTTAGGGGAACTAACCGACTGAATCTAAAACCATAATTCCTCTGCAAATCTTAAACGCCTAGACAATGCCCGCGCTTCTTGTATAGACAATAAGCGTAGAAGCTTGACATTGTAGAGGAATAAGGGAATATCATTTTCAGTCGGCTAAAGTACCACCATAGCTAGCTTACGGCTAACACACAGTGTGGATGAGCCTGCCTGGAATAAAGGCGTTCAACCTTGTGCAACTACGTAAACACGTCTAAAGCATTGTCTAACACATATATAGGACTGTTATTATGGATAACTGGTAGTAAACTCTTTAGAATATATATAAAATAACTTTTTTATTGTAACGGAGCAGTCACGTTTGGCTTCCGGTTGAGCTAGGTTGCTCATGGTTACAGCTAATCTCTGGTAGCTTAGCTTCCGAACTGTATTTATTTGGCTCGGTTAAACAGTCATTCGAGTATTGGTGGTGAAGTGTGGTTTTGTTGGAGGCATTTTGTTCTTGTCTTTGGTTGGTTTACTTATGAGTACGGTTTGTTAAGTTTACCATCATAGTGAAGAATTAGCCATCTGTGCGCCGGCCGGACTCCATTAGGAATTCTTTGATTTTTAGACGAAACGGCAATAATTTCCGTATATAAATAAATTAATGATACGATAAACAGTGCTTTATAAACCTTTTTAGCTTTCCTTCGTTTCGGCTTTGCCTAAAACATTAAGGTTAATGTTGCATGACTAAATAATACATAAACCCCTTCACTATAAAAAGAAATAAATGAAAATTAAATAAATAAAAACTGTGCCTGCCTTTACTGTTAACTGCATTAATATTGGGATAAATTTGGGCCTACGAATTGATCAATTAAAATAAATAATTTACAGAGTTAATACAAATAACCTACTTTGTTAAATTTTAATCCATTTTGGATTTTGTTACGAATTTTCAATGGCAGCCAAATATAAATTACTCCCTGCTCCACAGGGACAGGAGTGGCGCACTTTAGATGCCCAATTGTTAGTATACACTTCTAAACTATATTCTGTTTTAGTTGATAAGCCCGGTAAAAAAGATAAAAACCAGTTCCAGGGCGTTATGACGGCCATGTGGGCTCGTCATGGTGCCCGAGGGGATGATAAGCGGAGTCTCTCACAGATGTGTTTTGAGGAAGGAAAACGTTTTGCAGATAAAGCTAAAACAGCAAAGAGCATCACTGGTGCTAAAATGAGACACTTAAAAGCTGAGAAAATGTGGAAAACATGGGGTTTAACAGGACAGGGTATTGATCATTTGTGTGTTACTGCAGAAAATAGTTTTTTGGCAGACCATACTCCTCCCCCGTACCAGCCCATGTACCCCATGTTGACGACCTCTGGTCAAACACATATTTCATGGGGGTTGGAGACAGACAATGGCCAGATTGTACTTCAAAACACGCAGGGTGACGCACAGAGTTCACCATCTCCTTGTGCGCCATCCCCGGTGGGCACCTCTCTTACTCCCCCCCTTCCTTCAAACAGTGCAGTGTTGCACTGGAGTGGCCTCCCACAGAGGTCTGTAGCCCATAAACCATTGACTAATAAACCACAGGGTGATCTAAAGGTAAAAGATGAGGGACAAGATTATAAATTGCGTTTTGAAGTCACCGGTAAAGGGATTCTTGAACACACTGGGGGGAAAAGCGACAGCTACTAAAATTAGTTAGCAACAAAGTAGAACAGGACACCGATAAATTGTTCTTGGCGTATAATGCTAAATTGATGGACGAGATGGAGCAGCACGAACACAGGTTAACTAAAGTTCAGCGACAGATGGATGAGGTGCTGCAGGATCAGGAAAGATTAGCATCTGTGGTAAGGGGGCAAGCTGCAGACCTTCCAGGGAGTGCCAGCCCCAGTCAACGTGATGAATGTGCAGCAGTTGTACAGGTTGACAATATGCAGACGTTGGGGGACAAGGGGAGTGAGGGGCCATTTAAGAATACCAGATCTAAGTTACCACTGTGGGGGCCCTGATTTAATGCTTCCTTTAGTGGGAGCATCGGATGGTTCAGTAATTTACAAACCATGGAAGATGGCTGACGTATCTGCCATCATTCTGCAACTCCCTGATCCGTGGGCTGGCAGAGAACCACAGGTTTCACCGCACCCTGACCCGGACCCTCGCAGTGATCATCAGCAGCTGAAGGGCCTGGTCTCCTCCTTCCTTCCGGCTCCCCGTGACGTGCAGGGACCTGCGGTGTCTCCTTCCAAGGCTGGGCGTGTTTGGCTGAGGGTGTATAAAAGAAAGTGGCAGGAGCCCAGGTGGTCTGGCCCGTTCCAGGTTGCTGCTCGTACAACCCATGCTGTCCAGCTGCGGGGAAAGGGTTCTACTTGGTTTCACTGGTCACAGTGTGCTCCTGCCCCCGACCCCCCTCCTGTCCCTCACGCTGCAGCAGCTCTCTGCTGACCTGGGGGAATCTCTTTGCAGTGGGTGGTGTCGGTTCTGACTAGGCGGTGTCGACTGCCGAAGCCAGGAGGCGGGGCCTGGCCCACCCAGAAGATTGGTTGGAGTTGCTGTAATCATCCAGTGTAATCTATATGTGCAAAAATTGGGCGAGATAAGCAATTTGGACTTGCTTTTCTCGAAGAGGGATTATACCGAAGAGAAAAGATCGCAAGAAATCAAACACATTTCACAGCAGGTTTTGACCACCTCACAATCGGTGGGGGAAGCTATTGGAGGCGGGGCCTGTCTGTGCATTTGTGTTTATTGGGGGAAATGTTCAGTTAATGAAGTAACTGTCATTTCAGTGAGGGTGATCTGCATAAAAGACAGTAACATTGGGAAAAATAAAGAGTCCACTGTACTGAATCATTTCATCACTCTGGTAGCCGCCTGCTGCCAGAGAAATAAACAAGAGCGAAGACTAGAGAAGAAAATAATAAAGACTGAACACTTATTAATCATTTTTCTTGTATTTTACAGGTTGTTTAACCAATTTTTATTTACAGGTGCAGATTGTTAGACACTGCCTAAGAGGGTGTCAAAGAATTTTTAAGTAGTTAATTTGTAGGATTTTTTCTTAATATTCAGTTTTTACGGTTTCATAAAACTTTTTATTAATAAGCTAAGACATTTTATGGGGTGTTTAAAGTATAATCAGGTTGACTGACTACTAATTTTTGTTTTACTTATTCTTTTTTCATTATGATGTGGTTTTTGTAGGATGTTTTTGGGGTTGGTGACAATTGTTAGAGTTTGCTTTGTACTAAAAGAATATTGAGAATTAGGTAAAAAAAATATTGCTTAAAGGTAAAGATAAAAAAAACAGACACCCTTCTTTTTTGGATAAAATAAACATAGGATCACACCACAGACAGAAACATGCATCTTTGGGGAAATGAGAAGGTGCTGTGCGCCACAGGTTTTTGCATGGTGTTATGTGGATGTTGCTGTATTCCTTGTATACGTTCATTGCTCACAAAGTGTATTGAAAAAGCTGTTGGTGATAATATGCAAGGTCAATATCTGTTACTCCCTCACATGGAGCCTGAAGGAGAAGTACAGAGGAGTGATCAATCTATTTGAAAATAGATTGAAAGAGGGATTTGTTGTATTCTACTTTTTTGGGGCTATTTTTATTATGCAGTACATATGTTTTAACTATATCTTTAGTAAGCGTTTAGAGGTAAATAGGCCTGTTTATATTATTCAGGGTAGTAAAACATGACTGTTTACCAGGATTTTATTGGGGTAAGGTTTTAAGTAAATAAACTCTTGGGCAAAGATATGAACTAAAAGCAGGGAGGATGGGTTATAACTCTAGTTCATGGTACGGCTATAAAACCAGGTCAGGAGACCTGGTTAAAATGTATGACTTGTCAAGATGTAGAAGGAGGAGAGAGGAGTCATGTGGTATTTTCTTTGTTCTTCTTTAATAAAAATGGTACACCCTTGTAGAGAAGCGAGTCAGATCTTTTCTGGCTCCCATCTGCAGGTGCGTCCAGTGTGAAACAGATATCTGTTGTTGTGTGTGTGTTATTTTACTCTCTGTCTCTCAGTTCTGGGTCTTATTTTGAAACAGTTCCCGCCGGGGTTTTGGAGTTCGGCGCCCCAACCTTTCTGAGTAAGAAGCGAGTTGCAGAGCATATTATGGTACGAAGCCGACACTTACCAAGAAGGCGGTCTCAAAGATGACTTAAAAGATTAGTTTAGTGTTTAAGCTATCTGTTTAAAGTCGATCTCTATTTTGAATAGCATTAACGGCAGTCTTTATTGTTCATGAGTGAAATACCATCAATGGCGGGCCCACGTGGTTCGCTAGAGCATGTAGCTTACAGCTAACTCACGTGGTGCTGTTTAAAGTCGCTCTGGATCATTTATTAAACATCCAACGACAAACTGTCGGAATTGAGTAACTTAGGTTGTAGGATATAAAACAACTTTCCATTGGAAACCTCGAAAATCCCTGTTTAAACCTCCAGGCCGACCGGCCGGTTTGTACCCGAACAATAAATGAAATCTTACACAAACTAACAAATCACAGTGAAAATAAACAACCCTTAAATCTTGTTTAAACTAACTTAATCTCGCCTCTGCCCAGACAGACCTTATTGAACGGTTAAAGTTCTCCAAGTTGCTCCGTGGATGATGGGCGAAGCCAAAACAACGTTAGCCCGCAGGCTAGCCACAGCCACGGTCCGTTAGCAGTGGGAGGATTATAGCTGTTGAATCGCGGGTAGCATTAGCTCGGAACGTCGTGTCGTCCTCTTCGGCTTGCTAAACAGCAATCAGCTGCACCTCAGTTCACCGACACAGTACCTTCTCTGCAAGTTCAAGATAGCATTGTCCCAGGCTTTGTCGCGGTGGGGTAACGCTCCAGTCTCGACCCGGTTCTGTGGCATGTGGTAGCTGTTAGCGGCTCGCTTCATACGGCAGCATCTGTTCAGAAAGCAGGGCTCAGGGTGGAACAGTGGGGTTTATCTCAAAACACTGGGTTTTATTCACCTGATTGATCAGCAGTATTGTCGTCATCGGAGTGAGTTCCTCTCAGAACTCGCGTCTTTTCCCTCGCCAGCGAAGGAAGGATTGGATCTCTCCTGGCACTGTTTGGCTGAAAGCCAGAACTGGAGAGAATGTGAAAATCTGTGGCGGTGCCTTATATAACCGCCGGTCTTCTTCTCCTCCTGTCAGAGCTAGAATGTGGGTTAGCGCCACCCAATGGCTGTGTGTCCCCAACAATCCTAAACTCTCCACTGCATTGCGAAAAAATGCCGACGCGAGCAGGAAAGTCCTGGGTTATACCGAATGACAATAGAGGCCCGACTGAAGCAACGGTCCAGAGTGAGGAACTGGACCCGCCGCCAGGCACACCAATCTCGGAGACTCAAATGGTGCTAGTCGCAAGAGCTGCACTGCAAGCGGAGCTGTCCCAAGCTAAGTCAGACATCTACGACAAAATTGATGAGAAGATCGCTGATGTGAGTACAGCCCTGAGATCCGAAATTAAAGATTTGAGAACTGAATGGGACGCTGCATTTGTTGTGGTAAATACCCAACTAGAATTCCAAAATGACACGCTGGTAAAACTAGAAGCTAATGCTAATGCTACTTCTGACTGTTGCTGCCCTCGAAGCTATGGTAAAGCAGCTACACAGCCAAGTTGAACAGTTGTCAGAGAAGTGTTTAGATCTAGAGGGACAATCTAAGCGTCAGAATTTGAGAATCACGATAGTCAAGGAAGGGGAAGAAAAGGGTCAGAAAGTCAGGGATTTTGTGGCTCACCTGCTTATGGAGGTTATACAGTTGGATGTCGAGCTCTGAGAAGGTGTCCCGGAGAAAAAAGGGCCACCCCGGCACCTGATTCTGAGGGTGGATTACTGCCACACGCTGGAGAGCATCCTGCAAAAGGTCATGGAATCCAAAATTCTCAAATATTGAGGGCAATGGATCCAAGTATTCAGAGATTTTACACCCACTGTAGTTAAACGCAGAGCCACCTTTACTCCGGCCTGGAAGTTGCTGCGGGACCAGCCTGGAGGGTGACACACAATGTTAAAGAAACCACATTCACAGATCCAGAAGAGGCCCGTCTGTATGCTGAACGGCACTTTTGTCAGGGTGGTTCCTGAGGTGCACATCTAAAAGCGTGGCCCATTCACCTCTGATAGAGACGGGAGGCCCGGAATTCAGTTCCATTCTCCCCTGTATAGCGGGATCCCCTATATACGGGATAATGAATCCTGTTTGTGAATTACCAGGTTTTGTTAATAATTGATCTACTGTAGAGCTACAAACAACCGTAGGATCGAGAGCTCAACAACAGTTGGTTGTCAGAGCTTACTCTCTGTTAGAGAGGTAGGACTAAATTTTGGATGTTTTTCTGTTTCTGTTTTTCTGTATTCTGGGTGGGAGGGGAGGGTGAGGGGTGTGGGGGTAGGGTGGGTAGTATGATGGAGTGTCATGTAACTTATAGCTACGCTCATTTAGTAGAGTGGGGAAAGAGTTTAAGATGGAAGACTGCTAACACCCTATATAATCTGCAATAATAATAGGAGGGATGATATAACAATCTGTTGCTTTGAATGTTAACTGCGTTAACGAGCCAATTAAAAGAGAGGAAAGTGCTCGCTCACCTCAACTCCTTGCAGGCAGATGCAGTTTTCTTACAGGAAACTCATCTGAAGAACGATTCGCACACAAGGCTCAGGTGTAGGTGGATTCAACATATCTACTACTCCAATATTTCGGCTAAGGCTCGTGGCACAGCCATCTTAATCCGTAAGGGGGTTCCCTTTAAACATCTATCTACAAGAGCAGATAAAGAGGGGAGATTTGTTATGGTTATAGGGGAGTTTCATTCTACACCTGTTACACTATTAAATATATATGGATCCAATTATGACAATCCAGAATTTGTCCGAAAAATTTCAAATTTGATTCCAGACATATCCAGTACTAATCTTATAATTGGCGGAGATTTTAACTTAGTTTTGGATGCTTACTTGGACAGGTCTTCCTCACAGGGTGGAACCGTCGAAGGCCGCTAACCTATTGAGATCCTTTGTTGAAAATATGAATGTTTTTGATGTATGGCAGATGTCTGATGCTACAGGTAAAGAATATTCCTTTCACTCTAAAATACATAATATTTATACCAGGATTGTTTTTTTTTCTGGTGGATGGTAAACTATTGCTATCGTCCTCTAATGCAAAGTATCACAATATTATTATATCCGATCACGGTTTAACATGTTTTTCATTACCACTTGTCGAGAATGCACCTGCCCAGCGAAATAGGAGATTTAACCCTCAACTTATTACAGATAAGCGGTTCTGTGAATATCTGGAATCAAACATTAAGTTGTTTTTTTTAAACTAATGAAAATGGAAATACATCTCCTACATTGTTATGGGAAACCTTTACGGCCTACCTAAGAGGGCACATGATTTCTTTTCAATCCTCTCTTAAGAAGCGTAATAAGGCAAAACAGCACAAAGTTGAAAAGGAAATTTGCCGACTCGACATGGAGAACGCTTTGCACCCATCTTTAGAAAAAAAACAACACTAAAAATCTTAGCTTAAATTTAAACTTAACAAAAGATTATCTGAAGGGATTTGTAGAGCCTTTATTTTTACGAAACAGCAATATTTTGAATTCAGTGAGAAACCACACAAAATACTGACGAGACAATTACGAAAGATCGAGAACAACAGGACCATTCACAAAATTAAGTCTGATTCAGGAAGCGCCCTTATCTCTCCCAAGGATATTAACGATAGATTTAGACAATTTTATGAAGCGCTATAAACCTCTGAGGATAACTTAAATCAAATCAAACTTTATTTATATAGCACAATTCATACAATAAATGCAACTCAAAGTGCTTTACAGATTAAAATGACCCCACATGCCCACATTACCTCCCATCCCCAGTAATATAAAAGCAATTTGACAATAATACCCCGGCATTACACTCATCTTCTGACGCACACACACATACACACACACACACACACAAACACACGCGTAAGGACATAAGAAGAAAAAAAATAAATTAATTAAATAAAACAACCTGGGCTCACTTCAGATGAGCCAGACAAGCTAAGTAAGGAAACACCATCAGGGGAGCCATCTGCCCCAACAGCAGCAGAACCACAGCAGCAGCTGAGGCATCGCCACAGGGTGCCCAGGGAAGGGAGGGCGGAGGCCCCCACATCTACCCAGGCACACCCGTCGAGCACCCAGGCCGCCACAGCCGACCACCGCTCCCGGGGCTGAGGGCTCCCACAGAGGAAACACTGGAAAAGGGTAAAATTAGGTTAATATATGCGTTGATAAAATTCTGATAGAATAGAACATATAAATATAAAATGAATATAAAATGAATAAATGAGTAATAAAAATAACCAGTTAAAAACTAAGCTCGAAAGGTGGGTCTCTAAAAGAGAAGAAAAAAGAAAAAAAAACTGACTGAATAGGTCATAACGGATAAAATAATAAAATAAATAAATGTCTCCCAGTCCTTCCCTCCCCATCCCTGGACACCTCTGTCCACTCGCTCCATCACTTTACCACTCATATAGGGTCTTGGGCATGGGCACATCATTGGGGTGCGAGGAGGGGCTGCCTTCCCCACATCCCACCCCTCTGTTTTAAATGCACATTATAACAACACCCATCAACACCATACTTGAGCGGGAGGATGGAGGCTAGGGGTCTTTTCACACCCCTGTTCGCTACGGGCCATCAGGGGTTGGGGTCCGGAGGAGGAACAGGCGGTCTGGTCGGGGTCCTGGGCTGTCGGGCTGCTTTGCCACTGTGGGGCACTTGGCAGTCTGCTTGTCTCCGTCCTAGAAGGTAGGGGGTCCATCTCCCGGGTCCGGGGGCTGGTGGATCTACTGGGGCATCGGTACCTGGACCTGGGAGCATAAAGTGTGTATGGGGTGTGTGAGTGAGGGTACAGCGTCATTTTTTTGGGTGTCTTGGTGAGTCAGTGAGAATGTATGGGTTTAAGAGGGAGGGAACGTATGACTGTGTCTGTATGTCTTTGTCTACCTGTCAGGTTGGATCTTGGTCTGCCCCCTCACCTGGCGCACCTCAGGCCTTACACTTAATGGGGGGCCTATTTCCCCTCCGTCACTCCCCGCCGGTGACGGGGCCCCTGCCTGCCGGTGCATCGGTGGTCAATCCGGTTCAGACCTGGTGCGTGCCTGGCCGGGCCTGGGGGGGCCGGTGTGTCGGTCGGCCGATGCGCTGGGCCGATATCTTCCTTTGGTTGGTTGGGGCACCTCTTTTAGAGGGTAAGGGGTTAGGGTAGGGTAGGTTGCCGGCGGGGCCCGTGGGCTCGTCACTGCTGCCCCCCGGCCCCTGCATAGTTGCCGCTGGATGTTCCCCTGGGGTTCTCCTTTGCTCCACTCTTGGGGGATGCGGTCGGCCCCGCCCGGGTCCGCCTGGGGCTCTGGGGGTCCTTTGGACGTCTTTGCTCCGATCTCCTTCATGTCTGCATCGATTCCTGGGAGACGGATTGATGCCTGCTCACACCAACCATCGAACACGCTTATGGAGAAACCTTATATGCACCAGCATGCTAATACACACACATAGATGTGGGGTCTTTTAGAGGATGCGGATCCGGCGTCTCTGCTCGTTTGATCACCTGTTCTGTGCGCACCGTGCGTGGCCGGATCGTTGGCGGGTTGGACCGGCCCTGGCCCTCATTGGATGCCTGGTCTCGGCGCCCTGCGTTGCACGGGATCAGGACCCGGGAGCTGGTACAACTTGGTGTCCAGATGCTGGCAAAGCCCGCCCTGGGGAAGCTGTCCGTCCCCTGCGGCTACCGGTGGGGCGCAGGGGTGTTGGCGGTGGGGATTGGCCTAGGGTGGAGGCGGCGCGTGGCGGCCGGCCGCGGCCCCTGCAGGGCCGGGGGCCCCTCGTCGGCCGGTCCCTTGTCGGGTCCCTGCTGGGGGGTGGGGTGCCCCTGGGCCCCGGCTCCTCCGGTCCATTGACTGGCCCGCCCTGGCGCGGCCGGTTGCCGGCGGGGCCCGTGGGCTCGTCACTGCTGCCCCCCGGGCCCCTGCATAGTGGCCGCGGGATGTTCCCCTGGGGTTCTCCTTTGCTCCACTCTTGGGGGATGCGGTCCCCGTCCGGGTCCGCCTGGGGCTCTGGGGGTCCTTTGGACGTCTTTGCTCCGATCTCCTTCATGTCTGCATCGATTCCTGGGAGACGGATTGATGCCTGCTCACACCAACTATCAAACACGCTTATGGAGAAACCTTGGCTCCCTGTTAAATCCAGAATAGAATTTAAGATCCTCCTTCTTACATACAAAGCCTTTAATAATCAAGCTCCATCATACATCAGAGATCTAATTGTTCTTTATGTTCCTAACAGAGCCCTTCGCTCTCAGACTGCAGGTTTACTTGTAATTCCTAGGATTTCTAAAAGTAGAATGGGAGGCAGATCTTTTAGTTATCAGGCTCCTGTCCTGTGGAACCAGCTCCCAGCTTTAGTCCGTGAGGCAGACACTCTGTTTACTTTTAAGGCCAGGCTTAAAACTTTCCTTTTTGATAAAGCTTATAGTTAGAGTGGCTTAGGTCATCCTGAGCTATCTCTGTAGTTATGCTGCTATAGGCTTAGACTGCTGGAGGACAGACTTACCAATTTTCTTCACTCTGCTACTTCCTTTTCTCCTACGACTCTCCAGTTGTATTACAGTACATTCTGTTATTTCGACTGTTAACTTTGTTTTCTCTCAGGGTTTTTCTCTCCATAGAAGATATACCTGGTCTGGTATCCTGCTTGGCTGCATGCCCTGTTGGACGGGGGGCATCGACTGGGATGATCCTCCCAGTAACTGAACATCCACTGTGTCCTGTTATTAACTTTTTACTTTCTGTAACATAGAAAGTTCTCTTATATCAGATCTTCTGTTCCTTCTGTGTCTCTGCCTTGTCTTCTCAAACCCGCAGACGGTCGTGGCAGATGGCCGCTCCTACTGAGCCTGGTTCTGTTGGAGGTTTCTTCCTGTTAAAGGGGAGGTTTTCCTCTCCACCGTCGCTACATGCTTGCTCAGTATGAGGGATTGCTGAAGGATTGCTGTGGTTGGAAAGTCTGCATCAACGGGGCCCAACCTCACGCCAATGACTGACGCAATCTGCTGGGATTCCTTAAATAGGAAACTTTTTAACTGATTGGAATGTTTGTATAAATGTATTGAAATGACTTCTTGTTAAGTGCCTTGAAATGACATCTGTTGTGAATTGGCGCTATATAAATAAACTGAATTGAATTGAATTATATGCACCAGCATGCTAACACACACACACACATAGATGTGGGGTCTCTGGTGTTTAAGGATATATTCTTGGGCTGAGGTTATCATTACTAGAGCTTGATTAATCGATACCATGAGTTTTTCTGTGACATTGTTGTTATATTTTCATATCTATTTTTGTGTGATGTGGTTGTGTAATTCTTAGTTCACAATGTTTGGTTTGTTTTGTCGATGTTCCTTTTTTGTGTTTTGTTTTCCCCCCTCTCTCTGCCGTCCTGTGGGTATGGAGGCAGACTTCAATGTCTTCCTGGGTTTTCTTTGTTCCCCTTCCTCTCTTGTATTTTCAACTCACCCTCTCTCTTGACTTTTTGTTTCCTACCTCTCTTCTTCATCTTCCTTCTTTCTTCTCCTTTATTTTCCGTCTCCGTGTCCATAACATCAGGAAATAAAAACCCCAACAATTCATAATAAAGATTTTTCACACATATATCAAGTGGAGGACTATAGCAAAAGCTGTACTGCTCCGCTTGTGAAAGTAAATCTGTTGGGCTTCTACTTGGTACTCAGACACCAATTCTGAGCTCCACACTGCCAAACAAGACACGAAAAAAAAAATAATAAAAAATAAAAAAATAAATGAATAATAAAAGTAATCAGTTAAAAACTAGGCTAAAGAGGTGGGTCTTGAGCCTGTTCTTGAAAACATGGACATTCTCTGCGGCCCTGAGATCTTCAAGCAGCCGTTCCAGAGGCGAGGGCCATAATAATGAAAAGACGCCTCGCCGTGGGTGTGTGTCCTGACTTTAGGGATGACAAGTAGACGGCTGCCAGAGGAGTGCAGAGAGCGCAAGGGTTCGTATGGTAAAAGCAGTTCTGATAGATAAGATGGCCCAAGACCGTTAAGACACTGAAGAACCATTAAAAGTATTTTAAAATCTATCTTGAAACATAGGGGGATCCAATGCAAAAATTCTAAAATCGGAGTGATGTGGTCCCGCTTCCTGGTCTTTGTCAGGACACGTGCTGCTGAGTTCTGTAAGAGCTGTAAGCCTGAAATCCTCTTTTTGGGAAGACCAGAAAGCAGGGAATTGCAATAGTCAATTCTACTGGTGATAAAAGCATGCATCAGCGTCTCCGTATTGGCCCGAGAGAGAATGGGGCGGACTCTGGCGATTAACCTATTTTGGTTATGTTTTTAATATGAGGGATAAAAGTCAGCTCAGAGTCAAAGATCACGCCCAGGTTCTTCACTTGTGAAGATGGATTAAAAGACATTGATTGTAGTTTTGGTAAAAGTTTCTCTCTCTGAACCTCAGGACCGATGACAAAAATTTCAGTTTTGTCCTGGTTGAGCTGGAGAAAGTTTTCTGCCATCCAGGATTCAATGTCTAAAATGCAGTTAAAAAGTGCATCCATTGGCTGTGTGTCAACAGGAGACACGAAGATGTACAACTGTGTATTGTCCACATAACTGGACATTCACCCCATGTCTCCTGATGACACTGCTAAGAGGGAGCATATAGAGGTTAAAGCACTAGGCCTAAAATTGAACCCTGGGGCACACCACATGTGATGCTGTGGACCCTAGAGGAACAGGTATCCAAACTTACCATAAAAGTCCTGTCTGTGAGGTAGGAAGTGAACCATCTATGAACAGCACCTGAGAGGCCAATCTGTTTTAAATGGGTTAAAAGAATAGTGTGGTCTACTGTATCGAAGGCAGCGCTTAGATTCAATAAAACCAACACTGTCACCTTCTGGGCATCATAATTTACTCTAAGATCATTTAAAATCTTCAGAAGGGCCGTCTCAGTGCTGTGGTTCACCCTAAAACCAAACTGAAATGTCTCTAGGACATTATGAGTGTTGATAAAATCATTAAGTTGAGTTAAAACAAGCTTTTCTAAAATTTTGCTCAAAAATGGCAAGTTGGATACCGGTCGGAAGTTGTTTAAATCATTAAAATCTAAATTGCTCTTCTTCAACAGGGGTCTCACCAATGCCCGTTTAAAAGAGGCAGGAAAGACCCCCGTCTGAAGGGAGCAATTCATCAGAGTTAAAATCTCATCTCTAAAGGATCCATACAATTTTTTAAAAAAACTTGTGGGAATGGGGTCCAAGACACATGTGGTGGGCCTCACTAAGGAGAAAACCTTATCAAGACTCTCAGCCTCCACCAGGACAAAACTGTCCAGTGTTTCCTCAGGTAGACACACACTCTCAGATTTGTCTAAAACCATTTTACGTTGGGAGGATAAAATATTACATCTGATGGTGTCTACCTTCCCTCTGAAGTGGGGTGCAAACTCCTCACAGAGTGCGTTTGAGGGGGTTGTCTGAATTGAATTTGAGGCGGGGTTAAAAATAATATTGATTGTGGAGAGAAGAATTTTAGGATTATTTTTATTGTCTGCGAGGAATTTGGAAAAATATGCGTTTTTTGAATTTCTTACAGCATTATTGTAGGCTTTTAATAGTTCTGAATATATCTGATGATTTAATGTTATCTTTTTTTCCTCCATCTCCTCTCCGCCACCCTGCAATTTCTCTTTAGTTTTTTTAGTTTTTCGTTTCTCCAAGGTGATGTATGATTTGACTGTATATTTTCGGTTTTAAGTGGAGCAAGCAGAGTAAGAGCTGCCTCAAGTCTCCTGTTAGAATTGTTGACAATAAAATCACAAGGGGCGGAGACGTTACTTGGAGGGATATTGTTGAAAACATCAAGAAAATCAGCAGCCACTTCAGGGGTTAGATGACGCTTCCTTACAGTTCTCACAGAGGACCCCCACTGAATAACGCTGGTGATGTTAAAAAACATGCAATAATGGTCGGACAATGCCAAGTCAACAACAGAGGACACACTGGTGGACAGGCCATACGTGATGACCAAGTCCAGGGTGTGTCCTCTGTTGTGAGTTGGCTGCGCGACATGTTGGGTAAAATCCATGTAATTCTAAATGTTTATAAAATCTGTGGCTAATGGGTCTAAAAGGTTCTCTACGTGCAGATTAAAATCACCAGCTAAAATAATCCTATCAAAAGAGTTGTGCAAAATTGATAAAAACTCTGTAAACTCTTGAATAAAAGGTGCACTCTGTTTAGGAGGCCTGTAAAGGAGAGGAGGAGAAATAATGCAGACATTTCTAGATAAATGTGATCTCCCGTCTTTGAATCAAGTTGACCGTGACACCTTAGGGGCAGACATCACCTGTGCAGAGCTATTTACAAACCATTGGGTCAATGGAAAATGGTAAAAGTCCCGGTCCTGATGGGCTCAGCAATGAGATTTATAAGAGGTTTGGGGGAATGTTGGTTCTTATCTGCGTAAAATGTATATCCAGTCGTACAAGGATGGAATACTGCCCCAGACGCTGATCGAAGCCACTATCACCCTTCTTCCCAAAAAAGGGAAATATTTTGAAAAAGTGGGCTCCTATAGGCCAATTTCATTGTTAAATTCGGATCAAAAGATTCTGGCCCAGATACTGGCCAGAAGACTTAGTGTGTTTATGTGCAAGCTGATTCATCCAGACCAAACTGGGTTTATCCCACAAAGAAATTCCTTCCATAATTTTAGACGGCTTTTAAATATTATGCATTCCCCCAGACTACTTCAGAAGGACCTTTTTTATTCTCAGTTTAGATGCTGAAAAGGCATTTGATCGGGTCGAATGGGCGTTTTTATTTTGAGTTCTGTGGAAGTTTAATTGTGGTGATAAATTTGTGTCCTGGATTAACTCACTAACAAGACTCTCTCTGATCATTTCCCCTTGGGTAGGGGCACAAGGCAGGGTTGCCCACTCAGCCCTCTACTGTTCGCATTACCCATAGAACCGCTGGCTGAGACTATTCGTTTTCACCCTGATGTACATGGTTACAATACAGAGTATACTAAGAATAAAATTTCATTGTACGTGGACGTCATTTTGTTATTTGCCACGCAGCCTAGGATTACGATTCCTTCAATTTTGAAAACATTTCAATTGTTTGGTAGATTCTCGGGCTACAAGATTAACTGGGGCAAAAGTGAGTTACTTCCGGTACAAGCGACAGATCAATATTGGTATTAACAGTTTCCCTTCAAAATAGCATCAGACAGTGTAACCTATTTGGGGAGATAATTACTAAGAAATATAAGGACCTTTACAAGTCCAATTTCTCCGCTCAGCTGGATAAGTTGGCAAACGATATGCAGTTTTGGAAGACATTCCCCATTTCTTTGCTGGGCAGAGTTAATGCTATTACGATGAGCTTTCTCCTTCAGTTACTTTATTTTTTTCAAAACCTACCTATCTACCATGCCAAATCTTTCTTCACTAAATTTGATTCTTTTATTTACCCCTTTGTATGGAACTACAAATCTCATAGAATAAAGAAGGACCATCTTTGTAAACAGAAAACAGAGGGGGGAATGGTGCTCCCTAATTTTCTTTTATATTACTCGGCTACTGGGATACGCTCTATGGCATATTGGTTAGATGAAAATCCAATACCCTTTGATGGGCTAGAGATGGAAAGGGAGGACTGTCTATCTTATTCTATCAGGGCTATCGTGCTATCTCCTATTCAAGTGAATAGATCCTGTTTTAGACATAACCCTGTCATTTTTGCTTTAGTTAAGATTTGGAAACAATTAAGGAACCATTTCAAGCTTAAGGCAGTTTCATTTTTGCTACCTATAACTGCAAACCCATCTTTCTTTCCCTCTGCTTTGGATGAGGCCTTTTCTACTTGGTGTCGACTGGGGATTAGTACTGTAGGCAACCTATACATAGAGGGGACCTTTGCCTCCTTTCAGCAACTCCAAGAGAGGTTTAATTTACTGAAGAATCAGTTTTTCAGGGATCTTCAAATTAAACACTATGTCAGATCACACCTCTCCAATTTCGAGAAGGTAAGCCCAGACAAGATTGAGAGTTTATTAAATTTGTCTCACAATCCACGCCATGTAATCTCGCAACTATATGAGATTCTACTAAACATGCGCCCTCCCAAGATGGACAGGATAAAAGATGAGAGGGAAAGAGAGTTCGGAGCTCTGATACCTCTCAATCTTTGGGAGGAGAGTTTAGAGCACATTCATAAATGTTCTGTTAACGCACGACACTGTTTGATCCAATTTAAAATATTGCACAGACTCCAAACCGAGGCTGCATAAAATATTTCCTGAAATTTCTCCTTGTGAGAAATGTGAGACCATGGAGGCTAACCTATCTCATAGTTTTGCTCTCTGCCCCAAACTTCAAAACCATTGGTGTGAAATATTTGAGTTTTTTTTCATTGATTCTGCGGATTCAACTTAACCCAGACCCTATTTTAATAATTCTGGGAACATCCAAGGGGCTTAAGAAACTTAATTATGCACAACAGCACCTTCTGGCTTACGGCCTTATAACAGCAAAAAAAAAAAAAAAAAACTGATCCTATTGAACTGGAAGACGAAAGAAGCCCCCTCAGTTATGCATTGGATGACTGATTTGACATATACATTACATTTGGAGAGAATTCAATTAATTTTGAAAGATAAACTAAAGGACTTACTTAGGATCTGGCAACCCACGGTCTCTCATCTTGAAGGAACTTTGATTGAGTCCCTAGCGGGATGTACTCCTGGGGACGGGAGGGACGGGACACACACACTCCTGCTCCCCTTTTTTTCTTTGTTGTCTTTTTTCTCTTCTTATTTTGGTGTTTTTTGTACAACAAAGGAAACTTACGTGTCAACTGTAAATTTCTCTGTTCAATGATGGGTTTCCTAATAAACATATTTTAAAAAAATCTGGTCAGGGCTTAACAGGTTAATAACCCGGATCAGATTATTGGGGTCCTGGGCTGTCGGGCTGCTTCGCCACTGTGGGTCCCTTGGCGGTCTGCTTGTCTCCGTCCTAGAAGGTAGGGGGTCCATTACCCGGGTTCGGGGGCTGGTGGCTCTACTGGGGCATCGGTACCTGGACCTGGGAGCATGAAGTGTGTATGGGGCGTGTGAGTGAGGGTACAGGGTAATTTTTTTTGGGTGTCTTGGTGAGTTAGTGAGAATGTATGTGTTTAAGAGGGAGGGAACGTATGACTGCGGTGCCGGGGAGCCCCTTGTCAGCCGGTCCCTTGTCGGGTCCCTGCTGGGGGCTGGGGCGCCCCTGGGCCCCGGCTCTCCCAGTCCATGGACCGGCCCGCCCTGGCACGGCTGGTTGCCGGCGGAGCCCGTGGGTTCGTCACTGCTCACGATGTTTGGTTTGTTTTGTCGATGTTCCTTTTTCCTTTTTTGTTTTGTTTTGTTTTTCCCCCTCTCTCTGCCGTCGTTTTGGTATGGAGGCAGACTTCAATGTTTTCCTGTGTTTTCTTTGTTCCCCTTCCTCTCTTGTATTTTCAACTCACCCTCTCTCATGACTTTTTGTTTTCTACCTCTCTTCTTCATCTTCTTTCTTTCTTCCCCTTAATTTTCCGTCTCCGGGTCCATAACTTCAGGAAATAAAACCCCCAGCAATTCATAATAAAGGTTTTTCACACATATTTCAAGTGGAGTACTATAGCAAAAGCTGTACTGCTCCGCTTGTGAAAGTAAATCTGTTGGGCTTCTACTTGGTACTCGGACACAAATTCTGAGCTCCACACTGCCAAACAGGACATGTAAAAAAAAAAAAAAAAATAACCCGGATCAGTGTTGAATCTTCTTTGTTGGGCTATGTGTTCTGGAGGAGCTTTGTGTGCACAGGAGCAATCAAACAAACTGTGGGTTTTTTCTTCTTAGAGTGGTGGCGTCTTTCATCGGTGACCATTTCTTCAGCATTTGAGACATCAGTTTCATTGAGAGTCGCAATGTCTTTTTCCTGAGGACAGAGCAAGCAGGTGTCTTTATGCTACTACCACATGTCAGAATGCAGTGCACAACAATTCACTCTATCAAAGGCAGCTTAACTTTTTTATAATTATTTTTATAAATCAATGATGCAGTAAGCAATAAAAATGGTTCCAAAATTATATTTTGCTATTAATATATATATGATCAATATAAAAAAGTAGATTAGAGTGGCTGACAATGACACTTTTCTTACCTGAAGAGAGAGTAGGGTGGAAGCAATTGCATGCTGTTGCTCGAGGAAACGTTCAGTCATTTCGTATGCACTATTGCATATGTGGCAAGGTACACGATGAGGTCCCAGGCAGGATTTGATCCATAGACTCCTGGGTGACAGTCATGCGGGATATCCCTGTGGGCAAGTAGCCAGGGCGCATGATCAATCGGAGACACAGTGACAAGACCCCACACTGTCACATCTCTCCCCCTATTTTTTTCCCAAGCTCCGCGCAGGGTGCCACCAATTAGGAATCCATGGACTTATTATCAGTTTCACATGGATACCTCGCAGAAACACCAAATGTGGCAAGGGGCACAACGAGGGCCCATGCGGGATTTGATCCCCAGACTCCTGGAGTCATGCACACTTACCAGTCAGCCAAAGGGATATCCCTGTGGGCAAGTAGCCAGGGCGCATGATCAATCAGAGACCCAGTGACTGGTCCCAACACTGTCACACATATGTCCGTCTTTAGTTTGTGCCGTTTGAGACCAAGCAGTTTTTGGTTCTCCTCTTGTAGGTGGAGTCCGGTGGTACTACGGTGAAAAAATGTGGAGATCCGTCTGATCCTCGCCAGGAGCTTTGCCACAGCTGCCAGCTTGAGAGCTTTCTGTGAGGCCAAGTTTGCAGTGTGAGCATAGCCACGACCATGTTGCTGGCATTATCAGTTACCAAAACCAAATCTTTATCTGAGATCTGCCATTCTGCCGCTGCTTTCTTCAGCAGCTCGGCAACATTTGCCCCAATGTGACTCTCACTCATCTCTTGTGTTAGAAGAATGTGACTCACCAACCTCCATCCGTTCTTGTCCGACGTGAGCACAAAATGCACTGTTACAGTAACAAAGGGTTTAGTGGCAACCGAGGTCCACTGTAAGTGAAGGTCTTAAGTAAAAGAGATGAGAGAGATTCCTTCAGATATTCGGAGGTTTTAATACAAACTTGGTTGATCAAGCAAGGAGGTACAGCATTAACAGAAAATATGCAATACTGACCTGCCTTCCAAAACAAGACACAGAATTATATAGGTTCAGTAATCCTGACTCCTCAACATGACATCAGAAAACATTTCTTCAGTATGAGAACCTTAGACTCGCAGGCTTCAGGGATTTGATAGTGAAAGCACAATCAATGTATGTCAGGACGTCCTTAGATCAAAAAGAGAGTTGCTATGCCAACCCAGGATGTGAGAGCCTAAATCAGTAGATTTGTCCTGACCCAAATTCATACAGTGTAATATAATCAGATTGGTTATCATATCATTAGGAGCTGGCACACAGTAACTATCAGTATATGAAATACACAGAGCAGATCATTCTTAATAATTAAATTTCCCACAACAGTCCTCCCTTTTTATCATATCTCAGTGATAAATCAAAAACACAACAAAAATAAATAATTAAGAATTGCTCACTTGAAACTACCACTAATGAGAAGGCAGGCAGTATAAGAAAAAAAACATTGGTACCAAATGATTTCATGCATTACATGTCACAGTGAATTAACTTCTGAACAAAATGATGAGTTCTATGCATCCCTCCTGATGACAGTTATTGGACCCGATGCAAAACCACATTTAAAAAACCCAGGGGTGTAAGATGAACAACCTCCAACCTATGGTCGTGTTTGTCGTCTTACGACTTTTTGGGTGAAAAAGAACGTGGCAACCCCTTTGCCCCCACAAGGTGGCCCTTCTGCATCGCTCATCATCAGTCAGAATGCCTAAGAAATAAATGCAAAACGGAGAAGGAAAAAAGGATTTTAGGCAGAATCAGTCAAGTAAACAATGAATGAGTAAAATAAATCTTAGCACAAATTGAAAACGTATACTCTTCCCTCGAACGAGACTTGCATCCTACAGTGTGAATGCCAAAATAAAGGATCGTCAGTCACTCATTGCCCAGCGCCAAAGTGACCCTTTAAAGAGGTTACACAAAACCAGATCAGTAGTAATCAACAATAACAATAGACTCCTTCATAACAAAACCACAATAAATAGAAATGTAAAAAATTACTTCAACTTCAGTACTGATTAGGCATATGTCACTGCTCATAAATTATGCTATGGGAAATCATACAAGAATCAAACAAATGTATAATCTCCCCCTTTATTCATAGATTAATATGAATAAACAAAACAATGAAATAAATGAAAAAGGAAATAATGTTGAATAATAAAAATTAACTGGAATTGAATAAAAAATAAAAAGGAAACAACTGAACTGTCTAGAGAAGAAAAAAAATGAAATGGAATAAAAATGAAATAATAATAAAAATATAATTGAACCCTAACCCTAACCCCAAATGAAAATCAACTCCTTTTCTCTCTGCTTTACCTGGGAGAGACCCTGCTAAATTTTCATGGAACTGCCAGACTCACATGGAGGAACACAAGAGAGTAGTTGCAGAAGAAAACATCAGAAAACCTAACTCACAAATTGATTTAAAGGTAATCGTCATACACCTGCAGTCCAATCACTTGTATAACTCAAGGTCGTCAAGCGTTTCCACGCCACATCCATTGTCTCCATTCCCTTCATCTCGCCTTTCGTCGGCTCAGCCAGAGATTTTGTCAACATCTGATGTGTAAAAGTTCTGTCAAACACTCTGATCGCCAGTCCTCTAATGCATGGAATGACATAACCACACACAGAGAAAACTCCAAATGGAGTAAGACAAGTCCCAAACACAGAAACAGCTAGTGATTTCCACTTACACAATACAGAATCCAACCAATCATGCAGACCTCCCAGGTCAGTATTTACACCAGCATTCTTAGCAAAGCCCTCTTTCATGACTCTCAGGCCTTCTAAAGCTCTTGATACACTACCATCAGAATCCGTGTTTCCGAGGATGAAGGTGCAATATCTCCCCCCCAGCATAGCACACACCCTGCAACGCGTTGTGTGAGTAGTTGATTAACCTCTGCTGATTATAAAACAGGTAATTAATCCAATCCGCATTTTTATTAATAGTACACCACAATAAAATTGACTCAACCCCTGCTAGAATCTGATTCTTAGCTTTAAATTCATCTGAGACACCACGTGGCACACCAGTCATGTCAAAGTAAACATGCTCATCAAAGCTGCCTGGAACAGGTGCTTCTCTCCTAGACATGTGATGTGAGGAAACTCCACTTTCCTGGAATGGATCAATGGCAATCGAGACATCAAAAGCTAACATCACATGAGCACACATACCTCCCCTACAAAAAGGACTTGGGGAACGTGCGTTTTCTTTCCGTGCTCCATTTCTCTGGAATAAATTACCTTACGACATTAGGCAGGTAGGATCTATTGGAGTGTTTAAAGCCAAGCTGAAGACTCACTTGTTCATGTTATCCTATGTATCTTAAATTGTTCATTTTACTGTTTTTTATTGTTAATGTCTTGATTATTATTTGATTATTGTTTTATATTGTCTTAAATTGTTTAAAATTTTATGTTACCGATGTTCAGCGCTTTGATTGAAAGCGCTCTATAAATAAAGTTATTATTATTATTATTAATAGGGCGACTGTGGCTCAGTGGTAGAGTAGAGTTGGCTTGCAATCGCAGGGTCGTAGGTTCGATTCCAGCTTCCTCCAGTCACATGTCGATGTGCCCCTGGGCAAGGCACTTAACCCCAAAAAACATCGTCCTACCGAGCCATGTTGGGTGTCGGTGTATGAATGCGAGTGTGAGTGGGTGAATGTGACTTCAATGTAAAGCGCTTTGAGTGGTCAGTATGACTAGAAAAGCGCTATATAAGTTCAGTCCATTTACCATTAATTGGATGGAATAGTGGATCTCAGCTTGCCATCGCCACAAACCAAGTAAATGTCTGGCCCGCCTGTTCCTATTTCAAAATCCATCTACGCAGGTGAAGCTTAGAAGAACAGGTCCAGTAATCAACATTTGCATCATCTCTAAGCTTGTCAGATTTCCAGCACTCAGAAAAAGATTCCCCATTATCATTAAGATATTATTTTAGATATAATATTTTAGAACATTTTCCTGAAAACTTACTCATTTCAACCAGTTCTCCTGATCTTGTCACATTATTAGAAACAAAAGATGCATCTGGGGCTTGCTCTAAAAGGTTAATTAACCCAGGTGGTTCAACAGCTTTATCCAATCGACACGGCTTACCCCAGCCTTTATTGAAACCTGCTGCCACAGCTAAAATGAGAGGCACACACACAAAACGTTCTGGCTTCAAGGGGGAAATTAATTCTGGGGGCCTGCACTGAAACCCACTGTGCAGGATTACTCCCAGGTGTCTCACAGTAACTCACACATTGATACAACTTTTCCTCAAACGGTATGGGGACATAATACTTGGGAAGACCTATTCCCATGCAAACAACACAAGGCTTACTTGACACTGATCTGGCAGAATAATTTGCAAACTGATACCACAAATTCCCTTGAACCCATCCTTCTCGGAAGACATTAGAAGCGACAGATCTCTGATGAACCCCGGCTGAGGTGACTGTTCGTCCCTGATGCAGAGTCCAAAAGGCACCCCCTAATAAAACATGGAACACAAACACTATTAAAGGCAGGGTATATGATTTCATTTTAAAACAATTTTTTTTAAACTGCAAAAAATGTTCTACATATACCAGTGGCAACCTATAAGTTAGGAGTTCTTAAACTTGACCGAGTAATTTTTATTCTTTCTACAGCGAGAAACCCTGGGAAAACCTCATCCAATCAACTTCCACGGTCCGTCTAAGATAATAGGCTTGTAAGCAAAGCTTCCGTGTTCCAGCACCTCCCCCTGTGCGCGTCCCCTTCGTGTGCACGCAACGCTCGTTCTACCCTGTAAACAGGAAGTGAGCTCGCGCTAAAATGTACAGAAAACGCAAAGCTCTTGTGGAAATAGCGAGAAAGGAGAAAGCCGACGAAGAGCGTGCTTAAAGCCGAATCTGCATCGGAGCTGATGCGCCTCTGTATGGAAAACCACAACTCCCTCAATGCAACACATTTGCACAGCTCCACAAGCCACTCCCACTAATCCAGAGCACCGCCATTAAAAAGGAAACAAGCCACCACAGTGACAGGTTTGTTACAATGTATGCTCTTCGAATAGTACAATAACCAAAATTATAATGTTAACAGTTAACTGAATTGTCATGTTATTTTCTAAAAACAACATGACAATTCAGTTAACTGTTAACATTATAATACATAATATAACATTGCCCCTTTACTAAAACCATCAAAAGAGACTGTCAAAGCTTTATTCAAAAGCCGCTTCTGAGAGCTCTTCACATTGTACCCAATTCAAATTACATCTCATTCACTACTGTTCTGGGACAATAGCATCTGTGTCTTTTGATATTCTGTAAGTAATGGATGTATATATGCTAATCAAGTCTGTTGCTAATCAAGTCTGTGAGCATCTAAACAGTAATGAGCTGTTTGAAGAGTTTCAGTCAGGTTTCAGAGCTAATCATAACACTGAAATAGCACTGGTGAAGGTTACTAATGATTTTCTCATGGCCTCAGATAATGGACTGGTGTCTGTTCTGGTTTTGTTAGATCTCAGTGCTGCTTTTGACACAGTCGATCATAATATTTTCTTAGAAAGGCTTGAACATGTTGCAGGGATCAAAGGAACAGCACTAGGCTGGTTTAAATCATATTTGTCCGACAGATTCCAGTTTGTTCATGTAAATGATAAATCTTCTTCACTCTCAAGAGTTACTTGTGGAGTTCCACAGGGTTCTGTGCTTGGACCTATTCTTTTCACCATATATGCGCTTCCAATTGGTAGATTCATTAGACAGCATGGGATAAATTTCCATAGCTATGCAGATGATACACAACTATATTTATCCATAAATCCTGATGAACCCAGTCAGTTAGGTAGATTACAGGCATGTCTGGAAGACATAAAAACATTGATGAATCTAAACTTTTTGCTTTTAAATACTGACAAGACAGAAGTTGCTGTCTTTGGACCAGAAGATCTAAAAAAAGAAACTGATTAGTCAATCACTTCATCTGGATGGCAATAAATTGGCCCCCAGTAATAACATAAAGAACCTCAGCGTTATTTCTGACCAAGATTTGACATTTAATTCCCAAATTAAACAGGTTTCTAGAATTTCCTTCTTTCACCTCCGGAATATTGCTAAAATTAGAAACATCCTGTCCAGGAGTGATGCTGAGAAACTAGTCCATGCACTTGTTTCCTCAAGGCTGGACTAATTGTCAGTGGATCTAATTGTTTCATATGTTCCCAACAGAGCACTTCACTCTCAGACTGCAGGTTTACTTGTAGTTCCTAGGATTTCTAAAAGTAGAATGGGAGGCAGATCTTTTAGTTATCAGGCTCCTCTCTTGTGGAACCAGCTCCCAGCTTTGATTCCGTGAGGCAGACACTCTGTTTACTTTTAAGGCCAGGGTTAAAACTTTCCTTTTTGATAAAGCTTAAAGTTAGAGTGGCTTAGGTCATCCTGAGCAAGTTCTGTAGTTATGCTGCTATAGGCTTAGACTGCTGGAGGACAGACTTACCAATTTTCTTCACTCTGCTACTTCCCTTTCTACTACTACTCTCCAGTTGTATAACAGTACATTCTGCCATTTCGACTGTTAACTTTGTGTTCTCTCAGAGTTTTTCTCTCCATAGAAGATATACCTGGTTTCGTATACTGCTTGGCTGCAATGCCCTGTTGGAAAGAGGGCATCGACTGGGATGGTGCTCCCAGTGGCTGAACATCCACTGTGTCCTGTTATCAACTTTTTACTTTCTGTAACATAGAGAGTACTCTTATATCGGAACTTCTGTTCCTTCTGTTTCTCTGCTCTGTCTTCTCAAACCCCCAGACGGTCGTGGCAGATGGCCGCTCCTACTGAGCCTGGTTCTGTTGGAGGTTTCTTCCTGTTAAAGGGGAGTTTTTCCTCTCCACCGTCGCTACATGCTTGCTCAGTATGAGGGATTGCTGAAGGATTGCTGTGGTTGGAAAGTCTGCCCAACCTCACGCCAATGACTGACGCAATCTGCTGGGATTCCTTAAATAGGAAACTTTTTAACTGATTGGAATGTTTGTATAAATGTATTGAAATGACGAGGTAGGACTCGCTGTCTGCTGAAGGAGGAGCAGCTGCTCTCTGTCTCTCTCCAGATCCGTTCACTTATTTTCTTTTCTGTTTGCTTTTCTTGTTTTCTTTCTTAACCTTTTCTTAGTTACTTTATTTTCCCAGCCCCTGGAGTTACTGTATTGGACCAGATCTCTTCTTGGATTACTTTTCTATGGACTTATCAACATGGCTTTTTGCTCTGCTGAGGATTTTGAAAAACTGCTCCACAGAATTGAGGGCATTGAAACGAAGCTACGTCGTCTGGAAATTAATTTTGATCTCCACGCTGATTATGGACAAAATGACACAACTTTACCTTTACCTTTGAATACAAACAGCCCTGTGTTACATAGGTCTAACCGTGTCACAGAGACTCCCTACAGGCGTCTGAGTGGCAGAACTCCGCACTATAATGAAAACTGGCCAGCTTTAAAACGCATGAAATCAACCCCAGCCCGTTCTCCGATGAAGAAAAAACAAAAGAAACTCCGACACAGAGAAACCTCTGAACCCAGAACTGCCGCTTCTGCTAAAAGTCAACAAAAGAGGTTTCAGCCAAAAACAAGAGATATTTCTCCACCTGGAATCCCGCTGAAAAACAGATTCGCAGCCTTGAGTTCCCCGAAAGATGACGCATCCCCCGGGACCAGTCAAAGCCACCAGGAGAAACCCAGCCGCATCAAACAGACACATAACAAAGTAAGAGCGCCCCCAGCAAAGACTGTTATCATACAAGACGGATCAATTAATGGAATTGAGGCTTTTTGTAGCAAGAATACCAAAGTTTATAGCTGCTACAAAAATACAGTGAGAGAAATATCAGAAGAAATCACTAAAATCTTGGACCAACATCCTGCTTTGGAAAAGCTCGTCATTCACGCTGGATCAGCAGATATCGCGATGAGACAATAAGAGATTCTGAAGAGAGACTTTTCTGATCTCCTACAGAGACTTGATGGACTTAACGTAAACATCCTCATCAGCGGACCAGTCCCTGAAGGGAATGATGAAAGATTTAGCAGTCTCCACATGCTCCATAAATGGTTGAAGAAACAATCAGCTGTGAAGTCGTTCACATTTATTAATAATTTCAAAGTATTTGGAAGTGCGAATCATCTGTTCAAAGCAGGAATGCGCTATTTGAACAGGTCCGGAGTAAGGCTGTTAGCAGCCAACATTTTTTCTTATCAACATCAGAAAGCAAAACACTTGCTCCCAAAAGCTGACCTTGAGGCGCCCATGGATATCAGAGAACAAAAACAGCAAGTCATGATGACACCACAGGACCAAACAGATAAACAACCATCAGAGATTAAGTCTTCATGTTCCTGTGACTCGGCCACATCAAATGAGTCTCCATTTAGAAACTTTACAGACAGACTGAATGAGCAAATCAAATTTGGGACACAATTAACACCTAAACTTAGACTACACCAAACGCCTGGGACTAGTGTCCATAAGCCTGGGAGCTTCCCCCCACTGATTATTACAGATATCTGATATTTGAGGGAACCGGGCAATAAATCCACCCCTACCGTCTCCCAGAATTCACCCGGCACCCCTGAGGCTATATCAGTGATTATCAGCAGCAGGAAACAAACCGTTAACCACACGCTCTCATATTAAACAAAATCTCAAATTGATAACCTGTCAGAAGGTTCAGCTGCCCATCATCACAATACTTAAGTTAGCTTTATTAAACATTAGATCTCTATCCGGGAAGTCTTTTCTTATCAATGACTTCATCACTGAGCATAATTTACACGCCCTTTTTTTATCAGAAACTTGGCTAGATGAAAATAACGAAACAACTTCATTAATAGAATCTAGTCCTCCAAATTATAATTTCTTAAGCGAGAACAGAAAACACAAACGAGGCGGAGGTGTAGCCACCATCTTTCACAACTCAATGAACTTTAAAAAGGTAACTCTGGGCACGTTTGATTCTTTTGAATACCTAGCCACCCAGATAAATGAGCCTAACAAAGCGTTATTTCTAAGTTTATATAAACCACCAAAACTTAACTCTAACTTCTTTAATGATTTCAATGACCTTCTTTTTGTAATATGTATCGACTATGACCAACTAATCATCGTGGGGGACTTTAACATCCATACCGACAACCCCCAAGATAGACAAGCAAAAACGTTAGATGATACTCTCCACAACTTCGGACTGATCCAGCATGTCAAAAAACCAACACACAATAAAGGACACACTCTGGACTTAATTATCAGCAAAGGTTTAAATATTTCTGACATCTCTGTAATTAATATTGCATTATCTGACCATTTCTGTATTTTCTTTCAAAGTACCATCTCTGCTAAATTATCCAGCCACAGTAAGACCACTATAAAAAAGCGTTTTCTAGGGGACAGTTCAGTAGAAACCTTTAAACGTATTTATCCTTCCACCACATCTTTTCACTGAAAAGATTCTAACAATTAGACGGTCAATCTGTACCTCAATATCGAACCCACAACCAGTGCCATCCCCAATCAACAACAATGTAGAGAAAATGTCTGAATTCCACGAATTAAACCAGAACAGCCTTGAAAAAATCATTATCCAATTAAGCTCCTCCTCCTGCTGTCTTGATATCCTACCCACAGCTTTTCTAAAGAAAGTTCTTCCTGTTATTGGTTCTGATCTTGTTCAAATAGTGAACTCATCACTGCTATCAGGTGTCTTCTTTCAGGCTTTAAAAACAGCAGTTATTAAACCACTGCTAAAGAAGAAAAATCTGGACAACACGTTAATGCAGAACTACAGGCCAATCTCTAATCTCCCATTCATCAGTAAGATTATTGAAAAAGCTGTGTTTCAGCAGTTAAATGGCTTCATAACAACGACAAACCGTTTTGATGCTTTTCAGTCTGGTTTCCGCGCTCACCACAGCACCGACACTGTCCTCGTCAAAGTATTTAATGACATCCGCATAAATACAGACTGTGGACTCTGGACCTCAGTGCAGCATTTGACACTGTTGATCATGATATTTTATTGGAACGACTGGAGAGCTGGGTCGGACTCTCTGGTACAGTACTTGGCTGGTTCGAGTCTTACCTAAAGAACAGGGACTTCTATGTTTCAATAGGAAACTTTTCATCAGAACGAACAGAAATCACATGTGGGGTGCCCCAGGGCTCCATCCTGGGGCCCCTCTTATTTAATATCTACATGCTCCCACTAGGCAAGATTATAGCGACCAATAACATTAGCTATCATAACTACGCGGATGACACTCAGCTCTACATTACAATGTCACCAGGTGACTCTGAACCCATTCAAACCCTAAATCAATGCATTGACCAAATAAATGGATGGATGTGCCATAACTTTCTCCAGCTGAATAGAAACAAAACTGAAGTGATTATTTTTGGACCCAAGGAGGAACGATCAAGAGTCAGCACACAGCTTCAATTAATACAGCTAGAAACTACTGATCAGGTTCGTAACCTAGGTGTAGTAATGGACTCAGACCTGAACCTCCAGGGTCACATAAAGGCAATAGCAAGGTCAGCGTTCTATCACCTGAAGAACATCTCTAGGATTAAAGGACTGATTTTGCAACACGACCTAGAAAAACTCATCCATGCGTTTATTTTTTGTCGGATTGATTACTGCAACAGCATCTTCACAGGTCTGCCTAAAAAGTCAATCAGACAGCTGCAGCTGATCCAGAACGCTGCCGCTCGCGTCCTCACTAGAACCAGGAAAGTAGAGCACATCACCCCAGTTCTAAAGTCCTTACACTGGCTCCCTGTAGCTCAGAGAATAGACTTTAAAATACTTTAACTAGTTTATAAATCATTACATGGCTTAGCACCAAAATATGTTGAAGACCTGTTGTCATGGTACCAACCACCAAGACCACTCAGGCCCTCCAACTCTAGCCTACTAAACATCCCTAGACTCAGAACTAAACATGGAGAAGCAGCTTTCAGTTTCTATGCTCCCCTTATCTGGAACGGACTTCCTGACGAGTGTAGAGCTGCTGAAACTCTGAACTGCTTTAAATCGAGACTAAAAACCCATCTGTTTAGAATTGCCTTTGAGTAAATGCTTGATGTTATATGTATGAAATATGTTCATGCTCTCTTGCTTTTTTTATTTTTCTCTTGCTTTATTGTGTATCATGTGTAATGTGTGTTTCTTTTATGTGTTTCTTTTAAATCACCAAATCATGTAAAGCACCTTGAATTACCCTGCTGTTGAAAGTGTGCTATACAAATAAAATTGCCTTGCCTTGCCTTGCCTTGCCTTCTTGTTAAGTGCCTTGAGATGACATCTGTTGTGAATTGGCACTATGTAAATAAACTGAATTGAATTGAATATATAAATTGTTGGCTTTCATTGTTAGTCTTCTTATTTAAATTTCTTGTCTACTCATGACACAATTCTTACATTTGTGATTAAAAAATATATATTAAATTCTTTCTGTCTAGACTAAAAATTATCATTCTAAACTTGGGAGTAAATTGATTTAGAAAAAAACTTTGTAATTTAGACTTGCACAATACGACTGAAAAATACTGTTATTTTGTTATTATTGTAAATAAAAACTTTTAAACAAGCATTGAATGAATACACAGGCCAAAAAGTGAAATGGTTGTGTGCTAAAATAATTAACTAAATGCAGAAAAGTGTTAGCACAGGATGTGACCCATGGGTCAGAAGTGAACGGTCATGATTAACTGCACAAAAACTGTTAAGAACAGGATATGAGCCAGGGGTCAGAGGAGAATGGGTCACGATTCTCTGATAAAACAGGACAACATCTGGTGTTTGGATCGTACAAATGGTCTGGTGGGAGCGTGGGACAAAAGAAGAAAGGCTTTCTGCTTAGCAACCGAAGAGGAATATATTAAAAGGGGCTTACTACAGGCACACTTTGCATCTATATGAATATGTATTATTACGCTGATTGGATCCTGTAAGAGAGGTTGTCTCTCAGAATGTTTTGTAATAACTTTGTAAAGAAATAAAAGGCAGTTATGAGGAAGAGATCTTTGAAGATGATTTGGTGAGAATCTCTTCCCATGCATGCCCAACATATATATTGTGTGAATGTGTAATTCTTTTTTGTACTCTGCCACAGGATAAACGAACTGGGAGAGAGAAGTTAGCAGACAGCAGGGTGGTCAGGGACTGATAGCATAGCAGCGCGAGGCGCAGGCTTTCACTTAAAAATCTCCTCTCATCAATTTGGTGTTTTCTGCCCGGTTTCGGTGGCAGAAAGTAAGTATTTAAAAGACATCTGACGCTTGGCAGTAGGACAGGAGTAGCTGGCCAGTGAAATAAACACGGTAAGCAGTACCCTTTATAGAAAACTGCTATATTGAACATTTCCAAAACATCCCTGTCTGATATCTAGCCTGAAGTGCCAAAATTGAAAAGTATTAATAGGAAAATAGAGAATTTAAGACTAACCTTTGCTTTCCTCTGGAGGTGATCGCTCCAACGTTAAGTTCGACGGGACTTAACGTACAACGGTTGGACCGCAGATCGGGACACAGATCAGACCCGAGAATTGAGGACTCTCAAACCTGATCTTGTGACAGAAAACGTCGCACCGGAGTCTGGGACTCTAGGTTAGTGAAGCAAAAGGGTTAGGGAAAGTGTAGAATTTACTAAATGTTAACATTATATGATTAAATAAGGGGGAAAATCTAGGACTGCAGTGTGTGAATGTTGTGAGAAATAAATGTGAGAACAGCGAATGGGAGACATTGCAGCCGTTTCAAACATTAGGTTTGGACCAGCACTCGCTGCAATATTAAAGGTCTCCATAGTAGAGGTTGAAGACGGGGAATCTAAAATCCATCCAAACCTGTGATTAGAACACCCAGTAGGATCCCGCTTGAATAAATAGTATTCAAGTAGAAGCTTGGATCTTAGGGGCTGGATGAACGCCACTAGGCATTTTCCCTAGAAACAACCTGTTTTTTTAATAAAAGGAGAAAGTGATATATTGTTATAATGTCAGAAGAAAAAAGTAAGTCCAGGTCTGCAGGACCTGGCAAAAGGTGGTTGACCTTAGATGAACAATTACAGAAATACCTCCAGGTTATAATTAACATGGCAGGATCTAAGAGTGAGGGAGAAAAAGCTAAGAAAAAAGCAGCAGAATCATTTAAAAAGATGTCGAAAAGTATGGGTATGTAGAAAGTGATAGATATTGTTTAAGTCAGATGTGTTTTCAAGAGGAAAATCATTTTAAAGAAGAGGCAGAAAGAGCAAGTAGACTGATGGGGAGAAAGGGTAAGTTAAATACAAAAGCAGCTAAGTGGTATTTCCGTGGGGTTTGTGGACAAGGCATCGATCATCTTTGCAAAGAGGACATGCTGTCTTCAACAGCTCCTCCACCATCATATCAAGGTATTTATCTAGTAATAAAACAAGAACACAGTGATGGTGAGGCACCAGAGGTAGGGTGGGAATTTACACCCTCAAACATGGTTCAAACGTGCTCTGGTAGGAACACCACACCCAAGCCTCAGCCAGCAAAGGACCATGAGGTTCCCTTTGGGAATCGAGAGCAGAGAGAAAGAGAGGGACAGCGATCAATTTCAGGAGAAACAGCACAGTCATGTGACAGAGCACCAAAGAAAGACGATGAGGACGAAAAGGAGAGGAAGAGCTTAACTGGAACATTAAATCTGGCCCTTCACGTAAAAGGAGGGGAATTGCGCTACACAAAAGAAGAATTAGATGTATGGAGACAAATAGTACAACACCACGATGAGGGAACTCCTAAGGAGAAAGGTGGGGAAGACGATGCAGATGATCCAGATAACTTAGAACCGCCTCCTCGAGGAGACTTAAAGGGGGCTACAATGGTGCCATTAATTAGTATTCGTGAAGGTGAAAGATTATACAAACCTCTTAAATTGGCAGATGTGCAGGGAATACCCCACTCCCTCCCATCCTTATCTGAAGGAGCCAATTTGTGGCTGAGGAAGTTTGATCAGGTAACTCAGGGACAGACTTTAGCTCTAGGCGACTTCAGAGCTGTGGCTGCACAATGCATGACGCTCACAGACATGAGAGATTTAGAAGCGGAAGCAAATATAGCTTGTACGGCGGATGGTGCACTGTTTACCCAATATTCCCGTGATATTTATACATGGATGCGTAGTCGATGGCCAGGAACATATGCTTCCAAAGTCCCCAAGTTTGTGTGGAAACCTAAGGTGTCTCCTACAGATTATATTTCTCAGTGTAAAGACAAGTGGGTAGCGTTGACAGGGGAGTACCCAGGGAGAGCGGATACAAACAGAGGTTGGTTTAGAGAAGCAGTTTTGGGAGGGGTTCCAGAATCAGTTCAAACAAAAATGAAGGAAAATCCAGATCTGCCTGGATCGGACCAGGGTAGATGGGAAGTGCACCTCACCCACTTCTTGCAAAAAGAACAGGATGAGGACTATGACAAAAAGAAGGAGATGGGTGATTTGGAAACTGCACTGTTAAAAATGCAGCTGAAGGAGGCACAAGTTAAGATATCAAATTTAAAAAGTAATAAAAAGGGGAAGCAACTGGTAGTGGCTACACCTACACCTCCTCCCCTTTCTGAACCCATATTACAAACCGTGCAGTATTTGACACCACCAGCGTGCATGTATTCCCAGGTGGCCCCAATGGCCCCACCTCCGGTGTATAATCGCCAACAGTACAGGGGAGCTTACAGGGGGGCTCGTGGCGGGAGGGGCAGGGGACAGAGGGGAAGATTTCCTGGTAGAAGGTCAGACGCATGTTTCATTTGCGGACAAATTGGCCACTGGGCAAAAGATTGTGGGCGGAGCCAAGGGCCACCAACACAGGGACCCCCACCGTCTCAGCAGGGGCCACAGCATTACGCGCCACAACCTCATCTGGCCCCGCCCCAATGGCAGGGACAATCATCTTATTGACAATGCCCACAGAAAAGCCTGAGTGAGAGTGGTACGGGAGACCCTCTACTCACAATGAAAGTTGCTGGACATTCATTACCATTTTTTATTGACACAGGTGCCACCTGTGGACAAGCAACCTCCACATGCTGAACTTTCTGGAGAAAAGGTTTCTGTTGTTTGATTTTCTGGGGCTCAGATGTCTCTCCCTGTGACCAAACCCTTACCTGTGGAACTGGGAAATCAGCGGGTGGTACATCCCTTTGTGGTATCATCAGATACACCTGCAAACTTGATAGGCAGGGATCTGCTCATTAAAATTGGAGCTACAATCCTGTGTGGTCCTGATGGATTGATTGTTACCCTTCCCAGTGGATATTCTTTTTTCTGTTCTGGATCTGATGGACAGTTCCTTCTTCAGGATGACACTCCACAGGTGGCAGATGTTTTTTGGGCCAAGTTGACCCCTCCCTATGGACCACAGTCTGCTGCATCTTTTCTGTCTGACTGGAAACCATGGTTTCTGAACTTGAATCCTTATGTTCCCCCGCCAGATCCCCTACATGTCACCCTCTTGTATGAGAGGGGCCATCCTACAATTTATCAGGAACAGTTTGAGAAAACATTAGAAGGTAAAGATTGGACAGTAACTGCCGGTCCTTGCTATGTGGGACCAGAGGGAGTAGCCTTAGAAGCTAAATTGACTCCTCAACAAGCTCAATTTTACATGATGAGTTCAGAAGCAGTGCCGCATATTTCTCTTTTGTTACATCCAAAACATCAGGCTAAAGATTTAGCCTAACCTAACCCTGGTGAAAAGAGGGACAGAAACCACTGACTGGGTATTAACTCAAATACCTAGCGTATGGTCTTCCTCCTCGACTGGCATATACAAAATTCAGACCACGACATGGGATACTTCTATGTTAGAACATTTACACCTGACCCGTTTCCATGGCAGAGAAAAAACAGATCACCCAGCAGCTGTTAAAGCGCTACAACAACTCCCTCCCACTCTGTGGTCCTCTGGACCCACTGATGTTGGATTAGTACGGACACAACCGTTGACATTTTTTATGAAAACAGGTTCCCCCATTTGGAGATCCCAGTAACCACACAAACCGGAGGCAGAGGAAGGGATTGCAGAGAACATTTTGGGTCTCAAGGTGGGAGGAGTGTTAGAACCCTCCAACTCAGTGTGGAATACTCCTATTCTTCCTGTTGAGAAACAGGGAACCGGGAAATATCGAATGGCACATGATTTGAGCGCTATCAACCACAAATTATTAACAAAGCCAATTTCAACTCCTAACCCCTATACTGCTCTGAGTGCATTAACACCAGATTTACAGTGGTTCACCTGCATTGATCTGGCTAATGCCTTTTTCAGCTTACCATTAGCACCAGAGGTTAGAGATATTTTTTCATTTACCTTGCGTGGGGAACAACTTAGATACACTCGCTTACCTCAAGGTTTTGCTCTTTCACCAGGGTTATTCAACCTAGTTTTAAAAGAATCTTTACAAAAATTAACATTACCTCAAGGATGTGTGCTAATTCAGTATGTAGATGACCTGCTTTTAGCAGCACCAACTGCTGAAATGTGCACCACAGCAACAATAAAGATTCTCCGCTTGTTAGCCCAAGAAGGTTACAAGGTTTCCAGGGATAAGTTACAGCTAGTAAGACAAGAAGTACACTTTTTGAGAAGAAGAGTTACCGCACAAGGATCAGGTCTAACAGCAGCTCACAGATCTGCAATCCTTCAACATCCAAAACCGTTAAAGGTTAAAGAAATGCTTTCCTTTTTAGGACTAACCAACTTTAGCCGTCACTACATACCCAGCTACACTAATCTGACCACTCCATTGCGTGCGTTGATAAATGAACATGGTATGAAACAATTAAATGCGGCTCTTAACTGGACGGTGGCAGCAGAAGAAGCGTTTATTGTTCTAAAACAGGAACTGGCAGCAGCAGCAGACTTGGCTCTGGCTGATTACAGACTAGAATTTTTTCTAGACTCCTCAGAGACTGATGGAATAATCAAAGGTGTCCTGTTTCAAAAGGTAGATGGACATAGACACATTTTGATGTATCTCAGTGTAAAAGTAGATACAACAGAAAACAGACACCCACCATGCACCCGGCATGCAGCTGGACTAGCCCATCTCATCTCTAAAACAGCACACATTGTTTGCGGCCATCCTCTCAGGGTGTTAACTACACACGGGGTAATGGAATTCGTTAATTCTGAGGCATTTACCATGTCCACACTCAGACAACAGCGCATGAGCAAAATCTTGGAAGCACCTAATTTAACATTTGTTCATGAGGATATCAACATGGCAGATCACATGAGGGGAGGTGTATCACATGATTGCATTGAGAAAACAGTTAAAGATAGCAAAATCAGGATAGACTTACAATCTCAAACTCTTCCAGATAGTATATCCTTGTTTACTGATGGCTGCTGTTTCAGGTCTCCCAGTGGAGAGCTACAAGCAGGGTATGTAGTAGTGCAGAAAACTACTGATGGGTTTCAGGTAAGAAAACAGGGGAAGCTGGAAGGGAAATCAGGGCTCTGATTGAAGCATGTAAGTGGGGAGAAGGAAAAAGAATAACAGTAATTACTGACTCAATGTATGCCTGGTCGGCTTTACATATTGGACTCCCCCAATGGAAAAGGAGTGGGTTTCTCACCACTCAGGGACAACCAATACAACATCAGGAAGAAATGATTGAGCTTCTACATGCTGTGCAGCTTCCCTCTGCACTAGCTGTTAGAAAATGCAAGGGGCACAGTAAAGAAAATACATTTGACGCTGCCGGGAATTCAGCCACTGATACGGCTGCCAAAATCTCTGCTGGGTATCAGCAGGCTCATGATTTGATGATGACAATGGTAGCAGAAGATACTGAAAACATGGAGGATTTTATTAAAACTGAACAAAACAATGCTGTGCCTCAAAAATAATCTGTTTGGCTACAAAGGGGAGCAGTCGAATCTCAGGGACTCTGGCGTAGCCCAGATGGACGTCCAGTGGTACCTTCAAACATGAAATCTGAGATTTTCCAAGAAGCACATGGCTCGGCCCATGTAGGTGCCGCTCAGATGAAAAGAAATTTATGTTTTTGGTGGCACCCTTACATGACAGATTGGATAAAACATTTTTTACATGAATGCAAGGTGTGTGGTGAATTTAATCCTAAACCCACCATTAAACCTGAAATGGGGTCCTTTAAAGAACTATCACGTCCTGGTGAAGAAGTTGTCATTGATTACACTGATATGGGAATACCGGTGAAGGGCTACAAGTACCTTCTGGTTCTGACTGATCCATTGACAGGCTGGCCAGAAGCCTGGCCAGCCAAGCGTGAGGATAGTAAAACTGTTGTTAAGTGCTTGATTAATTATTACATTCCCTGGGACGGTTTTCCTCGAACTGTGCGACGTGATTCAGGAACACATTTTAAATATCAGCATCTTCAGTTTGTAGAAAAACAGCTGGGATTAACCCACAAATTTGGGACTGTGTATAATCCACAGTCTCAGGGGTCAGTGGAAAGAATGAACCAGAATCTTAAAACCAAAATAGCTAAAATAATGGCACAAACAGGACTGACGTGGATTGATGCCCTTCCAATAGTGCTTATTGCTGTCAGGTCATCAGTCTGTAGGACTAAAGGACTTACACCTTGTGAGTTACTGACTGGCAGGGTATTTAACGGACCGTTTGCACAACTTCGGACTGTGACTGACCCGACCCCTCAGAACCCATCCTCTGACTATCACATCTTAAAAGCTTTGGTAAAATCTTTCACAACAGCTCCTTCTGCAGTACAGGGCCCAGCTCCACTCCCCAGTGAAGCTGCCTGGGTGTGGTTGAAAGTCATTAAAAGGAAGTGGCATGAGCCCAGGTGGACGGGTCCCTACCAAGTTACTGCCAGAACCACTCATGCTGTTCAATTGAAGAGGAAGGGCAGGACCTGGTATCATTGGAATCAGTGTTCTCCTGCATCTGAACCACAACGGTCCCTTGCGGAAGTAAGGGAGGCCCTGAAGAGGACAACACAGGGAGAGTAAAAGTTCTTAGGTGCTATCGAGCCCGGCTTTTATTCTCTGAAGAAAATCTGTCGGGGAGGAGTGATCAGGGTTTAGATCACTCCTTAAGAGGGTAAGGGGTACTTAATTCTTAAGCCTGAAAAACATTTAAAAAAAACATATACATTTTATAAAGGCTGGTTAAGTATTTCCTGAAGATCAAAAGAAAAGAGAAGAAAAGAGTTTCTTCTGCACCCTCGAGCCAGTGGAGGACAGCAAACAGAAACTGAAGAGCATCTTCACATTTGATATTTTATCTTATTTACGTCTTATCATTTATATTATATTTTAGCTTAGCTCGATTTTATCTACATACCTTTTAAAGATTTTGTTATTTGTATTTTTTTTATAATTGCAGCTGCCTCAGTATTTTAGAAAAAAAAAAAAACCCCAGCAGCATCATGATGTGGGAATAAGCAGGCTGAGAAAAAGTCACATTTTCCTAGGGGCAGAACAGAGTATTACCAGTTTTGCTAAAATAATAAGGACCGCTGCCTTTAAGTGTATTTAATTTTAATTCTCATATTTTTATCATTTTCATTCTATTTAAAAAAATATATTAAAGCTTAAGTTTTTGTGCAAATTATACAGATTGAAAATGTTTAGCTACAGAAGGTTGGGAAGAAATCCCCTAACTGATCCTATTTGGGGTAATTGGACGGTTTTAAGCTGCGCGGTTTTTGCACTATTATTAATATTGAATGTTATATTGTTTCTGAATTGCAACTGGCCCTACAGACATGCAGCTTACTGCCAAAACACAGACAACCGCCTGCGTCCTAACAGCTCGATAAATTCCAAAAACCACTCAGATATCTGGATAACACAACGTGGCAAAAGATGGGTATCAGACCCTCATTTAGGCGTTAAAGATGAAGACCCTCTGCATGGATACCATCTTAATCAGTGGTATAACTATGTGGAGGTTCTTGCATGATCGAAAAATTATTCTAACTGCTATGTGTGTTCTATCATGCCAAAGAGCTCCTCTCAACCCGTATTGGATCAATTCCCATTGTCATTTAGGATTTCTTTTTGTGTATTCCAGACTGATGTGAAGCGCTATGGCCGTCATCAGATTAACTGGAACAACTGTACTTTAGTGTCCTACTTGTGTCCTCAAAATTTCCCAGCGTATAAACTCCTTACTACTCTTGAACCACTTGCGACGTTTCCACAATCCTTTCTGGGGGTTGCACATTTAAAATCCTCTATGACTTTTCCAGCTTGTTTTCATAGCAATGGGACAAGGAATCTAGGACGATTGTCTCCGTTTAGATGCCAAAAATTGTACACCCCTAAAAAGTGTGTCCATAGTAGTTACACTATAAGTCAAACCTTAGATCAAAATGAGACCTGTCCGTGTAATATTAGTTCTTTGTATTCTACTAGTACTCCCCCCCGTAGGAAATTATTCGTTTGTAAACTGGGATAATGCAGCGTTAGCTGGGAAAAAGGGCACGAAACCAGTAGATGACATATATTGGCTATGCGGACACAAGGTGTATGTGTACCTGCCTGAAAATCAGGGTGGAGTATGCGCGCCAGTAGGATTAACTGACCACATGTTCATAATTACCACAAAACAGAAAACTGATTCAGATAGAAATGAAAGTAGGAACAAACGGTCTCTAAGCGAAATAGGAGTTCAAGAGCATGACAGTGTTTGGGGAAGTGATGTCCCAGACGACCATAAATTATGGACCACAGCTAAGAAAATAATTGGATCACTGATTCCCTCAATAGGGGTTGGAAAAGTAATGTTAAGAGTGGAAACCCAAGCTTATCATTTTTCGTTATTCATGAATGCCTCAATTAGTACATGGCAATCCAACAATAAAGAGATGAAAGCCATAAGGCTGGTGTTACTTCAAAATAGGATGGTGTTACATTTCTGGACTGTAGCCCGAGCTGGAGTTTGTGTAGTCCTTAATGAGACATGCTGCACCTACATCCCGGATAATTCTGGAGATGGAAACGACATAGATAATGCTCTCTCCAACATGCGCACAGTAGCCAAAGCCCAAAATGCAGACTTTATAAATGCAAATACTCCACAATGGATGAGCTGGCTGTTTTTTGGAGGATGGATGTCCTTACTCTGGAAGGTAGTGGCTTTCCTAGGAATTTTGATGTTAATATTTTTCCTGCTGACATGTTACGTAATACCGTGTTTTAAAAGAAAATGATCTCACAAACACCACTCAATTCAATTCAATTCAATTCAGTTTATTCATATAGCGCCAATTCACAACAGATGTCATCTCAAGGCACTTGACAAGAAGTAAATTTTTTATTTTTTTTATTTTATAAAACGTGTCCTGTTTGGCAGTGTGGAGCTCAGAATTGGTGTCTGAGTACCAAGTAGAAGCCCAACAGATTTACTTTCACAAGCGGAGCAGTACAGCTTTTGCTATAGTCCTCCACTTGATATATGTGTGAAAAATTTTTATTATGAATTGTTGGGGTTTTTATTTCCTGATGTTATGGACACGGAGACGGAAAATTAAGGAGAAGAAAGAAGGAAGATGAAGAAGAGAGGTAGGAAACAAAAAGTCAAGAGAGAGGGTGAGTTGAAAATACAAGAGAGGAAGGGGAACAAAGAAGACACAGGAAGACATTGATGTCTGCCTCCATACCCACAGGACAGCAGAGAGAGGGGGAAAAACAAAACAAAACACGAAAAAGGAACATTGACAAAACAAAACAAACATTGTGAACTAAGAATTACACAACCACATCACACAAGAATAGATATAAAAATACAACAACAATGTCACAGAAAAACTCATGGTAAAGATTAATCAAGCTCTAGTAATGATAACCTCAGCCCAAGAATATATCCTTAAACACCAGAGACCCCACATCTATAAACACCAGAGACCCCACATCTATGTGTGTGTGTTAGCATGCTGGTGCATATAAGGTTTCTCCATAAGAGTGTTCGATAGCTGGTGTGAGCAGGCATCAATCCGTCTCCCAGGAATCGATGCAGACATGAAGGAGAACAGAGCAAAGACGTCCAAAGGACCCCCAGAGCCCCAGGCGGACCCGGGTGGGGCCGACAGCATCCCCCAAGAGTGGAGCAAAGGAGAACCCCAGGGGAACATCCAGCGGCCACTATGCAGGGGCCCGGGGGGCAGCAGTGACGAGCCCACGGACCCCGCCGGCAACCAGCCGCGCCAGGGCGGGCCAGTCAATGGACCGGGAGAGCTGGGGCCCAGGGGCACCCCACCCCCCAGCAGGGACCCGACAAGGGACCGGCCGGCGAGGGGCGCCCAGAGCTGCAGGGGCCGTGGCCAGCCACCGGCCGCCACGCGCCGCCTCCACCCTTGGCCAATCACCACCGCCAACATCCCAGCGCGCCACCGATAGCCGCAGGGGATGGACAGCATCTCCAGGCCGGGCTCAGCCAGCATCTGGACACCAAGTTGTACCAGCTCCCGGGTCCTGATCCCGCGCAACGCAGGGCGCCAAGACCAGGCATCTAACGAGGGTCAGGGCCGGTCCAACCCGCCAATGAACCGGCCACGCACGGCGCGCACAGAACAGGTAATCAAACGAGCAGAGACGCCGGATCCGCATCCTGCCGAGCCACCGAGCAGGGACCACCCAACAATCCCCAACCAACCAAAGGAAGATATCGACCCAGTGCATCGGCCGACCGACACACCGGCCCCCCCAGGCCCGGCCAGGCACGCACCAGGTCCGAACCAGATTGACCACCGATCCACCAGCAGGCAGGGGCCCCCGTCACCGGCGGGGACTGACGGAGGGGAAATAGGCCCGCCATTAAGTGTAAGGCCTGAGGTGCGCCAGGCGAGGGGGCAGACCAAGATCCAACCTGACAGGTAGACAAACCCATACATTCTCACTGACTCACCAAGACACCCAAAAAAATGACGCTGTACCCTCACTCACACACCCCATACACACTTTATGCTCCCAGGTCCAGGTACCGATGCCCCAGTAGAGCCACCAGCCCCCGGACCCGGGAGATGGACCTCCTACCTTCTAGGACGGCGACAAGCAGACCGCCAAGGGCCCCACAGTGGCAAAGCAGCCCGACAGCCCAGGATCCCGACCAGACCGCCTGTTCCTCCTCCGGACCCCAGCCCCTGATGGCCCGTAGCGATCAGGGGTGTGAAAAGACCCCTAGCCTCCATCCTTCCGCTCGAGTATGGTGTTGATGCGTGTTGTTATAATGTGCATTTAAAACAGAGGGGTGGGATGTGGGGAAGGCAGCCACACATCCCCCAACCCCCACCCCGAGCCCTCAGTGTCTATATGTGGTTTAACAGTGGGCACCGGCACCAGAGGTGAAGCTGATTGAACCGCTCCCCCTCTGGATGCCAAAAAGTGTGCCCACCCCAAAGTCCCTACATATGTGTCGCGTGAGAATGTTATAAGTGGGAGTGTCTAAGTTGTATATTAAAATTGGGACCCAGGACACCACAGGTCCAGTGATGTGCCCATGCCCCGAGACCCTATTTGAGTGGTAAAGTGATGGAGCGGGTGGACAGAGGTGTCCAGGGATGGGGAGGGAAGGACTGGGAGACAAAATGTCTTCCCAGAGAGCCAGCTCCCCCACTGACCCCAATAGGCACCGCTGTTCACCGGGATCCACCAGGGGAGGGAGCCCACGGCACGTTCGACCTGGGGCCTACGGCCACAGCACCACAAAGCCCCACGGACCCCAAGGCAGTCCCCCCATCCCAGAAGGGGAACTAAACCCACCCTGACATTCGCTCTACTCTCAAAACAAAAAAAGACACTAAACACCCAGGTTGAGTTCGCCCCCCACCCCCCCCCCTCCCGCACACCCCTCCCCCCCCGTCCAGGTGCCCTCGTAGGGGGAGAGCACCTGTCGCTACACAGCAGGAGCCTCCCCGCCAGCAATGGGGGCCCCCAGCGCCACCCGCACACCGGAGGCCCCCGTGGCCCGAACCACGGCGACGTACCTGCCAGACCAGGAGCAAACCGATGAGCAGGGTGGCCGACCCACCAGGCCGACATCCACCAACCTCATTTCTTGTGGAGCGACCACTGTTGCTCAATGGCCCGGCAGGAGACCAAACCCAGCGCCCTACCCACCCACCTGCCCTGCACGCCCACCACCCGGCAAGTCCACCCGCAAGTCCGACCGAACCCGGCCAATTGCCCAACCCCAGCGCCCCGCACAAAGACCAAGACCCAGGAGCCGAGTCCAGCGCAAAAAGGACTGATCCGGCCCAGAAACACCACCCAGCCGCCGCGACCAGAAGCCAGGCACCCCAACCAGCAAACAAGGCGAGATGACAATCGGCCCAGAGAAAAAGAGAGAGGCGGCTGCACATGCCGGCCACCGGCCGGCCCCGACCCCCACAGCCAACAGAGACCCCACGCCGGCCGACCCCCAGCCAGGACCACAGCTAGGGGGTGCGGCGCCCCCGAGCCCCGAATCCCCAGGCCCACCCCAGACCCTACCCAGGCTCAGCATGGCCACCAAGCCAGTAACCCATGTCCGCCAGTGCGACCCCCCCAAGGCACCGTATGCAGCCATCAGGAGTTACAACCCAAAGCCCAACCCCAGGCCGGCCACGACGTCCAGCGCCCCATCCGCCCAGTGATCCCACCCCCTGGGGTCCGCCCCAGATGCCTCCAACCCCAAAACCCCCACATCCAGTTGTATTACAGTACATTCTGTTATTTCGACTGTTAACTTTGTTTTCTCTCAGTGTTTTTCTCTCCATAGAAGATATACCTGGTCTGGTATCCTGCTTGGCTGCAATGCCCTGTTGGACGGGGGGCATCGACTGGGATGATCCTCCCAGTAACTGAACATCCACTGTGTCCTGTTATTAACTTTTTACTTTCTGTAACATAGAAAGTTCTCTTATATCAGATCTTCTGTTCCTTCTGTGTCTCTGCCTTGTCTTCTCAAACCCCCAGACGGTCGTGGCAGATGGCCGCTCCTACTGAGCCTGGTTCTGTTGGAGGTTTCTTCCTGTTAAAGGGGAGTTTTTCCTCTCCACTGTCGCTACATGCTTGCTCAGTATGAGGGATTGCTGAAGGATTGCTGTGGTTGGAAAGTCTGCATCAACGGGGCCCAACCTCACGCCAATGACTGACGCAATCTGCTGGGATTCTTTAAATAGGAAAATTTTTAACTGATTGGAATGTTTGTATAAATGTATTGAAATTACTTCTTGTTAAGTGCCTTGAGATGACATCTGTTGTGAATTGGCACTATATAAATAAACTGAATTGAAATTGAATTGAAATTGAATCAGCAACAGTGTCCCAAACGACAAAACCAAGTGCCCCCCACCCCCACTAGGTGATGGAGCCAATCAAAGGAGCCCAGAGAGATTGATCAGATATGGAGCCAGAGGCCGTCTCAAGACCAATATGGTCCAACAAAAGATTTCTATACTGATTAATATTAAGAGCTTTTTAATTTTTCCAGTTCAGGAGGATAGTTTTCTTAGCGATGCATAAGGCAATGTGAACCATTAGAACTGACTTTGTGTCCATGGTGACATCATTTAAATTTCCTAACAGGCAAATTGAGGGAGATGGTGGGATGTTACATTTCAGACACTTTGATAAGTCCTCACATATCTGGCACCAAAATTTCTTAACAGGTGGACAGAAACAAAGCGCCTGAACATAAGTATATGGTATATTGCTTGTGCATTGTAAGCAGGTATTAGACGATGTAAAACCCATCCTAAACATTCGTTGACGTGTTTAGTGTACTCTATGAAGGATTTTGTATTGTATTAATTGCAAATGAGGATTTTTTGTTATTTTAAAGGTTCTTAAACATATCTGAGACCAGACGTTTTGGTCAAAGCTGGCTGATAAATCCACCTCCCATTTTGAAATAGGGATGGCTATTGATTCATCTAATGTGGATAGAGTTTTGTATATTTTAGACAGCAATTTCGGGGGGTTGAGATTAAGACAATCTAAAACTCTTGCTGGAATTTGTAATTCAGCTGTATTGAGCCTAAATTGACCTTTAATAATAGATTTAATTTGTTGATATTCTAAGAATTTGTTTTTATCAATTCCATCCATCCATCCATCCATCCATTTTCTTCCGCTTATCCGGGGTCGGGTCGCGGGGGCAGCAGCCTAAGCAAAGAGACCCAGACTTCCCTCTCCCCAGCCACTTGTTCCAGCTCCTCGGGAGGAACCCCAAGGCGCTCCCAGGCCAGCCGAGAAACATAGTCCCTCCAGCGTGTCCTGGGCCTTCCCCTGGGCCTCCTCCCGGTGGGACGTGCCTGAAACACCTCACCAGGGAGGCGTCCAGGAGGCATCCTGACCAGATGCCCGAGCCACCTCAACTGACTCCTCTCGATGTGGAGAAGCAGCGGCTCTACTCTGAGCCCCCTCCGGATGACTGAGCTTCTCACCCTATCTCTAAGGGAGAGCCCAGAGACTCTGCGGAGGAAACTCATTTCAGCCGCTTGTATCCGTGATCTCGTTTATCAATTCCATATTGTGTAATTAATGTATTAAATGGGATAAAGTCTGTTCCTTCAAATATATGTTCCAGGTATTCAATTCCATTGCACCTCCAGACTGGGAAACTTATCATACATTTTTTTTGCAAGATGTCGGGGTTATTCCAGATGGGTGTGCGTCTGCATGGGATTATTGTGGACTCTGTCATTTTTAGAAACTCCCACCATGCTGTCAGGGAGGAGCTGATATTTATGCTTTTAAAGCATTCATATTGTTTTATATTTGAGCTGATAAATGGTAGGTCTGAAAGTTTTATCTTATTACATAGTGTCTGTTCTACGTCTATCCAGGACATGTCTAGGTAGCTATGTTTTAACCATCTTGAGACATCTTTGGTCTTCTGCAGTGTTTTTAAGATGATACGTGGGGGTTTATCTTTCCAAAGAAATTTAGAAATAGAGGAGTCCAGAGATCTAAACCAGTCTAGTGATGGTTTACTTGGGATCATTGAGAATAAGTAGTTGATTCTGGGCAAAACCATCATTTTTATTGAAGCAACCCTTCCCATAAGTGATATGGGTAGGGATTTCCATCTAGCAAGATCATCTTCCACTTTTTTTAAAAGTGGGATGTAGTTTAGTGTTATTAAATTTGCCAGTCTTGGTGAGACATTGATACCTAAATAGGTAATATTCCCTGACTGCAGTTGTGTATTAGTTGGATTCTGGACAGAACAATTGATTGGAAGAACTGTAGATTTTAACCAATTTATAGAATAATCTGAAAAATTTGAGTAAGAGTTTATCAACCCGATTACCTGAGAGAAAGAGGTTTGTGAATGCTGGAGAAAAAGTAATACATCATCTGCATAGAGACTGATTTTATGTTCTATGATATTGCATTTTATGCCTTTAATATTGTGAGTTTGCCTGATTGCTGCAGCTAGTGGTTCAATAAAAATAGCGAACAGGGAGGGAGAGAGAGGACATCCCTGCCTGGTACCTCTCTGAAGATAAAACATAGATGATGTTTGGTTATTAGTCCTGATACATGCTGTTGGTGAACTGTATAATATTTTCAACCAGTTTATAAAAGAATTTCCAAAGCCAAATGTATGTAAGGTTACAAATAAGAATTTCCAGTTAACTCTATCAAATGCTTTTTCTGCATCTAAAGATAATATATTAGTTTTAATGTTTTTACAGTAAGAAAAATCTATTAAATTAATTAATAAATTAATCTACGAGAATTTGTGGATGAATGTCTCCCTTTAATAAAACCAGTTTGATCAGGATGTTTTCTATAAGAGGGGTTACTTTCTCTATCCTTTTTGCGAGGGCTTTGCAGATTATTTTAAGATCAACATTAATAAGGGATATGGGATGATAGCTGGTGGGAAACAAAGGGTCTTTACCTGATTTTAGTAGAAGACTAATGTAGGCAGAATTCATATTTGGTGGGAGTCTGCCATTTTCCTTGGTTTCCTGCAGCATTCTGTGGAATGTTGGTGCCAGAATATTCCAGAATTCTTTATAGAACTCTGCTGGAAATCCATCTGGGCCTGGAGCCTTTTTTATTGGGCATGCCTTGGAGGGCCTCCTGGAGTTCAGCCGCTGTTAGTGGTGAATCCAGGGCCATCGCTTGACTTTCACATAATTTAGGTAGTGTTATGTTATCAAAAATGTTTTCAATTTCATGATCCGATGGATTTATCTCTGGTGAGTATAAAGCCTTTTACAATTCTTTAAATGTGTTGTTTATTCTTCCAGGATCATATACTGTATTCCCGCTCTGATCTTTACTAGCAGATATATTTGCTTTTTCTTTATTAATTTTAAGCTGGTTAGCCAAATATCTACCTGATTTATTACCTTGTTCAAAGTTTTCTATCCTAAGTCTTTGAATTAAGAACTGGGTCTGTTTATTAATAATTTGATTTAATTCTAGCTTTGCTTTACGGATTTTGCCTAGTCTCTCCTCATCTAGATAAGCTTCTAATGAATTAATAGTTTCTTCTAATTCCTGAATACGCTTTTTTTCCATTTTCTTTTTATTTGATGAGAATGTGTCACGTGGTGTGTGGAGAATGGACCCAAACGCACTCGCTGAAGGAAGGTGCAGGATGTTTTATTAAAGTGAGGAGATCGTGATGATGGTGGTGAACGGAGACACTGGACATCGGGCTGGAACGAAGAGGCAGGAAGACGACACACCATGGGGATGAAGACAATAGAGGACTAGGAGGAAGGAGGACTAGGATGATCCGGCCGGGAGTGAAAGGAAGTGAGGGGTCTTAAAGGCAGGAGGTGAGTGGGATCAGGTGTGGATGATGCGACAGACAGGTGAAGACAATCAGGCAGGAATTGGGCAGCATGACAGGACCCCCCCCCCTTTAAAGGTGGATTCCAGACACCGTGGAAAGAGTGAAAAAGAAAGGGAAGAGAAAAAAAACAAGCACCCTTGCCAGGGTGGGTGGAGGGGGGTGGGTGGAGGGGTCCCACGGAAGGAGGGCCCCAAGTCTCTTTGGGTACGCCCCTGGAAGTCTGGCGGACGGCCCCGGTGGCGGCCCCTGAGGACCTGGAGGTCTGGCAGACGGCCCCGGTGGCGGCCCCTGAGGACCTGGAGGTCGGGCGGACGGCCTCGGCGGCGGCCCCTGAGGACCTGGAGGTCGGGCGGACGGCCTCGGCGGCGTCCTCTGGCTGGACGGAGGTCGGGCGGACGGCCTCGGCGGCGTCCTCTGGCTGGACGGAGGTCGGGCGGACGGCCTCGGCGGCGGCCCCTGAGGACCTGGAGGTCGGGCGGACGGCCCCGGCGGCGTCCTCTGGCTGGACGGAGGTCGGGCGGACGGCCCTGGCGGCGTCCTCTGGCTGGACGGAGGTCGGGCGGACGGCCCTTAGGTCCTCTTCTGAGGGTCAGGTAGTGCCAAAGATGCCTGGCCGGTAAAGGTCGGCCGAGACAAAGAGAGTCTGGAGGCTCGGACGCCTCCTGAGACGGAGAGTCTGGAGGCTCGGACGCCTCCTGAGAAGGAGAGTCTGGAGGCTCGGACGCCTCCTGAGACGGAGAGTCTGGAGGCTCGGACCCCTCCTCAGACGGAGAGTCTGGAGGCTCGGACGCCTCCTCAGACGAAGGTTCTGGAGGCTCGGACGCCTCCTCAGACGAAGGTTCTGGAGGCTCCAGTGACGGGGACGGGTCCTCCCTGACCCTCCCTGACCCTCCCTGGGAGCTTCAGCAACATGGACGGGTCCTCCCTGACCCTCCCTGGGAGCTCCAGCGACGCATGGGGAAATGTCGCTTGCTGGAGAGCAGCCTAAGTGATGGCCAGGAAGACCGCAGGAATGTTGGAAGCCGAGACTGGCTCTGGAGCTGGAACGGGCTCATGGACTGGGACTGGGATTGGCTCATGGACTGGGACTGGCTCATGGACTGGGACTGGCTCATGGACTGGAACGGGCGGGCTCATGGACTGGAACGGGCTCATGGACTGGACCGGGCTCATGATCTGGAGCTGGAACGGGATCTGGAACGGGCTCACGGACCGGAGCCGGAACGGGCTCACGGACCGGAGCCGGAACGGGCTCACGGACCGGAGCCGGAACTTCCCCGGGAGCGGCCCCACCTCGGCGGCGTCGCTGTCTGCGGCGAGGCGCTCCCCTGGAGCAGAGGTAGGCCGTCTTGTCCCCATAGAAAAACTCGAAGAGGTCCTCCTCCCTGATGTGAGGAGCCCCCGAAGAGCCAGCTGGAGGAGGGACAAAGACGGCGGGGGAGAGAACCGGCGGTGGGTGCCACGCGGAGATGGAGCCGACGTTGGTGGTCCGTGTGGCCGCGCCGCCCTGCTCCTCGCTCGCTGAAACGCCGGTTCGGCGGGTCCGTCGCCTACGGCCAGATGGTGGAGGCGGAGAGGGCGGACCGATCGTCTGGTCCAACGCCTCCTGGCGAATCCTCTCCGCCTCGCGCCGCAGATCGGCGAGCTCCCCGGCCGAGAAGACACTCTGGAAGTGAGGGAGCACTCCGAGGATCTCCCCGGCTCCGGAGACCCGCACAGGGAGGTGAGGAGAGGCAGCGAGTCTGGCCAGGTTAGCCCAGACGTCCTGGCGCAGGGCGGCGATCTCCCGGGCGAGTGCTGGGTCCATGTTTAGGGCCGGATCATTATGTCACGTGGTGTGTGGAGAATGGACCCAAACACACTCGCTGAAGGAAGGTGCAGGATGTTTTATTAAAGTGAGGAGATCGTGATGATGGTGGTGAACGGAGACACTGTACATCGGGCTGGAACGAAGAGGCAGGAAGACGACACACCATGGGGATGAAGACAATAGAGGACTAGGAGGAAGGAGGACTAGGATGATCCGGCCGGGAGTGAAAGGATGTGAGGGGTCTTAAAGGCAGGAGGTGAGTAGGATCAGGTGTGGATGATGAGACAGACAGGTGAAGACAATCAGGCAGGAATAGGGCAGCGTGACAGAATGAGATTATTTTACCTCTAATCACAGCTTTTCCTGCCTACCAAAGAATAGATGGCGACATACCAGGGAGGTCGTTATGTTCCAAATATGAGGCCCACTCTTTTCGAAATATTTAATAAATTCTTTATCCTTAAGTAAGGCTATATTAAATCTCCAATTTTTGCTTTGAGGTGTTTCTGTTTTATTTACTAAAGTTAGAGAAACAGGAGCATGATCGCTAACAGCTATAGAGTGTATCTCAGTGTCTGAAATGTCAGTCAACAGTGAGCTGCTGACTAACAAATAATCCAGTCGAGAATATGAATGGTGGACATTTGAGAAGAAAGTATATTTTTTGTCATTGGGGTGAAGAGATCGCCATGCATCACAAAGTCCATAATCACTCATGTACTGTTTGACTATATCTATAGATTTCCAGCTGCGCTGAGTCCCTGCTGTGCTGAGCCTGTCTATTTCTAAATTTAAACCAAAGTTGAGGTCGCCCCCAAGAAGAAGTGAGCAATCCATGTGTTCAAGGAGCACCGAGAAGAAGGAATGAAAGAATGAGGGGTCATCAACATTTGGACCATACATACTGACAATACATAACTTTTGGTTATGTATAGATAGTTTTACTATAATAAATCTACCCTCTGGATCTGTAACTGTATCTATTACTGTAAAATTTACATTTTTATTTATTAATATTGCTACTCCCCTTTCTCTGGAGTTATAGCATGCAGAAAACACATTAGGAAACTCAGGGGATTTAAGATCATCTGCAGCTGAGGTAGATTTATGGGTTTCTTGTAATAAGACGACATCTGCCTTCAATCTTTTAGGCTGGTTAAGAATCTTAACTCTTTTCTCTCTGGTGCCAGCTCCATGAACATATCACGTGACAAACCTTAGAGTAGTCATAGTTTTGAGATAAAAGTTGTAAAGTCCATATCACCATAGAAACTGATAAACACAGGTGTTTTATTAGTTTGTGCTTGGGGTTGCCTGATTGAAAATCCAAAAGCCGAGATATAAGAAAGAGAGAAATAGAAGAAAGTTGTGGTGTGAAGGGTGAGGGTGAGAGAGAAAGAAATAGCTATGTTATGAAAAAATTCTGTGTGTGTGTCTGAGTGATAAAAGAAGGAAAAAGGAGAGACAAAGACATTTGGTGATAGACATGTGAAGATGAGAAAAGAAAAAAGAGCCAGTAACCCAGTGCTTAGCCCTGGCCCCGCCCACATTGAGTAATGTAAACAAGTTTACAGAGCTGTGCTAACATTAGATTATAGTTGACTGATAAAACAACTCTTATCTGACCAGTGTTACAAGACTAATAAAGCCAAGGAGTAAACTGGGGGTCCCTGAACAGCTGCCCATTAACATACAGTTTATCTACCGCTACTGTAGCTCTGGTGCCTTCACTGATATATTTCTTCCTGATTGGGAACAAAACGTGCCTTCTATTCAGGATCTCCTTCGGATATTGATCGGTAACGCTGTAATTCGTTCCCCGCAGCTCTCTGCCCTGGCCTCTGACCTGCTCTTTTTGCTTGTAATGCTCGAATTTAGCAACAATTGGTCGCGCCCGTTGGTTGTTGGGCTTCTTACCTCCGAGCCTGTGGACGCGGTGAAAAGTGATGTTTTTTACCGTGTCGCTTGGGAGCTTTAACTGATGTTGGAGAAAATCTCGGACGGTGGATTCAGCGTCGTCCTCAGCCTGTTCTGGGATCCCGGAAAAAACAAGATTGTCCCGCATTCCCCTGGCCTGTATATCCAAGATAGTTGCTTTCATCCTCTTACTTTCTCCGGACAGCTGCATCATCCCCTCGGTGAGTTTCTTTACACTCTCCCTAAGCGTTTGGTTTTCTGCAGCGAGTGATGCTACCTGTTCTTGGCTGAACTCCAGGGATTCCCTTAGAGCTTGAAATTATTTGTGGAGAACCTCAACCAGGGCCAGACGGGCGTCTAGGCTGGTTAGCTTAATAATTAATTAAGTAATTTCAATACATCCATCCATCCATCCATCCATTTTCTTCCGCTTATCCGGGGTCGGGTCGCGGGGGCAGCAGCCTAAGCAAAGAGACCCAGACTTCCCTCTCCCCAGCCACTTGTTCCAGCTCCTCGGGAGGAACCCCAAGGCGCTCCCAGGCCAGCCGAGAAACATAGTCCCTCCAGCATGTCCTGGGCCTTCCCCTGGGCCTCCTCCCGGTGAGACGTGCCTGAAACACAAATTTCAATACATTTATACAAATATTTAAGGAATCCCAGCAGATTGTGTCAGTCATTGGCGTGAGGTTTGGCCCCGTTGATGCAGACTTTCCAACCACAGCAATCCTTCAGCAATCCCTCATACTGAGCAAGCATGTAGCAACAGTGGAGAGGAAAAACTCCCCTTTAACAGGAAGAAACCTCCAACAGAACCAGGCTCAGTAGGAGCGGCCATCTGCCATGACCGTCTGGGGATTTGAGAAGACAGAGCAGAAACACAGAAGGAACAGAAGATCTGATATAAGAGAAGTTTCTATGTTACAGAAAGTAAAAAGTTGATAACAGGACACAGTGGATGTTCAGTTACTGGGAGGATCATTCCAGTCGATGCCCCCGTCCAACAGGGCATTGTAGCCAAACAGGATACCAGACCAGGTATATCTTCTATGGAGAGAATAACACTGAGAGAAAACAAAGTTAACAGTCGAAATAACAGAATGTACTGTAATACAACTGGAGAGTCGTAGGAGAAAAGGAAGTAGCAGAGTGAAGAAAATTGGTAAGTCAGAGGACAATACATGTCAGTTCCTGTAAAAGAAATGGAACAGGTGGAATTACAGGAGTAAGGGTAATAGTGGATTCACCTCTAAAATATTAGAGGTGTATTGAGGGATTAATCTAAATAAACACTTTAAATAAGCATTGGATGAATTAACAGGGGAAAAGGTGAAGGGGTTGTGTGCTAAAATGATTAACTAAATGCAGAAGAGTGTTAACACAGGATGGGACCCATTGGTCAGAAGGGAGTGGGTCACGATTAACTGCACAAAAGTGTTTACACAGGATGTGAGCCAGGGGTCAGAAGGGAGTGGGTCACCATTCTTTGAAAAAACAGGAAACATCTGGTGGTTTGATTGTGCAAATGGTGTGGTGAGAGCGTGAGACCAAAGAAGAAAGGCTTTCTCCTTAGCAACAGAAAAGGAATATATTAAAAGGGCTTAACCTCACATTTCTCCTGTTTTAGCTTCCCTTCATTGGCTCCCTGTTAAATCCAGAATAGAATTTAAGATCCTTCTTCTTACATACAAAGCCCTTAATAATCAAGCTCCATCATACATCAGAGATCTAATTGTTCCTTATGTTCCTAACAGAGCCCTTCGCTCTCAGACTGCAGGTTTACTTGTAATTCCTAGGATTTCTAAAAGTAGAATGGGAGGCAGATCTTTTAGTTATCAGGCTCCTCTCCTGTGGAACCAGCTCCCAGCTTTAGTCCGTGAGGCAGACACTCTGTTTACTTTTAAGGCCAGGCTTAAAACTTTCCTTTTTGATAAAGCTTATAGTTAGAGTGGCTAAGGTCATCCTGAGCTATCTCGGTAGTTATGCTGCTATAGGCTCAGACTGCTGGAGGACAGACTAACCAATTTTCTTCACTCTGCTACTTCCTTTTCTCCTACTACTCTCCAGTTGTATTACAGTACATTCTGTTATTTCGACTGTTAACTTTGTTTTCTCTCAGTGTTTTTCTCTCCATAGAAGATATACCTGGTCTGGTATCCTGCTTGGCTGCAATGCTCTGTTGGACGGGGGGCATCGACTGGGATGATCCCCCCAGTAACTGAACATCCACTGTGTCCTGTTATTAACTTTTTACTTTCTGTAACATAGAAAGTTCTCTTATATCAGATCTTCTGTTCCTTCTGTGTCTCTGCTCTGTCTTCTCAAACCCCCAGACGGTCGTGGCAGATGGCCGCTCCTACTGAGCCTGGTTCTGTTGGAGGTTTCTTCCTGTTAAAGGGGAGTTTTTCCTCTCCACCGTCGCTACATGCTTGCTCAGTATGAGGGATTGCTGAAGGATTGCTGTGGTTGGAAAGTCTGCATCAACGGGGCCCAACCTCACCCCAATGACTGACGCAATCTGCTGGGATTCCTTAAATAGGAAACTTTTTAACTGATTGGAATGTTTGTATAAATGTATTGAAATGACTTCTTGTTAAGTGCCTTGAGATGACATCTGTTGTGAATCGGCGCTATATAAATAAACTGAATTGAATTGAATTGAATTAACCTATTAGGGAAGGACTACAGTCACACTTTGCATATATATGAATATGTATTATTGAGCTGATTGGATCCTGTAAGAGAGGCTGTCTCTCACAATGTGCTGTAATAACTTAGTAAAGAAATAAAAAGCATGTATGAGGAAGAGTTCTTTGGAGTTGATTTGGTAAGAATCTCTTCCCATTCATGTCAAACATAAATATTGTGTGAATGTGTAATTCTTTTTTATACTCTGCCAGAGGATAAATGAACTGGGAGAGAGGTGTTAGCAGACAGCTGGCTTCGAAAGCGAAAGCATTTGCCAAGAATGTTTTCATTAATCAAGAACATTTAGTTAATCATTAGTAGAACACATTTCATGTCACTCCCTTTTTCACGTAAAATGGTCTGCTGAAGATAGTGAAGTCATGTGAGAGAAAAGCGGTTTGGCACTTTCCTGAAATAGCGGTGCAGTTAAAAAGGAGACATGAAACAGGCTCTCTCCTCAAATACTTTGTTAGTAAATGACTTGATTTGTGATAATCACATTGATTTCCTTTGTCTCACAGAAACCTGGTTGCAGCAGGAGGATTATGTCAGTATGAATGAGTCAACTCCTTCCAGTCATTAAAATTTTCACATTCCTAGAAATACTGGGAGAGGAGGAGGAGTTGCAACCATTTTCCGTTCTGATTTACTAATTAGTCCCAGACCAATTGATAGCTACAGTTCTTTTGAACATCTAACCCTTAATTTTCCTCATCCAAGTTGCAAAACATTAAGACCATTTTTGTTTGTGGTTTTGTATCGTCCACAAGGCCCTTACTCTCAATTCTTGGATCAGATCTCAAATTTTTTATCTGATTTAGTATTAAATACTGATAGGGTTATTATAGTGGGGGACTTTAATATTCATGTGGATACTGAAAGTGATAGCCTAAATGCAGCCTTTAATGCTATTTTAGACTCAATTGGCTTTACTCAAAAAGTACAGGGATCGACCCACTCGGGTAAACACACTTTGGACCTTGTACTGACATACGGTATTGAATGTAAGGAAATAACAGTCCACCCACATAACCCGGTCCTGTCTGACCACTTCTTAATAACTTTTGAATTTACTTTAACTGACCATCTTAAATCTGAAAGAAAATTTTATTATAGTAGAGCATTATTCAGTTTCAATTCAATTCAATTCAGTTTATTTATATAGCGCCAATTCACAACAGATGTCATCTCAAGGCACTTAACAAGAAGTCATTTCAATACAATTATACAAACATTCCAATCAGTTAAAAAGTTTCCTATTTAAGGAATCCCAGCAGATTGCATCAGTCATTGGCGTGAGGTTGGGCAGATTTCCAACCACAGCAATCCTTCAGCAATCCCTCATACTGAGCAAGCATGTAGCGTCAGTGGAGAGGAAAAACTCCCCTTTAACAGGAAGAAACCTCCAACAGAACCAGGCTCAGTAGGAGCGGCCATCTGCCACGACCGTCTGGGGGTTTGAGAAGACAGAGCAGAACACAGAAGGAACAGAAGATCCGATATAAGAGAACTTTCTATGTTACAGAAAGTAAAAAGTTGATAACAGGACACAGTGGATGTTCAATTACTGAGAGGATCATCCCAGTCGATGACCCCCGTCCAACAGGGCATTGCAGCCAAGCAGGATACCAGACAAGGTGTATCTTCGATGGGGAGAAAAACACTGAGAGAAAACAAAGTTAACAGTCGAAATAACAGAATGTACTGTAATACAACTGGAGAGTCGTAGGAGAAAAGGAAGTAGCAGAGTGAAGAAAATTGGTAAGTCTGTCCTCCAGCAGTCTAAGCCTATAGCAGCATAACTACAGAGATAGCTCAGGATGACCTTAGCCACTCTAACTATAAGCTTTATCAAAAAGGAAAGTTTTAAGCCTGGCCTTAAAAGTAAACAGAGTGTCTGCCTCACGGACTAAAGCTGGGAGCTGGTTCCACAGGAGAGGAGCCTGATAACTAAAAGATCTGCCTCCCATTCTACTTTTAGAGATCCTAGGAACTACAAGTAAACCTGCAGTCTGAGAGCGAAGTGCTCTTTTAGGAACATATGGAACAATTAGATCTCTGATGTATGATGGAGCTTGATTATTAAGGGCTTTGTATGTAAGAAGAAGGATCTTAAATTCTATTCTGGATTTAACAGGGAGCCAATGAAGGGAAGCTAAAACAGGAGAAATGTGATCTCTCTTTTTAATATTCATCAGAACTCTTGCTGCCGCATTTTGGATCAACTGAAGGCTTTTAATGGCATTTTGTGGACAACCTGATAGTAAAGAATTACAGTAGTCCAGCCTTGAGGTAACAAATGCATGGACTAGTTTCTCAGCATCACTCCTGGACAGGATGTTTCTAATTTTAGCAATATTCCGGAGGTGAAAGAAAGAAATCCTAGAAACCTGTTTAATATGGGATTTAAATGTCAAGTCTTGGTCAAAAATAACGCCGAGGTTCTTTACGTTATTACTGGGGGACAATTTAATGCCATCCAGATGAAGTGATTGACTAATCAGTTTCTGTTTAAGAACTTCTGGTCCAAAGACAGCAACTTCTGTCTTGTCAGAATTTAAAAGCAAAAAGTTTAGGGTCATCCATGCTTTTATGTCTTCCAGACATGCCTGTAATCTACCTAACTGACTGGGTTCATCAGGATTTATGGATAAATATAGTTGTGTATCATCGGCATAGCTGTGGAAATTTATCCCATGCTGTCTAATGATTCTACCAATTGGAAGCATATATATGGTGAAAAGAATTGGTCCAAGGACAGAACCCTGTGGAACTCCACAAGTAACCCTTGAGAGTGAAGATGATTTATCATTTAGATGAACAAACTGGAATCTATCAGACAAATATGATTTAAACCAGCCTAGTGCTGTTCCTTTGATCCCTGCAACATGTTCAAGCCTTTCTAAGAGAATATTATGAACGACTGTGTCAAAAGCAGCACTGAGATCTAACAAAACCAGAACAGACACCAGTCCATTATCTGAGGCCATGAGAATATCATTAGTAACCTTCACCAGTGCTGTTTCAGTGCTATGATGAGCTCTAAAACCTGACTGAAACTCTTCAAACAGCTCGTTACTGTTTAGATGTTCACAGACTTGATTAGCAACTATTTTCTCAAGGACTTTGGATAAGAAAGGAAGGTTAGATATAGGTCTGTAATTCACTAAGTCATCTTGATCAAGGGAAGGTTTCTTGAGTAAAGGTTTAATTACAGCTATTTTAAATTCCTGTGGTACGTATCCGTTTACTAAGGATAGATTCATCATATCCAAAATGGGGCCAGGAACCAAATGGAACACTTCTTTAAATAATTTGGTTGAGATTGGGTCCAAAATACAAGTTGAAGATTTAGATGAGGCTAATATTTTTGATAATTCTGAAAGCTCGACTGAATCAAAACAGCCTAAGCACAACTGAGGTTCTACAGTTCTTTCCGATACTGACTCATTTACTGAGGAAGAAGTAATCATGTTTGGGAGGCTGCCAATGATTTTATTTTTAATAAAATTTATTTTATTTATGAAGAATCTCCTAAAATCATCACTGCTAAGAGCTGGGGGAATAGTTTGCTCAACAGAGCTATGACTCTGTGTAAGTTTGGCAACTGTACTAAAAAGAAACCTAGGATTGTTTTTATTCGCCTCTATTAATGATGAAAAATATGCTATTCTAGCTTGTCGAAGGGTCTTTTTATACAGGAGTAGACTGTTATTCCAGGTTAAATAGGAATCCTCTAGGTGTGTAGAGCGCCATTTTCTCTCCAACTTCCTAGTATTCTGCTTTAAAGTACGCAACTCTGCGTTGAACCAAGGAGTCAGCCTCCTATGGCTAGCCACTTTCTTTTTTAAAGGGGCTACACTATCTAATGCCAAACGCAATGAGGACGTAACGCTGTGAACCAGACCATCAATTTCTGAAGGGTTAGAGATAGAATTGCTGCCATCCACTGTGTTACTCTGAGACACTGAGGAAAGAAAGAATGGTACAGATTCTTTAAAAATTGTTACAGCATTGTCTGATAAAGTTCTACTATAATGAAATTTTCTTTCAGATTTAAGATGGTCAGTTAAAGTAAATTCAAAAGTTATCAAGAAGTGGTCAGACAGGACCGGGTTATGTGGGTGGACTGTTATTTCCTCACACTCAATACCGTATGTCAGTACAAGGTCCAAAGTGTGTTTACCTGAGTGGGTCGATCCCTGTACTTTTTGAGTAAAGCCAATTGAGTCTAAAATAGCATTAAAGGCTGCATTTAGGCTATCACTTTCAGTATCCACATGAATATTGAAGTCCCCCACTATAATAACCCTATCAGTATTTAATACTATATCAGATAAAAAATGTGAGATCTGATCCAAGAATTGAGAGTAAGGGCCTGGTGGACGATACAAAACCACAAACAAAAATGGTCTTAATGTTTTGCAACTTGGATGAGGAAAATTAAGGGTTAGATGCTCAAAAGAACTGTAGCTATCAATTGGTCTGGGACTAATTAGTAAATCAGAACGGAAAATGGCTGCAACTCCTCCTCCTCGCCCAGTATTTCTAGGAATGTGAAAATTTAAATGACTGGAAGGAGTTGACTCATTTATACTGACATAATCCTCCTGCTGCAACCAGGTTTCTGTGAGACAAAGGAAATCAATGTGATTATCACAAATCACAGATTATCAGACAATGCTGTAACAATTTATAAAGAATCTGTTCCATTCTTACTTTCCTTAGTGTCTCAGGGTAACACAGTGGATGGCAGCAATTCTATCTCTAACCCTTCAGAAATTGATGATCTGGTTCACAGCGTTACGTCCTCATTGCGTTTGGCATTAGATAGTGTAGCCCCTTTAAAAAAGAAAGTGGCTAGCCATAGGAGGCTGACTCCTTGGTTCAACGCAGAGTTGCGTACTTTAAAGCAGAATACTAGGAAGTTGGAGAGAAAATGGCGCTCTACACACCTAGAGGATTCCTATTTAACCTGGAATAACAGTCTACTCCTGTATAAAAAGACCCTTCGACAAGCTAGAACAGCATATTTTTCATCATTAATAGAGGCGAATAAAAACAATCCTAGGGTTCTTTTTAGTACAGTTGCCAAACTTACACAGAGTCATAGCTCTGTTGAGCCAATTATTCCCCCAGCTCTTAGCAGTGATGATTTTATGGGATTCTTCATAAATAAAATTAATTCTATTAAAAATAAAATCATTGGCATCCTCCCAAACATGATTACTTCTTCCTCAGTAAATGAGGCAGTATCGGAAAGAACTGTACAACCTCAGTTGTGCTTAGGCTGTTTTGATTCAGTCGAGCTTTCGGAATTATCAAAAATATTAGCCTCATCTAAACCTTCAACTTGTATGTTGGACCCAATTCCAACCAAATTATTTAAAGAAGTGTTCCATTTGGTTCCTGGCCCCATTTTGGATATGATGAATCTATCCTTAGTAAACGGATACGTACCACAGGAATTTAAAATAGCTGTGATTAACCTTTACTCAAGAAACCTTCCCTTGATCAAGATGACTTAGTGAATTACAGACCTATATCTAACCTTCCTTTCTTATCCAAAGTCCTTGAGAAAATTGTTGCTAATCAAGTCTGTGAGCATCTAAACAGTAATGAGCTTTTTGAAGAGTTTCAGTCAGGTTTTAGAGCTCATCATAGCACTGAAACAGTACTGGTGAAAGTTACTAATGATATTCTCTTGACATTTAAATCCCATATTAAACAGGTTTCTAGGATTTCTTTCTTTCACCTCCGGAATATTGCTAAAATTAGAAACATCCTGTCCAGGAGTGATTCTGAGAAACTAGTCCATGCATTTGTTACCTCAAGGCTGGACTACTGTAATTCTTTACTATCAGGTAGTCCACAAAATGCCATTAAAAGCCTTCAGTTGATCCAAAATGCGGCAGCAAGAGTTCTGATGAATATTTAAAAGAGAGATCACATTTCTCCTGTTTTAGCTTCCCTTCACTGGCTCCTTGTTAAATCCAGAATAGAATTTAAGATCCTTCTTCTTACATATAAAGCCCTTAATAATCAAGCTCCATCATACATCAGAGATCTAATTGTTCCATATGTTCCTAACAGAGCCCTTCGCTCTCAGACTGCAGGTTTACTTGTAGTTCCTAGGATTTCTAACGTAGAATGGGAGGCAGATCTTTTAGTTATCAGGCTCCTCTCCTGTGGAACCAGCTCCCAGCTTTAGTCCGTGAGGCAGACACTCTGTTTACTTTTAAGGCCAGGCTTAAAACTTTCCTTTTTGATAAAGCTTATAGTTAGAGTGGCTAAGGTCATCCTGAGCTATCTCTGTAGTTATGCTGCAATAGGCTTAGACTGCTGGAGGACAGACTTACCAATTTACTTCACTCTGCTACTTCGTTTTCTCCTACGACTTTCCAGTTGTATTAAAGTACATTCTGTTATTTCGACTGTTAACTTTGTTTTCTCTCAGTGTTTTTCTCTCCATAGAAGATATACCTGGTCTGGTATCCTGCTTGGCTGCAATGCCCTGTTGGACGGGGGGCATCGACTGGGATGATCCTCCCAGTAACTGAACATCCACTGTGTCCTGTTATTAACTTTTTACTTTCTGTAACATAGAAAGTTCTCTTATATCAGATCTTCTGTTCCTTCTGTGTCTCTGCCTTGTCTTCTCAAACCCCCAGACGGTCGTGGCAGATGGCCGCTCCTACTGAGCCTGGTTCTGTTGGAGGTTTCTTCCTGTTAAAGGGGAGTTTTTCCTCTCCACCGTCGCTACATGCTTGCTCAGAATGAGGGATTGCTGAAGGATTGCTGTGGTTGGAAAGTTTGCATCAACGGGGCCCAACCTCACGCCAATGACTGACTCAATCTGCTGGGATTCCTTAAATAGGAAACATTTTAACTGATTGGAATGTTTGTATAAATGTATTGAAATGACTTCTTGTTAAGTGCCTTGAGATGACATCTGTTGTGAATTGGCGCTATATAAATAAACTGAATTGAAAAATTGAATTGGTCAGGGACAGGTAGCATAGCAGCGCAAGGCGCAGACTTTCACTTAAAAATCCCCTCTCGACACCAGCCACTTGGTCTAGCTCCTCGGGAGGCATCCCAAGGCGCTCCCAGTCCTGCCGAGAAACATAGTCCCTCCAGTGTGTCCTGGGTCTTCCCCTGGGCCTCTTCCCGGTGGGACGTGCCAAAAACACCTCACCAGGGAGGCGTCCAGGAGGCATCCTGACCAGATGCCCGAGCCAACTCAACTGACTCCTCTCGATGTGGAGGAGCAGCGGCTCCACTCTGAGCCCCCTCCAGATGAGTGAGCTTCTCACCCTATCTCTAAGGGAGAGCCCAGACACTCTACGGAGGAAACTCATTTCAGCCGCTTGTATCCGTGATCTCGTTCTTTTGGTCACCAACCAGAGTTTGTGACCATAGATGAGGGTAGGAACGTAGATGGACCGGTAAATCGAGAGCTGAGCCAAAACTTCACCATGACAGACCGGTACAGCGCCCGCAACACTGCAGATGCCCTACCAATCCGTCTATCGATCTCCCGCTCCATTTTTCCCTCATTCGTGAACAAGACCCCCAGATACTTAAACTCCTCCACTTGGGGAAGGACCTCATCCCCGACCCGGAAAAGGCACCCCACCCTTTTCCGGCTCAAGACCATGGCCTCGGATTTTGAGGTGCTGATTTCCATCCCAGCCGCTTCACACTCGGCTGCGAACCGCCCCAGCGAAAGCTGTAGATCACGTTCCGATGAAGCCAACAGGACCACATCATCTGTGAAAAGCAGAGACCCAATCCTAAGGTCAAGAAAATGCATCCCCTCAACACCTTGGCTGCACCTAGAAGTCTGGTCCATAAAAGTTATGAACAGGATCGGTGACAAAGGGCGACCTTGTCGGAGTCCAATACTCACTGGAAACAAGCCCGACACATTATTATATTATGCTCAAAATTTTGGCTACTAATGTTTTTTTTTTCTCAGGTACCTGCAGTCTGCCTGAGTGTGTAAAAATCCCCACCTCTGCAAAGTGTGAGAAGCATTTCCACTATGAATGTGAGAAAATAAAATGAAAGGTTAAAGAATGGCATTGTGAGCAGAGTAAAAACCAATAAGCTAAAATAATGGACTTTAAAACACCAGGTTTGCACTTAGGATATTCAAATCACAGTGTGCTCTTATAAAAAAATAAAAGTATATCTGTATTATTTATTAGTTAATACATGTCACTGCTAATGTACATAAGACTAATAAAAACCTTGTCACCTTATGGCTTGCAACCACAGAAGTCTCTTTGTTTGCTTTGAAAGGGGTCCACGTTTATGGTATTCTGTAAAATTAGCGCGTTTTGTTGTGCTTTTCAAAACAATTTGAGCAACCAACAGTAGAACAAAATGGCAAGATTCTCTTCCTGCTTTTTCTACAGTTGACACGATGTAGAGCGGAGAGTGACGCAGACTAATAGTAAACATCAGAATGACTGTGGGCGATGAGAATTCTGTGAGAGAAGCGTCATGTTCTGGTTATACCCTGTATTTCAATGACTGGGTAAAATATTGAAACTCCCACGAGAAAGAGGGGGGCCACTCCAGTGGCAGGGATTTGGAGGGTAGTTAGCTGGGATTTGGCTGATGGACAGAGGCCATTCAGTTGGCTTTCAGCCTGAATGGGAACTTTTAAACCGCTACAAATGTAAGGATCATATCTAAATGGGGTCAGTAACCAAAGGGAACACTTTCTTAAATAATTTGGTTGGGACTGGGTCCAACATCCAAGTTGAAGGTTTAGATGCCACCTTAGTTTCATTTGGCTTTGCTCAAAACACCCACAAACCTAACTACTCTGGTCTTCATACTCTAGATATGTGCTGACATATGGGATTAAGTGTAAACAAATAACAGTATTTCCTTATATCCCTGTCCCATCTAACCATTTGTAATAGAATAGAATAATCCTTTATTACCCCACAAATGGGAAATTAAGCTGGAATAGCAGCAAAATGACACTATAGACGCATTCACGATCACACATGAATGGTAGAAAAGTATAAAAATAGAATTATATGTGTACATTAAGGACACAATTACAAAAACCAAAGTATTGAGCATTTAAAAATAAACTTTCATACTCAGATTAGAATGTGCAACTGAGTAGGATAATAAAAAAAACAGTGAATATTTACAGAATGTGCATGTGTAGTTGTGGAACAGAATGTAAAAAAGTAAATGTATTTTTTACAAATATAGTTAACTGAATATCAACTGAGAAAAACAGTAATATCTTTGCTTTTTTGTGAGATTTGTTCCCTGTTTATGTTAAAGGAAAGTTAGTGTTGGAATCATTTCCTTTTTGGAGCTTTATCAAACCTCATATTAAACCATAACAAGAAGTTTGAGTTGTGCCCTGAGCTATGATTTCTGCAGTATATTACAGCCCTTCTTTGTCTATATGTGCCAATATGAAGTCAACAGATAGGATGCTGGTTTAATCCTAGAGTGAGACAGCTATGCACACAAATGTGGACACACACATAACGGCGAAAACAAACATGTTAAACCTTACAGTGGAAGATGTCTGTTAAGTAGGCTTAAGTGGGTACAGAACACTAATTTACTAGTTTGTTAGAAATTACAAATTTGGTAAGGAGATTAAAACATTTAAATAATGCATGTGTGAAATTCTGAAGGTTGTCAACAAAAGAGTGACAGAAATCGAAAGTATTCATTAAAATCTTTGTTTTTGGTGACACAAGTGTACAGCTTGTTTTTGTTCCCCTGGATGTTCTGGAGCAGAGTAAAATAATCCTTCTTAAGCCGTAAAGTCTAGGGGAGAGTTAAGAAAATAGACTAAAGACAGCAAGGAGGAAGGTGGCTGGTGGAATAATGATCTTCTGTCCCAAATCCTGACTGACTCACACTACTAATCCAGACAGGAAAAGCAAACTGAGAAAAGTCCAATTATGCTATGCACTTTTCTTCTTTTAAGCCATATTCACTACATTTGGTTTGGCCTCTTGACACTGTGTGCAAATGAAAAATCTTGACTGTATTCTTAACTGTGTAGATATGATAAATAAAGATAAATCAAGACTTACTACAAAGAAATGAAGTTTTTAAACATATCAGTTATAATGTTCTAATATGTGTGAGGATGTTAATTCAGTAAAAATGTGACATCTTAATCAAGGTGAAATGAATATTCCTTCTAAATTCCAGTTTTGTGACAGAGCTAAACTTTGAGCTCCGACACACTAAAAAAAAGCTCTTCATGTAACAATGACAATTGAATACAAAACTGTATAAAGCAGTAACCTAAGAACAAAAACTCTTCTAACAAAACTGTACTGAAGTAGTATGTTGAAGATGGAGAAGCAGCTTTCAGTTTCTATGCTTCCCTTATCTGGAACAAACTTTAAGACCACTGCAAAGCTGCTGAAACACTGTGATCCTTAAAATCAAGGCTAAAACCCATCTGTTTATAGCTGCATTTGATTAATTAATTTATAACTGGAATGTCATAACAGTAGTAAGCAAATATTCTTACACTGACGTGTCCCTGTTCCAACATATCTTCGATGTTGTTCTTTTCTGTTTTTATTGTTGTTTTATTTATTTTTCCCGCTAATAATGTAAACACCTTTCAATTCAATTCAGTTTATTTATATAGCGCCGATTCACAACAGATGTCATCTCAAGGCACTTAACAAGAAGTCATTTCAATACATTTATACAAACATTCCCATCAGTTAAAAAGTTTCCTATTTAAGGAATCCCAGCAGATTGCGTCAGTCATTGGCGTGAGGTTGGGCCCCGTTGATGCAGACTTTCCAACCACAGCAATCCTTCAGCAATCCCTCATACTGAGCAAGCATGTAGCGACGGTGGAGAGGAAAAACTCCCCTTTAACAGGAAGAAACCTCCAACAGAACCAGGCTCAGTAGGAGCGGCCATCTGCCACGACCGTCTGGGGGTTTGAGAAGACAGAGCAGAGACACAGAAGGAACAGAAGATCTGATATAAGAGAACTTTCTATGTTACAGAAAGTAAAAAGTTAATAACAGGACACAGTGGATGTTCAGTTACTGGGGGGATCATCCCAGTCGATGCCCCCCGTCCAACAGGGCATTGGAGCCAAGCAGGATACCAGACCAGGTATATCTTCTATGGAGAGAAAAACACTGAGAGAAAACAAAGTTAACAGTCGAAATAACAGAATGTACTGTAATACAACTGGAGAGTAGTAGGAGAAAAGGAAGTAGCAGAGTGAAGAAAATTGGTAAGTCTGTCCTCCAGCAGTCTAAGCCTATAGCAGCATAACTACAGAGCTAGCTCAGGATGACCTTAGCCACTCTAACTATAAGCTTTATCAAAAAGGAAAGTTTTAAGCCTGGCCTTAAAAGTAAACAGAGTGTCTGCCTCACGGACTAAAGCTGGGAGCTGGTTCCACAGGAGAGGAGCCTGATAACTAAAAGATCTGCCTCCCATTCTACTTTTAGAAATCCTAGGAATTACAAGTAAACCTGCAGTCTGAGAGCGAAGGGCTCTGTTAGGAACATAAGGAACAATTAGATCTCTGATGTATGATGGAGCTTGATTATTAAGGGCTTTGTATGTAAGAAGAAAGATCTTAAATTCTATTCTGGATTTAACAGGGAGCCAATGAAGGGAAGCTAAAACAGGAGAAATGTGATCTCTCTTTTTAATATTCATCAAAACTCTTGCTTTAATTGCCTTGTTGCTGATATTGACAATTAAATTAAATTAAATTCAGTTTATTTATATATTCATAACAGTTGTCATCTCAAGGCACTTTACAAGAAAATTCATTTCAATACAATCATACAAACATTCCAATCAGTTAAAAGTTTTCTATTTAAGGAATCCCAGCAGATTGCATCAGGTCATTGACTTGAGGTTGTGCCCCATTGATGCAGACTCCAACTACACCAAACCCTCATACTGAGCAAGCATGTAGCGACAGTGAAGAGAAAAAACTCCCCTTTAACAGGAAGAAACCTCCAGCAGAACCAGAACCAGAACCTGGCTCAATACGAGCGGCCGTCTGCCATGACTGTTTTGGGGTTTGAGAAGACAGAGCAGATACACAAAAAACAAAAGAATATAGGAGTACTTTCTATTTTAAAGAAAGTAAAAAGTTGATAACAGGACACGGAGGATGTTCAGTTATTGGGAACATGATCCAAGACGACGCCCCCGATCCAACAAGCTATCACAGGTGAGCAGGATACCAGACCAGGTGTAGCTTATATGGAGGTCAGTCCAACTCTCACCGGAAACAAGCCCGACTTACTGCGGGCAATGCAAACCAAACTCTGGCACCGCTCGTACAGGGACCAACAGCCCGTATTAAGGGGCCCGGTACACCATACTCCCGGAGTACCCCCCACAGGGCCCCCCGAGGGACACGGTCGAACGCCTTCTCCAAGTCCACAAAACACATTCAGACCGGTTGGGCGAACTCCCACGCCCCCTCCAGGACCCTGCTGAGGGTGTAGAGCTAGTCCAGTGTTCCACGGCCAGGACGAAAACCGCATTGTTCCTCCTGGATCTGAGGTTCGACTATCCGTTGGACCCTCCTCTCCAGAACCCCTGAATAGACCTTACCAGTGAGGGTCAGAAGTGTGATCCCCTTTAGTTGGAACACACTCTGTGGTCCCCTTTTTTAAACAGGGGGACCACCACCCCGGTCTGCCAATCCAAGGGAACTGCCCCGATGTCCACGCAATATTGCAGAGCTGCGTTAATCAACACAGCCCCACAACATCCAGAGCCTTGAGGAACTCTGGTCGAATCTCATCCACCCCCGGAGCCTTGCCACCGAGGAGCTTTTTAACGACCTTGGGGACTTCAGCACCAGAGATTGGAGAGCCCGACCCAAAGTCCCCAAACCCTGCTTCCAGATTGGAAGGCGTGCAGGTGGGATTGAGGAGGTCTTCAAAGTATTCCATCCACCGACCCAAAATGTCACGCGTTGAGGTCAGCAGCACACCATCCCCACTGTAAATAGTGTTGGTGAAGGACCGCTTCCCACCCCGAGATGCCGGATGGTGGACCAGAATCGCTTTGAAGCCGTACGGAAGACGTTTTCCATGGCCTCTCCAAACTCCTCCTACGCCCGAGTTTTTGCCTCAGCGACCATCCGAGCCGCATCCCGCTTGGCCTGCCGGTACCTATCAGCTGCTTCAGGGGTCCCACAAGCCAAAAAGACCCGATAGGACTCCTTCAGCCTGACAGCATCCCTTACCGCCGGTGTCCACCAGCGGGTTCGGGGGTTGCCGCCATGACAGGCACCAACCACCTTGCGGCCACAGCTTCAGTCAGCCGCCTCGACAATGGAGGCGCGGAACATAGTCCACTCTGACTCAATGTCCCCCGCCTCCCCCGGGACGTGTTCAAAGTTCTGCCAGAGGTGTGAGTTAAAGCTCCTTCTGACAGGAGACTTTGCCAGACGTTCCCAGCCAACCCTCACAACAGTTTGGGCCTTCCAGGTCTGTCCGGCGTCCTCCCCCACCATCGAAGCCGACTCACCACCAGGTAGTGGTCAGTGGACAGCTCAGCCCCTCTCTTCACCCGTCCAAAACATGCGGCCGCAGATCAGATGAGACGACAACCAAGTCGATCATTGAGCTGCGGCCTAAGGTGTCCTGGTGCCAAGTGCACATATGGACACCTTTATGCTTGAACATGGTGTTTGTTATGGACAATCCATGATGAGCACAGAAGTCCAATAACAAGACACCACTCTGGTTCAGATCGGGGGGGCCATTCCACCCAACCACACCCCTCCAGGTCTCACTGTCATTGCCCACGTGAGCGTTAAAGTCCCCCTGCAGAACAAGGGAGTCCCTGGGAGGAGCACTCTCCAGCACCCCCTCCAAAGACTCCAAGAAGGGTGGGTAATCTGATCTGCTGTTTGGCGCGTAAGTACATAAAACATTCAGGACCCGTCCCCCCACCCGTAGGCAGCGGGAGGCTACCCTCTAGTTCACCGGGGTAAACCCCAACGTACAGGCGCCAAGATGGGGGGCAACAAGTATGCCCACCCCAGCTTGGCGCCTCTCAGCGCCGAGCTGTAGTTAAACCTTTACTCATAAACTAGTTATAAGCATGTCCAGAAAGTATAACTGACTTTTGTATACTGTGGTATAAGTTTTGAGAATGATAATTTTGCCTGAATTAAAGCTAAGCTACGAATAGCAAGGGAAACGTTACCATAGCAACGCTAAGGCACACTCGACCTGTTAAATCTCTGTTACGGAGTAACATGAGGTTACAGACTTAAGTACATTCTTTATGTTTTGTTTGGTAAACATGAGCTCTGCTAATGTTAAAACATGCAGATGCCCAGATCACACAACATTCACGTTTTGCCCTGTTGTGTCCAAACCAACTTTCTTCCAACTTTATTTTCAAAAGTATAGACTTTTGTTTTTGAAATGGAATTTTCTATTTTCAACATGAGAACCCTTGCCTTTAAACTGCGTTTTGCAAATTCAGCACTGAAACTTTAACTTTTCACCTTCCAGTTTCAGTTCTTAAATTCAGACTTTGGACTTAGACGTTCATGTCCTTGAGAAGTAAACCAGCACAGAGTAATGGGCTGATGGGGTTGGAGAGATAATCTGCAATTTTTGAGGATTGACTTCAACCTTAGGGCCAAGGACTAAAGAAAAATGGTTAAAGTGCCCTCTAATGGTATATGAACTAGGATATAGTAAAATATAAATAATCTGTTAAATTTTGAATATGCTGGCATCATACAGACACATACACAATATAAATAAACTCAGCAAAAAAGGAAACGTCTTCTGATGTTCAACTGTTTTTACTTTCAATTCAATTCAATTTTCAATTCAGTTTATTTATATAGCACCAATTCACAACAGATGTCATCTTAAGGCACTTAACAAGAACTCATTTCAATACATTTATACAAACATTCCAATCAGTTAAAAAGTTTCCTATTTAAGGAATCCCAGCAGATTGCGTCAGTCATTGGCGTGAGGTTGGGCCCCGTTGATGCAGACTTTCCAACCACAGCAATCCTTCAGCAATCCCTCATACTGAGCAAGCATGTAGCGACGGTGGAGAGGAAAAACTCCCCTTTAACAGGAAGAAACCTCCAACAGAACCAGGCTCAGTAGGAGCGGCCATCTGCCACTACCGTCTGGGGGTTTGAGAAGACAGAGCAGAAACACAGAAGGAACAGAAGATCTGATATAAGAGAACTTTCTATGTTACAGAAAGTAAAAAGTTAATAACAGGACACAGTGGATGTTCAGTTACTGGGGGGATCATCCCAGTCGATGCCCCCGTCCAACAGGGCATTGTAGCCAAACAGGATACCAGACCAGGTATATCTTCTATGGAGAGAAAAACACTGAGAGAAAACAAAGTTAACAGTCGAAATAACAGAATGTACTGTAATACAACTGGAGAGTAGTAGGAGAAAAGGAAGTAGCAGAGTGAAGAAAATTGGTAAGTCTGTCCTCCAGCAGTCTAAGCCTATAGCAGCATAACTACAGAGCTAGCTCAGGATGACCTTAGCCACTCTAACTATAAGCTTTATCAAAAAGGAAAGTTTTAAGCCTGGCCTTAAAAGTAAACAGAGTGTCTGCCTCACGGACTAAAGCTGGGAGCTGGTTCCACAGGAGAGGAGCCTGATAACTAAAAGATCTGCCTCCCATTCTACTTTTAGAAATCCTAGGAACTACAAGTAAACCTGCAGTCTGAGAGCGAAGGGCTCTGTTAGGAACATAAGGAACAATTAGATCTCTGATGTATGATGGAGCTTGATTATTAAGGGCTTTGTATGTAAGAAGAAGGATCTTAAATTCTATTCTGGATTTAACAGGGAGCCAATGAAGGGAAGCTAAAACAGGAGAAATGTGATCTCTCTTTTTAATATTCATCAAAACTCTTGCTGCCGCATTTTGGATCAACTGAAGGCTTTTAATGGCATTTTGTGGACTACCTGATAGTAAAGAATTACAGTAGTCCAGCCTTGAGGTAACAAATGCATGGACTAGTTTCTCAGCATCACTCCTGGACAGGATGTTTCTAATTTTAGCAATATTCCGGAGGTGAAAGAAAGAAATCCTAGAAACCTGTTTAATATGGGATTTAAATGTCAAGTCTCGGTCAAAAATAACGCCGAGGTTCTTTACGTTATTACTGGGGGCCAATTTAATGCCATCCAGATGAAGTGATTGACTAATCAGTTTCTGTTTAAGAACTTCTGGTCCAAAGACAGCAACTTCTGTTTTGTCAGAATTTAAAAGCAAAAAGTTTAGGGTCATCCATGTTTTTATGTCTTCCAGACATGCCTGTAATCTACCTAACTGACTGGGTTCATCAGGATTTATGGATAAATATAGTTGTGTATCATCTGCATAGCTGTGGAAATTTATCCCATGCTGTCTAATGATTCTACCAATTGGGAGCATATATATGGTGAACAGAATTGGTCCAAGCACAGAACCCTGTGGAACTCCACAAGTAACCCTTGAGAGTGAAGAAGATTTATCATTTAGATGAACAAACTGGAATCTATCAGACAAATATGATTTAAACCAGCCTGTTGGCTCCGCGCTGGCTAATGGGCTTCGGCTATCTGCTGGTTTTTCAACAGCGCGGAGCCGTGCTTCTAATTCTGATACCCTCGCCTCCAAAGCTACAAAAATATTACATTTATTACAGTTACCATTATCACTAAAGGAGGCAGGGAAGTAACTAAACATCTGACAGAGAGAGCAAGAGAGAAGAGAAGAGTTAGAGACAGGAGAGAGAAGAGTAGCCATAGCCGCAATGAAGCTAAGCTAACTGAGCTAGCGAGACCTTACCACCCCAAGAAAAGCTGTGTGAAACACAAGGAGTTCCCAAAACGTAAAGTACACCACCACAAAACGTGTGTTTTAGTGTGCTTGTGTGTTAAAATAACTTAGAAAGTTCTCAGCACAGAGAAAATAAGATCAATTCAAGAGAGTCTGAACACGAAACAGTTTACAGGGAGCGCAACAATGACAACAGGAAATGACGCAATACGGCTTACCCCCGTCGAATCAGCTGGTAGCACTTTTGATGACAGAAAGGGATTTTCGTCGTTATCAAAACATTAATAATGTGTCCTTGAATGAAGGGAGGCTCAAAATCAAAAGTACCAATCAGTATCTGGTGTGGCCACCAGCTGCTTGATGTACTGCAGTGCATCTCCTCCTCATGGACTGGACCAGATTTGTCAGTTATTGCTGTGAGATGTTACCCCACTCTTCCACCAAGGCACATGCAAGTTCCTGGACATTTCTAGGGGGGAATGGCCCTAGCCCTCAACCTGCAATCCAACAGGTCCCAGACGTGCTCAACGGGATTGAGATCCGGGCTCTTCGCTGGCCATGGCAGAACACTGACATTGCTGTCATGCAGAACCTCACGCACAAAACTAGCAGTATGGCTGGTGGCATTGTCCTGCTGGATGAGCATGCATAAAGGGCACCACATGAGGGAGGAGGATGTCTTCTCTGAACCGCAAGGCATTGAGATTAACTGCAATGACAACAAGCTCAGTCCGATGGTGATGTGAAATACTGCCCCAGACCATGACGGACCCCCCACCTCCAATTCGATCCCGCTCCAGGGTACAGGCCTCGGTGTAACGCTCATTCCTTCAACGATAAACACGAATCCGTCCATCACCCCTGGTGAGACAAAACCGTGACTCATCGGTGAAGAGCACTTTTTGCCATTCTGTCTGGTTCAGCAAAGGTGGGTTTGTGCCCATAGGCAGCGTTGTTGCTGGTGATGTCTGGTAAGGACCTGCCTTACAACAGGCCTACAAGCCCTCAGTCCAGCCTCTCTAGCCTATTGCGGACAGTCTGAGCACTAATGGAGGGATTGTGTGTTCCTGGTGTGACTCGGGCAGTTGTTGTGACCATCCTGTACCTGTCATGCTGGTGTGATATATGGATGTACTGATCCTGTGGAGATGTTGCTACACATGGTCTTCCACTGCAAGGATGATCAGCTGTCCTTCCTTTCTCCCTGTAGCGCTGTCTTAGGCGTCTTACAGTGCGGACATGGCAATTTATTGCTCTAGCCACATCAGCAGTCCTCATGCCTCCCTGCAGCATGCCTAATGCACGTTCACGCAGATGAGCAGGGACCCTGGCCATCTTTCTTTGGGTGTTTTTCACAGTCGGTAGACAAGTAAATGACTTGATTTGTGATAATCACATTGATTTCCTTTGTCTCTAAGAAACCTGGTTGCAGCAGGAGGATTATGTCAGTATAAATAAGTCAACCCCTTCCAGTCATTTAAATTTTCACATTCCTAGAAATACTGGGCGAGGAGGAGGAGTTGCAACCATTTTTCTTTCTGATTTACTAATTAGTCCCAGACCAATTGATAGCTACAGTTCTTTTGAACATCTAACCCTTAATTTTCCTCATCCAAGTTGCAAAACATTAAGACCATTTTTGTTTGTGGTTTTGTATCGTCCACCAGGCCCTTACTCTCAATTCTTGGATCAGATCTCCCATTTTTTATCTGATTTAGTATTAAATACTGATAGGATTATTATATTGGGGGACTTTAATATTCATGTGGATACTGAAAGTGATAGCCTAAATGCAGCCTTTAGTGCTATTTTAGACTCAATTGGCTTTACTCAAAAAGTACAGGGATCGACCCATTCGGGCAAACACACTTTGGACCTTGTACTGACATACGGTATTGAGTGTGAGGAAATAACAGTCCACCCACATAACCCGGTCCTGTCTGACCACTTCTTAATAACTTTTGAATTTACTTTAACTGACCATTTTAAATCTGAAAGAAAATTTCATTATAGTAGAGCTTTATTAGACAATGCTGTAACAAATTTTAAAGAATCTGTTCCATTCTTACTTTCCTTAGTGTCTCAGGGTAACACAGTGGATGGCAGCAATTCTATCTCTAACCTTTCAGAAATTGATGATCTGGTTCACAGCGTTACGTCCTCATTGCGTTTGGCATTAGATAGTGTAGCCCCCTTAAAAATGAAAGTGGCTAGCCATAGGAGGCTGACTCCTTGGTTCAACGCAGAGTTGCGTACTTTAAAGCAGAATACTAGGAAGTTGGAGAGAAAATGGCGCTCTACACACCTAGAGGATTCCTATTTAACCTGGAATAACAGTCTACTCCTGTATAAAAAGACCCTTCGACAAGCTAGAACAGCATATTTTTCATCATTAATAGAGGCGAATAAAAACAATCCTAGGGTTCTTTTTAGTACAGTTGCCAAACTTACACAGAGTCATAGCTCTGTTGAGCCAATTATTCCCCCAGCTCTTAGCAGTGATGATTTTATGGGATTCTTCATAAATAAAATTAATTCTATTAAAAATAAAATCATTGGCATCCTCCCAAACATGATTACTTCTTCCTGAGTAAATGAGGCAGTATCGGAAAGTACTGTAGATCCTTAGTTGTGCTTAGGCTGTTTTGATTCAGTCGAGCTTTCGGAATTATCAAAAATATTAGCCTCATCTAAACCTTCAACTTGTATATTGGACCCAATTCCAACCAAATTATTTAAAGAAGTGTTCCATTTGGTTCCTGGCCCCATTTTGGATATGATGAATCTATCCTTAGTAAACGGATACGTACCACAGGAATTTAAAATAGCTGTAATTAAACCTTTACTCAAGAAACCTTCCCTTGATCAAGATGACTTAGTGAATTACAGACCTATATCTAACCTTCCTTTCTTATCCAAAGTCCTTGAGAAAATTGTTGCTAATCAAGTCTGTGAGCATTTAAACACTAACGAGCTGTTTGAAGAGTTTCAGTCAGGTTTTAGAGCTCATCATAGCACTGAAACAGCACTGGTGAAGGTTACTAATGATATTCTCATGGCCTCAGATAATGGACTTGTGTCTGTTCTGGTTTTGTTAGATCTCAGTGCTGCTTTTGACACAGTCGATCATAATATTCTCTTAGAAAGGCTTGAACATGTTGCAGGGATTAAAGGAACAGCACTAGGCTGGTTTAAATCATATTTGTCTGATAGATTCCAGTTAGTTCATCTAAATGATAAATCTTCTTCACTCTCAAGGGTTACTTGTGGAGTTCCACAGGGTTCTGTGCTTGGACCAATTCTGTTCACCATATATATGCTCCCAATTGGTAGAATCATTAGACAGCATGGGATAAATTTCCACAGCTATGCCGATGATACACAACTATATTTATCCATAAATTCTGATGAACCCAGTCAGTTAGGAAGATTACAGGCATGTCTGGAAGACATAAAAACATGGATGACCCTAAACATTTTGCTTTTAAATTCTGACAAAACAGAAGTTGCTGTCTTTGGACCAGAAGTTCTTAAACAGAAACTGATTAGTCAATCCCTTCATCTGGATGGCATTAAATTGGCCCCCAGTAATAACGGAAAGAACCTCGGCGTTATTTTTGACCGAGACTTGACATTTAAATCCCATATTAAACAGGTTTCTAGGATTTCTTTCTTTCACCTCCGGAATATTGCTAAAATTAGAAACATCCTGTCCAGGAGTGATGCTGAGAAACTAGTCCATGCATTTGTTACCTCAAGGCTGGACTACTGTAATTCTTTACTATCAGGAAGTCCACAAAATGCCAATAAAAGCCTTCAGTTGATCCAAAATGCAGCAGCAAGAGTTTTGATGAATATTAAAAAGAGAGATCACATTTCTCCTGTTTTAGCTTCCCTTCATTGGCTCCCTGTTCAATCCAGAATAGAATTTAAGATCCTTCTTCTGACATACAAAGCCCTTAATAATCAAGCTCCATCATACATCAGAGATCTAATTGTTCCTTATGTTCCTAACAGAGCCCTTCGCTCTCAGACTGCAGGTTTACTTGTAATTCCTAGGATTTCTAAAAGTAGAATGGGAGGCAGATCTTTTAGTTATCAGGCTCCTCTCCTGTGGAACCAGGTCCCAGCTTTAGTCCGTGAGGCAGACACTCTGTTTACTTTGAAGGCCAGGCTTAAAACTTTCCTTTTTGATAAAGCTTATAGTTAGAGTGGCTTAGGTCATCCTGAGCTATCTCTGTAGTTATGCTGCTATAGGCTTAGACTGCTGGAGGACAGACTTACCAATTTTCTTCCCTCTGCTACTTCCTTTTCTCCTACGACTTTCCAGTTGTATTACAGTACATTCTGTTATTTCGACTGTTAACTTTGTTTTCTCTCAGTGATTTTCTCTCCATAGAAGATATACCTGGTCTGGTATCCTGCTTGGCTGCAATGCCCTGTTGGACGGGGGGCATCGACTGGGATGATCCTCCCAGTAACTGAACATCCACTGTGTCCTGTTATTAACTTTTTACTTTCTGTAACATAGAAAGTTCTCTTATATCAGATCTTCTGTTCCTTCTGTGTTTCTGCTCTGTCTTCTGAAACCCCCAGACGGTCGTGGCAGATGGCCGCTCCTACTGAGCCTGGTTCTGTTGGAGGTTTCTTCCTGTTAAAGGGGAGTTTTTCCTCTCCACCGTCGCTACATGCTTGCTCAGTATATAAAATATATAATTGTTGTTTGTTGTTCTTATTGCTCCTTTTTACAGAAATGAACGAGCACGCAGGAAGGTGAAATGAGAGCTTAGAGAGAGCCCAGGGTCATAAATTAAACGTGTGTCTGTTCCTTTAAGAGAAGCTTTAAATTAGAGTGAAAACACCTTTCCAACAAAATGGTGACCCCGACGTGATTTCTGGAGGAGCAAAGGAAAACGTGAGTTTGGAAATTGTTGTGATCAACAGACAATGGAGATCAGAGGACAGAAGTGACCCAGGTCTGAAGTTATTTGGTAAGCGCTGACACGCTAACACGCTGATGAGGCGCAAAATTGACTAATCTAAAAGTATGTTCTGTCTGTAGTTCTCCAGTAAATGTTTATTTCTGTTTCTGATGAGTTAAATAGACGCCGACCGGGTCGGTAAACTCAGGGTGTGGCCGGCCCTAAGGTAAGCTAGGACGCTTCTTACTGAAAGCTTGCGTGTTGGACACCAAGAAGGCCGTGTTGGACACCAAGAAAGCCAAGTGTGAATCAGCTCGTGGAATGACAAACCACGGAATGTCTAAAAAAAGGAAACTCAGAGATCAGAGAGATCATTTTAACCCTGGCATTTCTTGTTCCTTTGACCAGGATCTCAGATCGGACTGGATCTCCGGGAGGAACCGCAGGTTGCTGAGAGCCCTGCACAGCCTGGTTCGGAACCAGTATCAAAGTCCTCCACCCCACCGTTAGTTAAAAAAGGAGGCCGGCAGATCCGGGGTTCCTTCCAGAGCAACAGTTGGATGGGGTTTCCCTTCACAGGGACAAAAAGCCAGTGAGTACAAAATTTGATCCGTGAAAGAATAAAAATAAGGTTAAAGATAACTAGGTCTGGGACCTTTGTAATGCAAGTTTGTGTTTTGCAAATAAAGATCGGGGATCTTTGCGTGATGATCCGGGATCTCACAATGAAAATCCATGTTAAAGGAGTTGGACTCCAAAAGCGTGCAGAGATCTGAGATCTTAATTAGAAATAGGCCTAATGATAAATAATATATAAATAATAATACTAGTAATGAAAAAGCATGATAATAAATACATTATTATATTAATGTGTGAAAAACCGGTTGTGTGACTGTGTATGTGTGAATGGAGATTTCTATGGTGAAACAGCTGTAGGCTGAAAGGACTCTCATGGTTAGAAGATTGAGTAAATAACACTGCGATAAGATAAATAGATCAGATTAAAGAGAAATAAAAGCTGAATTTACTTCATTAACATGAGAATGATAAATATTTAAAAATGAAAAATAAAAACTGTAAAATGTAACTTATCGAAATATGGGGAAAAAATAGCAAAGAAGATTTAAAGGAGATGCAAAATTTATGAAAGAGAAAAGACAATACATTTCTTTAAAATAAATAAAGATTATGAATTTGAAGGACGTTTGACTGAGTAATGTCGCGCACTTCTTGGTAGTTGCGATCTAAAATAAAACTAAAAGATCAAAATTGAAGAATTAGACATTTGGCGTCTCAAAGGAATTCCTCAGGAAGGAGCGAAGAAGAGAAAAAGGAGGGGTTCATGCGTGAAGCTGATGTGTTTTCTCCTAAAGTTACGCCGAAGAAAATAAAAGAGAAAACTCACTTCCATATTTTAAAATATCCTATGAAGAGTAAGGTAAACTTTACTGTGATCTAAATGAATTATGTTAAACAAGCGACCCCCTTCCCTTCAAGGAAGGGCCGTTCTGATAATAAACAAGGGACCCCCCCTCTGTCCCTCAAAAATGGGTCGTTAGTTGTTCTGTTAATAAACAAACCAACTGAAATGGACTTCCTGAGAAAGACTTGTTTGAAACCAGATTGATCATGCGTTTCCAAATTGTTAAAGGTTTTCCAACTGCAGGAAGGCAGAAGGGAAGGAACACACACCTCCCCCCGCTAGCTGATAATGAGGGACTATGTTTTATGAGCTGCGTGGAGCTCGCTCTAGACAAAAGGTTGGGATCTCTTAAGTGCAGCATAACTTTTAACTTTTACTAATGAAAATAACTTACCTTAACCCAAAGTCATGTCAGTGGCACACACTTCCAATGGAGTTTGCGGACATTGTCACACAATTCACCGCAGTGAAAATGTGTTACGTTCATGTGCGGGAAGTGTCAGAGTTCTGCCATTGACAGCCCGACCGAGGCCTGCCATTGACAGGACCGACCGAGCGACTGACCGACCGAGGTCTGCCCTTGACAGCCCGACCGAGGCCTGCCATTGACAGGACCAACCGACCGAGGTCTGCCATTGACAGGACCGACCGAACGAGGTCTGCCCTTGACAGCCCGACCGAGGCCTGCCATTGACAGGACTGACCGACCGAGGTCTGCCATTGACAGGACCGACCGACCGAGGTCTGCCATTGACAGCCCGACCGAGGGCTACCATTGACAGGACCGACCGACCGAGGTCTGCCATTGACAGGACCGACCGACCGAGGCCTGCCATTGGCAGCATAGCTCCAGGGCTGCTGGACAAACAGCCTCCACAATCATGACTATGTCTATCTTTTCGCTCCTTTGTTAAGACGTATTGTGAACAAGAATATCACCAACCTGCTGGAGGTGTTTTTCTCGACTGGGCTCCTGGCGACCACCATGAGAGACCATGTCCAATGGGCAACCCATGCTACGCAGTATAGAACCATACCGTCGATCTCGTGCCTCTGGTAAGGCAGGGAATGACACTTAGTAATTTTTTACGCATCTCGTGCCTCTGGTAAGGCAAGGGGCCGACAATTAGAATATTTTCTGCATCTCTTTCCTCGCTCCTGTGTCAAACACTGTCTGGCCTTGCTCCAGGACCCAGGGCCTGACCCCAACCCTCACCCAGGGCCTGCTGCTCACAGGCCGGAGGGAGGAGAGCTTGAGGCTGGCTCCAGGACCCAGGGCCTGACCCCAACCCTCACCCAGGTTCTGCTGCTCACAGGCCGGAGGGAGAGGAGCTGGAGATCTGGCTCCAGGACCCCGGGCCTGACTCCCAGCCTCACCCAGGGCATGCTTCTCACAGGCCGGAGGGAGAGGACTGGGGGATCTGGCTCCAGGGCACCGGGCCTGACTCCCAGCACTTAGACTTTTTTCCTTCCCACGCTCCTGAAAGACTCGCTCTTACTATCCTGCGGGAGGTGTTTTCTCGACTGGGCTCCTGGTGACTACCATGAGAGACCATGTCCAATGGCCAACCCATGCTACGCAGTATAGAACCATACGGTCAATCTCGTGCCTCTGGTAAGGCAGAGAATGACACTTAGAATATTTTATCTTTACACAAGACACATCTTGTTAGAAGTTTTTCATTTTATTTCAACAAGTCAGTCAGTTTAATTCACAGATTCCCTCTGTACCTTTTTACTGCACAGGCAGTAAAGACAAGAGTCGGTCAAAGTGTTGTTTGATGTCCCTTGGTTGAGCTACATCCAGGTGGAAAACATAGAACCCGTCAGCTGTGCCAGGGCTGTAACACATGAATTCAGACATTCGCTCGCGCTGTCTTACAGAGTTATGGTTCTTCACATGGGTTGCCACTGCGCTACTGATGTCCGTGAAAGTAGGTCTCCCTGGCAGACCCATCTCTCTCCATGCCACCCATAAGTACTGATCAACGAGGTGGCCGACAGACTTACAAAGGGAGCAAAGGATCTGGTTTGTTGGGGGACGGAGACCGGCCCGGATCTTCAACCATCGTTGCAGCCAGTCGAAGATCTGCGCGCTTCCGTATGATCCTTTTGTCTTGTGCTCATGCATGTTAATCAGGTAACCTTGCTTGGGGGACTTGCAGTTCTCCCTGGCCGCCGCGACCTCTTCCACAGTCATGTTTACAAGGACCCCCTTTCTGTGGCCATAAATGCACGAGAGATACGCAGCAAAGTAACTAAAGAAAAGGGAAGTTAAGCGGCGCGAGGGGTGTTTGGCGATTTCCTCCAGAAGCTCAGGGATTTTTCTGCTGGCACGGTCCCGACATCTGGTGAGGGTCTCCAGGGAAATTGCCCGCTCTGATTTCTTGGCCTTCAGCTCGATCTGGTAGCTGAGAAGGCCTCCACGGATCTCCTTAAGACAGTTCTGGATGGTATGGCGCACTGAAAAGATCTGTCTCTTGGAGAGCCTGCACTGGACCGGCGGTGTGTCAGTCATGTACCAAAGGAACTTTTGGAGTTGACCCAGATAGTAGTGGACTGTGGACAGCTTCCTTCCATTCCCGAGCAGGTGTGAAGCCCATCTCCAAACATGCATAAAAAGAACCTGACATCCAAGCATTTTCACAGCAGACCTGCACATCAGGCGAGCGAGGATTACCCATGGATTCGTTGAACATCGTCTAGAAAGAGCCAGTCGTATGTTTGCTGGGCTCCCTCTGCCATGTAGGACACGAACTCCTTCACCCTCGAAAGCTGTGAGCATGAGTTTTTCAACTTCATTCTTGACGGGTTGAAACCTTTGATGTAAGCCTGGTAACCTCCCAAGTATTTTGCTGTGAAAACAACCAGACAAGAAAAGCATGGTCACCTGAAGCACCATACCAAACCATACCATATCGTACGACACATCAAATCTCCAAATCACCTACTGATGGATTTAGGGAAACCGTTGCCCCTGGTCCCCGGGTCTGTGGGTCTGTCCTCGGACAGGTCCAGTCCGGCTGCTGCTGTTGTTGTTGCTGCTCCTGCTGGAACCAACGCATAGGGGTCCATACTCTCCAGCACCACCACTGGGGAGAGGCCAACCCCGGCCGCTGCTCGCCCTGCACCCCGCTGTGGTGCCGGAGCTGAAGGGAGGGTCACTCCGACTGCTGCCTCCCCTGAAAGAGACACCGGACATGGAGAGAGGACAACCGCGGGCGCTGGATTCGACAGTGGTGCTAGAGCTGAGGAGAGCTCTTGTTCAAGACAGGGTTCAACCCCAATATCAAGCTGTGAGACAAGGGGAGGATTGGGGTTGCTTTCCCTGAGGCTCCGGAGCAGGGAGATGGTTCTTGATTTTTTCGCAGCAGTGATGTTGCGCTCCCTCTGCTCAATGGAAAGCTCCTGATGGCTGCATTGCATGTGGTAGTCAAAGCGGGAATTCTTGTACAAACACCCATTCACATTACACGGGTAGTCTCTTATATTGACCCGGCCTGAGGAGAGGTTGAGCAAAAGTCTTCTTTCCTCCAGATTGTTAACGAAGTGTGATCTTTTCAGGTGGCTTGGCAATGAGGCAAAGCTGTTGTTGCAAAGGGGACAGCACCGAGCCTTGCTTCCTGGGTTCATGGTTTCCTTGGAGGAGGGGGAAAAAGACAACATTTGTTCCACTTTACCAACCACCTGTCACCCGGGTGGGCTTTGGCTCAAACCCCCTCTATCCCACCACCAGAACCGAACAGAAAGTCCACCAACCTGCCACGGACAAGGAAAGCCTGCCACCGACAAAAGACGTTCACCGGCAGGCGCCGCTCTGCCTCAATTGGGGGAAAGGAACAGGTGGGCTTCGACCCAAACCTCCTCGTTGATGTGGAGCAGCTGTGTGCCATTGTCAGCTGCTGCCACTGTCACAGCCGAGTAGACGGGATAAAAGAGCTAATATTTTTAATGATATTCATGGGATGTCTGTGAGATCTCTCATATTGTAGAAAATAAATGGTTTAAAATGACGGGTTATGAGCGGAGTGATTTTATTTTGAAATTCAGGCGGATGTCTACAGGTCCTGTGGGGTAGCAGCTGGGTGGCTACGTGGATTTATTCTTTGTAACAAGCGGCAGCTTCAGATGTTTGCTTCTAACATTTTAATGACAGATAAGATAGATTTTGAAAGGAAACTATCTTGTAATGCGCTGGGTTAGAGACTGAAAAAAAGAGAGGAATTGTTCATTACGGGATTACCATAGTACAGAATGTGGTAACGCACTCCAAAATTCAACTTTAGTTACCGTAGCAGACTGAGTTTAAGCGCACTTCAACATTTACACTCAATGGAGTTGTTGCTAATGGGACAAAATTAAGGGTCTGATTAAGCAGGAAAGATGTCTGGACCTACACCTGAGATTGGGAGAGGTGGCCGGCCCTCGCCCCAATCTGAGTTGAGAATGGTACCACGTTTTGACATCTAGCAACAGACTCTTCCACATATAATCATAATAATAAGCTAATTTGTAGAATCTTTATGAAAGAGCAGATAAGCAGAGAGCAAGGAATAGAGATGTGATGTTTTATTATGGAAATATCAGTTGCTGATTATCTCATTGACAAAATGGTAGGAAGTTAGTGAAGCCAGAAGGAGAGAAAAAAAAATTTGGAATTTTGTTTTCCACTAAAAAAATGAGATTGAGTTGTTAGAAAAATGAAATAAAAACAATAGATTTTGCTACAGGAAAAATCTGTTGTGTTAATCATATTATCTAGAGATTATTTTCTAATTTGTTAGGAAGATATTTCCTATTTCACTTGAAGTTGGGCATGTTCTCTGTAGGGGATAAATTAATAATCCAAATTGTAGATTTTCATAAAATTCTTGAAACGAAAGAATTGTTCTACTTGAAAAAAAGAAAAATTAAAGTTTTAACTGAAGTTTGTAATCAAATGAAGATTAAATTATCATATTATTGCTAACAGAAGATTAAAATTGAACTTTGCATGTTTTTGGCATTTGGCCAACAATGAGGAACAGGGGTATGGCGACCTCTAGTGGCGAACTAATTAAAGCATTTCTTACGGACAATTAAATTCTCAAACTGATTACTATGTGGACAAGAAGTGTGTCAGACATGGGAAAAAAAGAAAAGCTTCTCATATAAAATTAAGAAACAGCTTTGAGCAAACAAAGGCTGTACTGAAGAAGCTTGGTTTAGTAAGAAAAGATAATTTCTCCTAATAGATTTTGTAATGTTAACAGTGAAACATTTAGATACACTAACTGTTGCAGAAATGTTGTTTAGAGAAATAATGCCTAGATTTGATATCCACAAATGATCTATAGTGGTAACGGAACAAATTTTGTGAATGAAATAATTGATAAAATAGGACAAAGATTATAGATCATTTTTAAGGGACAATTGGATTCTAAAAGCAGATAAAGAAAGGCCATGGACAAGACTAAACAGAATTGGAGATACTGTTTGGTTATGATAAAGTTATATATGAATATAACACCAAGCAATTGAACGGATTTGATGAGACCTTATCCTTCCTACAGTTTGGTATATTAAAATAAGAGGAACAATTACAAACTGATTTATGACTTTATGATAAAATGTTGCAAATTAAAAAAAAAAGTTTTGCTGCAATACAGACCGCTACAGGAAATCCTTCCTGCCCACAGCCATCATCATCTACAACAACTCCTTAAAGAATTAATTATATGAGCTATACCAACACTTAATTTCCCTCTGGGATCAATAAAGTATTTTTGAATTTGAATTAAAAGCTGTAAACAGAAAATTGGTCATCACCCAGGTGGAAGGGGCCATTCCAGGTATTTTTGACCACACCAACGGCTGTGGAGACTGAGTTGGATATACTTAATCCATTATAAAAAGCAGACACCATTACTAGATATAGGGAAAGCAGTCTAAGAAAAGTGGTGTTAAAAACTGATTACAATGGGAAGTAGGTACATTAGGTTCTACTTGTCTCAACCTCAGTGAAGAAAACCAGGAGATCCACTTTTCTATAGAGACTCTTGGTTTACTCAGAGAAGGACACACAGAAACCCATTTGAAACTAGTCTATGGTGACAATATACAAGATATCTAGCAAATAAATGAAGCATTATTAACTGTTTTGTTTGTTCTTAGATGCCATATTCTGTAGGACATTTACCCAGATATGTAGAAGCTTTCACTAATCTTAATGATTTGTTTCTAGATGTTACACTCCTCTCCAGGATTTGGACAAATTCTGAGCGTCAAGTAAATGAACAAACAGGAAGTTATATGGGTAAAAATGTATATACTTCCATGACAAAAGTAAGGGTAAATTGGAGACTGGGACACATGGGATTAATCTAAATAGTTAAAGCTGGACCAGTACACTAAAGACCTGACCAAATATTTTTTTGTTTTGAAAATGATAAATATCTGACCAAACTTCCATACCAATCTGGGTACATGGGAAAAATATACAGTATGTGCTCCACACCGTGAATGTGATGGTAACTTTTCTATGGACAACCTGCTGATTTTCTGCGGATTTTGGCTCTGACACAATTACCCTCAAAATGAGAACGGTGGATGTGCTTCTGTTGAGACTTAAAGAGCATTCTTTCTTGTATTTGCAGACGAGCTCCGACACAGCAGAAGGAGGAAGCGTGATATTTCAGCCCCTCATGGTCCCATCTGGGCTCCAATATGCCCCCTGAAAACAAATTATGGAGTGATGGAAATAAGGTTCCATTATCTTTTTTCCCATGGACCGTGGTGGGTAAGGTCATGTTATGATTGGACATATTAAATTATAGATTCAGTGGTTTTGTTAATTCTTCCCTGGCAGTTCTAAAAGGTATAGCAGCTGAGAGCTAGGAATTGAGCTTAAATACTTTATACATGGAGATTAATCTACAATACAGGTGTTTATTGAACTATAACATCTTTCCGTAAAAGGCTGCAAATCTAGTCACACCTGTTTAACAGGAGACTTATATAATTGGATGTTTCTGAAACAGTTCTCCATCCATCCATTTTCTTCCGCTTATCCGGGGTCGGGTCGCGGGGGCAGCAGCCTAAGCAAAGAGACCCTCTCCCCAGCTACTTGTTCCAGCTCCTCAGGAGGAACCCCAAGGCGCTCCCAGGCCAGCCGAGAAACATAGTCCCTCCAGCGTGTCCTGGGCCTTCCCCTGGGCCTCCTCCCGGTGAGACGTGCCTGAAACACCTGACCAGGGAGGCGTCCAGGAGGCATCCTGACCAGATGCCCGAGCCACCTCAACTGACTCCTCTCGATGTGGAGAAGCAGCAGCTCTACTCTGAGTCCCCTCCGGATGACTGAGGTTGTCACCCTATCTCTAAGGGAGAGCCCAGACACTCTGCGGAGGAAACTCATTTCAGCCGCTTGTATCCGTTCTGTGTATCAGTTCTGTTTCAGAAAAAGGGAGGAGATCTTTGGCCCCTAGGGGAACTTAAATTTATTTTTTATTTTACAAAACAAAGCCTTTCAATTGGTCTCATTAAAAGCATTTCAGATAAATGAAAAAACAAAATAAAAAAACGCATTTGTTTAGGGTTTAACAGTTTTTTGGTTAAATAGGTTTAAATTATAGTTGTTTTTATAAGTATTGGGCTTCATCAGCTCAGAAAAATGAATAACAATAGTCGGTGATGTGGTAAGATCTTATAAGACTATAGGTTTAATGAACTTTGTTAGGAGTGTAAATGAATAAAATTAGACTGATCCTTTTCTGCGGGTTGAGCTTTAAGGCAGCAAATAATTTTTCTTTTGAGCGGTCTGTCATGCTCATGATGCCACTTCCACAATCCAAAAAGACCAGATGTTTCCTGTTTTCCATCCTGTTTTGGCACCTTTGTGAGGTTGGTTGTTTTAGTACACAACCCATTCATCTTACCTTGTGGCATGTTTATGCATTTAGTCTTTGTTTGGAAGTTTTTATTTACATTATAACCTCTACTATATATTTTGAAGAAATATTCTTTATGGTCTAGGTTGTTCCAGTGTTGCTCATTTTTGATACAGGATTTTTAGAGTGCACTTTGCGTCAATGATGATTTTTGTGATTTACATACAGCAAAAGTATTCGCTTTTTCTACAGATAGACCTAGTTTGTAAGCAGTCTGGATAGTAGTTTGATTTATGTTAGTGCGGCCGATCAGTGCGGCACTACCCAAAACTATGAGGTGAGTGAGGGATTTGATTAAAAAAAGGACAAATGCATAAGAAATGAATCTCAAATTAGATACAATTATGGATAAAGCAAATAGGAAAAGCAAATTAGTTGCAAGCTCTTCTTTTAGGCTTTGTTGACCAGGTGAGAGACCAGCAGCCAACCAGACCACGATCTCTCAGGTAATCATACTAAAAAATGGGCTGGAGCCAATGCATTCCCACTGAGGAGCCAAGACGCACCTGAGAGGACATCCAGGAGCTGCGAGCCAGAGCGGAAGAACAGCAAGAAGCAGACCACACAACCTCCTGGAACCCTCTGCTGAGAGGTTTCCAACTTCAGTACACCTGCACCATCAGGTGGCAGGGCGGCTTGGAGCACAGAGCTGCCCAGCTGGGGCAGCAGGGTTTGAAGGAAAAGAAGCTGAGACCCCTGCCAAAAGGGGCAGAACAATCCTCTGGTCTGCGTGCAGTCCTTAGAGTTTTCAAACTCAGGGCTACTGAAAAGATAAATTTTAGCTGCATATAGGTGATGTGCTGGCAACCTCTCACCTTAGGTCATAGAAGAGCGAGCCGGACGACCACAATTCCTGGCCAGAACAAGATGACTTGACTGCTGATCCAAAAAGTTCCAGAGAAGATGGACTCAAAATTGACATGATTCTATAAGTGTGAGGCCTGACATTTTTCCTTATATATGGTGATCTCTTATTTTAAGAGATCAAAAGAGGGACATGACGAGATAGAAATTCTGTTAATGTTGTATGAGGGTTTAATTCTGTAGTGCATGTGGAAACATTTAGAAACAGTGAACAATCAAGAGGAATGTGGTACATCATGTGTGCCTTGTGTGAAGAAGCTGTGACCATTCTATGAACGAAGAACTATGTGGGAGGAGTTTCATGGAAACTCAACTTTCAATAAAAACTTTGAGCTGACGTAAAGCTGTACTCAGTTACTAGAACTGAGTCAAGTTCAATACATTTCATTTCAATACATTTATACAAACATTCCAATCAGTTAGCAGATGCCCGCTCCTACTGAGCCTGGTTCTGTTGGAGGTTTCATCCTGTTAAAGGGGAGTTTTTCCTCTCCACCGTCGTTACATGCTTGCTTAGTATGAGGGATTGCTGAAGGAGTGCTGTGGTTGGAAAGTCTGCATAAACGGGGCCCAACCTCACGCCAATGACTGACACAATTTGCTGGGATTCCTTAAATAGGAACCTTTTTAACTGATTGGAATGTTTGTATAAATGTATTGAAATTACTTCTTGTTAAGTGCCTTGAGATGAAATCTGTTGTGAATTGGTGCTATATAAATAATCATAATTGAATTGAATTGAATTATGGCGTTTCCTTAACTGGCTCATCCGTACTCGTCAATGTCCTTGTTTATTGTTGCTTTTAATGGAGTCATGACCTGTAATTTTCACTTTTCCATGAGAAAAAAGGTATGTTATGATTGCCTAAGGATTATACACTGCCCGGAAGCCGATATTTAAAAGTGAAGCGTTTGTTTATCCCTGGGTTCGTCAACCAGCCCACGTGCACGCGCACTGAAATACGTGGTTTTAATTTCTGGCCGACTTGACGTCAAGTCGGCGCAGGATATACCATATATAGACATCGCAGACCTACCTATGCTGCAGGAAACCCGCCCTCCCCCTCGCTCCTCTCCCCCTCGCTCCTCTCCCCCTCATATTCAGTCGATCGCCGGCAAGTTCTGAATTCTAGTGATGGGAATTCCAGTGATGAGAGCCAGTTCGCTTGGCTCACCATAAAGAGCTGGCTCTTTCGGCTCCTCAGATTTTCTGTTGAAACCAAATGTACCAAAACAAGCGGGGGGGGGGGGATGAAAAAATAAAAGAACGGCTCCCAATGACGAGCCGGCTCCCATCTTTCACTTCAAAGAGTTAGCTCTTAGAGCCGGTTCATTCGCGACCGACACATCACCGATTCGAAGTACGAACTTCACCGTGAAAGATGCAGAAAGTTTCTTCACGCAATGATGCATGAAGAAGACATATTCGTGTCCGCCTTTTATTTTAATCAGCTAAATCAGCTAAAACCATTTCTGCCAGAAACGTAGTGCACACGTGAATTGCTCTGTTGTTGACTGCCAGAATCAGCATGGAAATATTTATTCTATTTTTTATGCCGGAATCCTTTACGAATTTGGGACAATATCAGGCAAAGTTGGCATCGAAGCTCCGTTTGGAAAAAGGGGCCATTCCAACAATCAGAGGCTTGCCTGCAATTGAAACGGTAAGGCTGTGTTTTTATTGCTCTGCTGTGTGTAACAAACAGCAGCTAACTGCTAATGTGGCTATTGTATGCTAGCGGGAGTAGCAGATGGGTTAGATATGCTGAAGCGTTACCTGCGGTGTCAACCCCCGTCCTTCCTGCCACCAATCAACGCGCCCCTCATTTGCATTATTACAATGCCCGTCCACGACAGCCAAAGTAGTGGATAACGGCTATCACTGTTGTTTACTGGAGTCCCAAAGCTTTAGAAATGACTTTGGAACTTTTTCCAGACTGATAGATCTCAGATACCATCTTTATCATTTTTTCCTGAATTTCTTTGGATCCTAGCATGATGTCTACCTTTAAGGATCTTCCCTTTGTCAGGCAGATCTTTTTAAGAGTTTGTTTTGATTGAGAACACTTTGTCACACAGGGCCATGTAGGTATCCCTTAATCATAAAAAACTTGATTTAAAAACTGTATTTTGTGTATACTTTGACTAATATTTAAATTTGTTTCGAAAATAAGAACTGTAGAACAGACAGACAGACAGACAGACAGACAGACAGACAGACAGACAGATAGATAGATAGATAGATAGATAGATAGATAGATAGATAGATCCTTCTTGAGGGAAAAGCAATGAAGGGAATGTGAATTGTCATTTTCTGGAACACAGAGGAATTGTATGGTTCAGGCAGTGAGCTTTGAAGTAAAACAATGATATTGCTGGCCTGGATGAAAAATGCTGGGTGAGTAATGCTTGAAGTTTTGCTTGCTGTTTGATTGTAGTGAAACCGCACCAGCAGAAGATACAAAAAATATTGATGGATTCAATAAGTTACCAGTAAACCAAATTTAAAACATTACTTTAAGAGAAACCATCCATTCATCTATTGCCTGTTAACACATATCCTACACTTACTATCCAATAACCACCAGGGTTAGGGTTATAATTTAGGGTTAATATTGCATAACAACCACCAAGTTCAGTCAGTTGCTCCTTCATTTACTTTTTTCTTCAGTTGCCATGGTCACTCTACATGAAATGTTCTCGACAAGTCCTAAAACGTCTATTGTCTGCTGTAAAATAAAAGGCAAACTATGAGGATTGACTGAGGCTTTTTTTCTGCCAAATTCTTACAGATGAGCTAATTCTGAGCACGCACATTCATGCGCACACGCACACACACACATGCACACACACACACACACACACACACGCAAACACACACACACACACTTACCCAGCTGTCTGCGAAAGCAGTGGGACCAGTTAAACAGGTAAAATTGCATTAACAAAATTCAGTAAGTAGTCACGCCTATCTCTCACTCTTCCTCACCTTGTTTTTCTTCTGTCACAGACCAGCAGTGAGCTAAACACCTGACCTCCAGTGTGAGTCAAGAAAAAAGAAGCCTTTATCCTGTGTGGATAAGAAGAACATTTCAACAGGTAATGATGACATTATGAACAACACACACTCAGATTTATTCTAATTAGTTAGCAGCTCGTTCATGTTTTTTGCCTTGTCATACTTGAGTTGAGCTGCCATACATGTTTTTTCAGTGTAAGGTATCAGTAGCTGTTGATATAAACGGGCACCATTTTAAGCTCCTTTTATGCCTTCTAACAATGCTATGGGTATTTTGGAGGAATGCTTTTGAATCATATATAACCACAAGGCACAGTGCTTTGGAATTCCATTATCTAAAATCTTTATTATGTTTCAGTTATAGTACATTTATTGTCAGTCTTTGGAATGAACAACTTGGAATCATGTAAGCTTTAATCTGACTGCATTTGATGTCATGTTAAAAAAGAAAGTGCTTTATTATGTGTGCTTATATAAAACAGATTATATACTGAAGAAAAAAATACGTCTCAGACATCAGCTATTTCTGGTCCATTATTTAAGAAGGTAAAATATATTTGAGGTTTATCTTTATAGTGAATGTTTAACTTTGTGAAACTTTTTTTAACTGAAGCACAGGTTGGTGAATTTATTAAAGGTATTACATTTTCTCAGAATTTGTCAACAGGGAGGTTCCAGGTAACAATCAGTCCATCGTTACTATGGTTGCCACTAATTACTGACATGCTGGAATTTCTGGACAGGGGAAGGTACTTGCTAACCTTGCGCTGCAAGCTGGATTCTCGCAAGATTTGGATTTTTCCAAACCCACAAAAATCCATCTTGTACTGCTCCAACTAAACCATCTGACTCGACTTCAGTGGTGGTAAGCATTGTAGCATTGGTTGGCATTGTACTTTGGGGCAGGCCCATGGGCCAGTGTTCAGGTATGATGACAGTAGCAAGTGCCCAGGCAAAGGAAAATAAACATGGCCGCGTAGAAGCGGCTAATGAATCTGTTTTAGAAGAACCAGAGACGATTTCTTCTTTGAAAAATGAGCAAAGGGAAACACTTTGTGCATTTATTGATGTTAAAGATGTGTGCGCTTTTCTCCCAACTGGATGTGGCAAGAGCTTGACTTGCTGGCACGTCCTCTAATCAGCTCAAAATATTATACAAGATGGCTTTTCCTTTTTCAGACGCTTTCTGCGGTACCAGTTCTAGATTGATGTTTAGACACAGGGCAGGGCTACACATAGATCTGGCTTTTGCTAGGTTAGGTACTTGCCTACTTTTAGTTGAAATATATTCAAAGTCATTCTGAAGTTGTCATTTTGGTGCTTATCAAATGATTTATCTATCACACCCGTATGGCACCATGAAGGTTTCTGAAAAGTACTAAATAATAATGACTTGCATTTATATAGCGCTTTTCGAGATCCTTAAAGCACTTCACAACTCCATTATTCATTCGCTCTAACATTCAAAAGCCAGGCTGCCATATCGTGCCATTGCCCCCTCTGGCCAACACCAGTAGATGGGTAGGTGAAGTGTCTTGCCCAAGGACACAACGACACATAGCAGGCGGAAGCAGGAATCAAACCCGCCATTTCTGTGTCGGAGGCCGACAGCTCTACTACTGAACTACAGCCGCCCCATCTTAATCTAGATGCCTTTTACAAGCTAATAAAAAGTATAGGGAGGTGTCATTGCTTAAATCAGAGCTTCTTAACACAAACTGGAAATAAAACGTAGTAAAGTCTGCCATGATTTTTGGCAGATCTTTAATACACATACGCGAAAGCTCTCAGGAGACCAGTAAAATTTAAGACGTTTATTGAAAGTAATAATGAAATAAGAATCTGTTAAGATCTGGAACTGGCTGGGGACCTGGACTGGAGGAGTTCCACTCCAATTTATTTATAAAGCACTTTATACACAACAATGTTTACCAAAGTGCTGAACATTAAAAAAAACAGCAGTAGTCATCAGAGATAAATAGAATACTTTTATATACTCAAATGAAAGCAACAAGAGTGATCACATTAATCAGTGCTAAAAACCAATGAAAATATGTGGGTCTTAAGGAGGATTTTAAAAACTGAGGGTGAGGAAGCCTGTATAATGATAGAGGGCAGCTGATTCCACATTGAAAGCCCAATAGCTTCAGCCTATTCTCAGGAATGACCAGTAGCAGCTGGTCAGCAGACCTGACGTAAAGTAGGTTCAATGAATAGGGATTTTCATGTCCATTCAGGGATTTGTATGTTAAAAGAAGAATTTTAAAATGGACTCTAAAAAGCGACTCTAAAAGTGGAAGCCAATGAAGTGAAGTCAAACTAGCGAAATGTGCTTTGACTTGCGGGTGCCCATCAGCAAGCAAGCAGTTGCATTTTGAACCATCTGTAGGAGGCCTGCATGTGCAGAGAGAGGAGGCTTAGGGGGTTGGTGTGCTTGCTCCTTTCCTCCATGATGCCCCAAGTGCCCTTTTTTGAGTTTTTTTTTTAGGGAGTGTCCATGGCCCTCCTGTTCTACTCAACAGTAACACTAAACTATTAACAACAGTTTAGATACATAAAATGATCTGGCTGCTGTCAGTCACATGATGATCAATGATGATCAATCAAAGAAACGGTACCGCGACTTTCATCTGAAGAACACGCCTCAAAGTGCAGGCACAGCCGACTTTCAGTTCGCTCTCTGCTCCCTTCTTCCAAAGTTACCAGGCGCCTCCTCCTTCCTGCAGCACACCGGATCTGGGCATGAGGTGAGCGGCCGTGAATGAAATGAAGTTACTTCTATAGACCCTCAGCTGCTATAGAAAGGTTTGGTCCACTGCCTTTGCAGCTCACATTTAAAAATGTCACAAACAGTAGCCAAAAATAGTCTCCTGTACCAACTATTTGGACAGTAGTACGTATGGAAAGCCAAAAGTGGCAGAGTTTGATAAATCAAAACGTCCCAAAGTTGATACTTACACATGTGAAATTTTAAACAAAACTTGAAATGCATAAATCTAAATTAATCTATTCTTATCCTAATAAATTTAAAATATGTTTATATTTAAATGATTAAAAATTGTATAAATAGGTTTACCTTATGGCTGTTGGCTGAAGATATACATTTATTTTATCTTTCCACTTTAAATTTCTCTCAGGTGCTAACACTACTGTAAAGAAGTAGAGTTTTCCCCTCTTAGCTGTTTTGCAGTCTGCAGCTGAGTTTCTATGGAGGTTAACCAATCAGATATTAGGGTTTATTTAGTGAGACACAGCAGCAAGTTAAAATATTCCATGATGTATTTTACAATACTTGTTTAATCAACTACAAGCTCTCCATTGGTTTTTTCATTGTCTACAGTCTCAGATCAACACTGCCCAGCAGCAGTGTAACAACAGCAACATTATAGCTCATCAGATAAAAAATAGGCTACTTATGCTCATCTGATGAAAATGATATATTTTCTGATTCCCTATTAAATACCTGATGAATATTGGTTGTTGTTAATCAGAATGATTAAACCATAAATGTTATGTTGTTGTAAGGTGCTTTAAAGTCTAGTTCTATGGTCCCCTTTTTAACTTTGAGCACCTGGCCCTCTAAAGGTGTCTGCACGGCCTTGTTCAACAGTCTTAATTACATCTGTACAGTAGTTAGAAAACCTGGGGAGATACCCAAAAAATGTGAAAGTGGCCAACTGATGTATAGCGACATTCTCTTCAACAGCCATATATTTCACCCCTAGGTCTTCAGTGATATCCTACTTCATCCAACCTAAATTAAAACCTCATAATACCATCGGTCCGATTCCACGGCTCCAGAATAAATACAGAATCACACATACATCACAGGATGACCTGCCCTGTTTATCATATAATTCAGCCTGCACTGATTTCAGTGCTCCTCACGTAAACAGCATGGCTGATCCGACCTTCATCCACAGTTCCATGTGACCGTCTCTTCTCAGTCGCAGGTCAGATAGAGGGATTATCGGTTTACGTCACTCCCTGCAATACTGCACGTTTACTCTACAAAAAGAGATCAGGTGTTGTAAACGATCAGAAGAAGGGATTGGAACAAGCAAATGAATAAAAATGCAACAATCTGTAGCTATCACATCACATCAGGTAAGCCTTGGCTAACAAACAAGCTAACATAGCTTACCAACACTGCAGCTGCAAGATAACCACAGATAACTGTGGGAACTGGAATAATGTTAAGGTTCAGTTCCACACCATTTTGCTTATGTTGATAAGCAAATAATCCCTCCATTGTTCAGAAGAATACAATTAATTTCAAAAATACTTTCAGATCCGGGGGGAAAATAAGTGTTGTTGTAGCTCATATGATTTAATTCTTCAAGGGGTTGTAGATCCTTATGGCTGTGTACAGGAAGAATCTCTTGTGTTGCAGTAAAACTGGTGAAGCCTTTTGACTGAAAACACTCTGTTGGTGTAGGATAGTCCCATGTAGATGATCATCACGGTTGTCCAATATTAATAAAAAACGGTCAGCTTTACATTCAGAGAATGTTAACCAGTTAGTTTGCTTTAGCAACTGGCTAAAAGATCAATAGGATAAAAGGATCACGTGTAAATGTAATTGTGGAGTTTAAAACATGAGTTCCATGGATCTCTCCTGTATTTCCTTTAAAAAAAGAACAAAGACATGGAACTTACAAAAACTCAAGAGGACCAGAAAATGTAGCAACAGGGAACACAGGAACCAAAATGGGATGTTTGACGATAAACCTAGCGAGTAGTGACTGACAGAGAAAAGCTTAAATATACTGAGGAGGTGTGCAAGTGGCAGGGAGAAGGCTAAGGACTAATAAGAGAGAAGCAGTTGCAGGTGAGAGGGAGAGAGCAGGTGGAAACAACCAGTAGCTGGAAAGGAATGCAGAATGGCGAGTAAAACAAGAGGAAAGCAAAGAACAAAACATAAGAAATGACTAGACAGATAAACCTATGAAGACATAAGGAAAGACAAACACAAAATACAAAGTGGAAACTACGAAATAAGACTGAGAAACTTTAAACACTAATGAGAGGAGGGAGAAATAACAGAAACACAATAAACTTTAACTCAAAGACTACACAAACAACTAACATCATGACAGGACAAGTTTATTTATTTTTATAATTCCGTTCAGAACGTTTAACTTCCATAGATTATAGATTCAGGGCCCACATCTTAAACAATTTTAAGTATTTAGTTATTTGTACATAATTTGGGCTTCCAGCTCATAAAAGCCACAAAATCAGGAATTGAAAAAATTAGAATACTGTGAAGAAATCACCATTTACTTCTTAGTTTTTGCAGAAAAAAAGAACGAAATTAGGATCACATCAAATTAATCAAAATATGGTACTTTCAAAACGATATTCAATTCAATTCGTGTCATGTTATCATCTTTTTACTTTCTGTAACATAGAAAGTACTCTTATATCAGATCTTCTGTTCCTTCGGTGTCTCTGCTCTGTCTTCTCAAACCCCCAGACGGTTGTGGCAGGTGACTGCTCCTACTGAGCCTGGTCCTGTTTGAGGTTTCTTCCTGCTAAAGGGGAGTTTTTCCTCTCCACCGTCGCTACATGCTTGCTCAGTATGGGGGATTGCTGAAGGATTGCTGTGGTTGGAAAGTCTGCATCAACGAGGCCCAACCTCACGCCAATGACTGACGCAATCTGCTGGGATTCTTTAAATAGGAAACTTTTTAACTGATTGGAATGTTTGTATAAATGTATTGAAATGACTTCTTGTTAAGTGTCTTGAGATGTTATCTGTTGTGAATCGGCGCTATATAAATACACTGAATTGAAATTGAATTCAATTCAATTAAAAAAATACTTTATTGATCCCAGACGGAAATTAAGTGTTGGTATAGCTCATATAATTAATTCTTTAAGGAGTTATTGTAGATGATGATGGCTTTTGGCAGGAAGGATTTCCTGTAGCGATCTGTATTGCAGCGAAACTGAAGAAGCCTCTGACTGGAGACGCTCTGTTGTTGTGTGACAGTCTCTTTAAGAAGATGCTCAGGGTTGTCCATAAGTTTTTTGATTTTATGAAGAATCCTTCTTTGCATCATTGTCTCCAGAGGTTCCACAGTCGTCCCCAGAACAGAACCAGCCTTCTTTATCAGGTTGTTTAGTCTTTTTAAATCCATGGTACTGATGCTGCTACCCCAACAGATGATGGCTGAAGAGATTACACTCTCCACAACAGACTTGTAGAAGATCTGCAGCATCTTGCTGCAAACCTTGAAGGACCTAAGCTTCCTCAAGAAGTACTGTCTGCTCTGTCCCTTCTTGTAGACGGTTTCACTGTTCAATCTCCAGTTCAGTCTGTTGTCAGGGTGAACTCTGAGGTATTTATACTCCTCAACCACCTCCACTTCTTCTCCCATGATGGAAACAGTGTTTGAGTTATCCCTGTTTCTTCTGAAATCTACAATCATCTCCTTTGTTTTATTCACATTCAAGGTAAGAAGATTGTTTCCACACCATGTCACAAAGCGGTCCACCAGCTCTCTGTATAAAATGTATGAGATGGACTAATTTTTTCTCCATCTCTGATACACCTGACAATTGCAGAGTGATCTGAGTATTTCTGCAGATGACAGGTCTCTGATTTGTACTTGAAGTCTGAGGTGTACAGAGTGAAAAGGAATGGTGAGAGTATGGTCCCCTGTGGTGCTCCTGTGCTGCTGACCACCTGGTTTGACACACAATTCTTCAGTCTCACAAACTGTGGTCTGTTTGTCAGGTAGTGATTGATCCAGGCTATTGTTCAGGGCTCAATCTGTGTCTTCAGGAGTTTCTGACTAAGCAAATCAGGGTGAATTGTGTTAAATGCACAGGAGAAATCAAAGAACATGATCTTCACAGTGCTGCCTGCTTTGTCCAGATGACAGTGGGTTGGATGAAGCAGGTGGATGATGGCATCTTCAACTCCCACTCCACAGCGATAAGCAAACTGCAGTGGGTCCTGATACGTTCTTGTTTGCTTACTCAGGGGTGCCAACAGGAGTCTCTCCAGGAACTTCATTATGTGGGATGTCAGGGCAACAGGTCCATAGTCATTGATGACTGATAGGTAAGTTCTCTTTGGTACTGGAACAAGGCAGGATGTCTTCCACAACACTGGAACCTTCTCCTGAGTTAGGATATGGTTGAAGAGGTGCTGCTCTGCACAGGCCTTCAGGACTCTGGGACTGACACCATCTGGACCTGCAGCCTTGTTCTGGTTCAGTTTCTCCAGGTGCCTCTTTACCTGACTTTTGGAGACAAATAAGTGGGAGGGGGAGGCAAAGGGGGTAGCAGCATTTCCTGACTTTGTTGAAGGCAACCTTTCGGAATCAGAAGAGTCTATGGCTGAGGTGAAGGATAAAACATCCGAGGGGTAACAGGAAAGCTGTTGGTCAGAGGAGGGTGGGATGTCTGTTTGGCTGGGAACAGGAGAGTTGGATGCTGAGCTAGTTCCTGAACTGAACCTGTTGAATAATGTGTTCAGTTCATTGGCTCTGTCCAGACTTCCATCTATTCAATCATTTCTGTCCTTAAAGGCTGTGATCTTTCTCATTCCTGACCAGACATCTCTGATATTGTTCCTCTGTAGTTGACCACAATATTTTACCCCAGCGACTGGAGAACTGGGTGGGTCTCTCTGGCACTGTACTAAACTGGTTCAAAACGTACTTAGAGAACAGAAAGTACTTTGTGTCAACAAGTAACTTTACATCTGAGCAGACGGGAATTACATGTGGGGTTCCCCAGGGTTCCATCCTGGGACCTCTTCTGTTTAACATCTATATGCTCCCACTGGCACAGGTAATAAATAACAACAATATAAGGCAAGGCAAGGCAAGGCAATTTTATTTGTATAGCACACTTTCAACAGCAGGGCAATTCAAGGTGCTTTACATGATTTGGTGATTCAAAAGAAACACATAAAAGAAACACACATTATACATGATACACAATAAAGCAAGAGAAAAATAAAAAAAGCAAGAGAGCATGAACACATTTCATACATATAACATCAAGCATTTACTCTAAGGCAATTCTAAACAGATGGGTTTTTAGTCTCGATTTAAAGCAGTTCAGAGTTTCAGCAGCTCTACACTCGTCAGGAAGTCTGTTCCAGATAAGGGGAGCATAGAAACTGAAAGCTGCTTCTCCATGTTTAGTTCTGAGTCTAGGGATGTTTAATAGGCTAGAGTTGGAGGACCTGAGTGGTCTTGGTGGTTGGTACCATGACAACAGGTCTTCAACATATTTTGGTGCTAAGCCATGTAATGATTTATAAACTAGTAAAAGTATTTTAAAGTCTATTCTCTGAGCTACAGGGAGCCAGTGTAAGGACTTTAGAACTGGGGTGATGTGCTCTACTTTCCTGGTTCTAGTGAGGACGCGAGCGGCAGCGTTCTGGATCAGCTGCAGCTGTCTGATTGACTTTTTAGGCAGACCTGTCAAGATGCTGTTGCAGTAATCAATCCGACTAAAGATAAACGCATGGATGAGTTTTTCTAGGTCGTGTTGCAAAATCAGTCCTTTAATCCTAGAAATGTTCTTCAGGGGATAGAACGCTGACCTTGTTATTGTCTTTATGTGACCCTGGAGGTTCAGGTCTGAGTCCATTACTACACCTAGGTTACGAACCTGATCAGTAGTTTCTAGCTGTATTAATTGAAGCTGTGTGCTGACTCTTGATCGTTCCTCCTTGGGTCCAAAAATAATCACTTCAGTTTTGTTTCTATTCAGCTGGAGAAAGTTATGGCACATCCATCCATTTATTTGGTCAATGCATTGATTTAGGGTTTGAATGGGTTCAGAGTCACCTGGTGACATTGTAATGTAGAGCTGAGTGTCATCCGCGTAGTTATGATAGCTAATGTTATTGGTCGCTATAATCTTGCCTAGTGGGAGCATGTAGATATTAAATAAGAGGGGCCCCAGGATGGAGCCCTGGGGCACCCCACATGTGATTTCTGTTCGTTCTGATGAAAAGTTTCCTATTGAAACATAGAAGTCCCTGTTCTTTAGGTAACACTCGAACCAGCCAAGTACTGTACCAGAGAGTCCGACCCAGCTCTCCAGTCGTTCCAATAAAATATCATGATCAACAGTGTCAAATGCTGCACTGAGGTCCAGAGTCCACAGTCTGTATTTATGCGGATGTCATTAAATACTTTGACGAGGACAGTGTCTGTGCTGTGGTGAGCGCGGAAACCAGACTGAAAAGCATCAAAACGGTTTGTCGTTGTTATGAAGCCATTTAACTGCTGAAACACAGCTTTTTCAATAATCTTACTGATGAATGGGAGATTAGAGATTGGCCTGTAGTTCTGCATTAACGTGTTGTCCAGATTTTTCTTCTTTAGCAGTGGTTTAATAACTGCTGTTTTTAAAGCCTGAGGGAAGACACCTGATAGCAGTGATGAGTTCACTATTTGAACAAGATCAGAACCAATAACAGGAAGAACTTTCTTTAGAAAAGCTGTGGGTAGGATATCAAGACAGCAGGAGGAGGAGCTTAATTGGATAATGATTTTTTCAAGGCTGTTCTGGTTTAATTCGTGGAATTCAGACATTTTCTCTACATTGTTGTTGATTGGGGATGGCACTGGTTGTGGGTTCGATATTGAGGTACAGATTGACCGTCTAATTGTTAGAATCTTTTCAGTGAAAAAGCTGGCAAATTCATGGCAGGCCCTGTTAGAGTTTAGTTCTGGGGCTACTGTCACTAAAGGATTAGTTAGTCTTTCCACTGTTGCAAATAGAGTCCGTGCGTTATTAATGTTTCTGTTGATGATTTCAGAAAAGAACGATTCCCTAGCATCTTTTATAGTTAGCTGATATCTATTCAGTCTTTCTTTGTAGATCTCATAGTGAACCTGGAGTCGAGTTTTCCGCCATTTTCTCTCGGCTCGTCGACACTCTCTTTTTTCACTACGTACCAGTGGATTACTTGTCCACGGAGACTTCTTTCTACCTGAGACTACTTTCACTTTAGTTGGAGCAATGGAATCCATGATGTCTGAGATTTTCGCAAGGAAATTATCTACCAACTTATTTACTGAGTTTGAGTTGGGAGATGAGGGGTATGTGGTGGAAGGATAAATACGTTTAAAGGTTTCTACTGAACTGTCCCCTAGAAAACGCTTTTTTATAGTGGTCTTACTGTGGCTGGGTAATTTAGCAGAGATGGTACTTTGAAAGAAAACACAGAAATGGTCAGATAATGCAATATTAATTACAGAGATGTCAGAAATATTTAAACCTTTGCTGATAATTAAGTCCAGAGTGTGTCCTTTATTCTGTGTTGGTTGTTTGACATGCTGGATCAGTCCGAAGTTGTGGAGAGTATCATCTAATGTTTTTGCTTGTCTATCTTGGGGGTTGTCGGTATGGATGTTAAAGTCCCCCACGATGATTAGTTGGTCATAGTCGATACATATTACAGAAAGAAGGTCATTGAAGTCATTAAAGAAGTTAGAGTTAAGTTTTGGTGGTTTATATAAACTTAGAAATAACGCTTTGTTAGGCTCATTTATCTGGGTGGCTAGGTATTCAAAAGATTCAAACGCGCCCAGAGTTACCTTTTTAAAGTTCATTGAGTTGTGAAAGATGGTGGCTACACCTCCGCCTCGTTTGTGTTTTCTGTTCTCACTTAAGAAATTATAATTTGGAGGACTGGATTCTATTAATGAAGTTGTTTCGTTATTTTCATCTAGCCAAGTTTCTGATAAAAAAAGGGCGTGTAAATTATGCTCAGTGATGAAGTCATTGATAAGAAAAGACTTTCCGGATAGAGATCTAATGTTTAATAAAGCTAACTTAAGTATTGTGATGACGGGCAGGTGACCCTTCCGACAGGTTATCAATTTGAGATTTTGTTTAATATGAGAGCGTGTGGTTAACGGTTTATGTTTCCTGCTGCTGATAATCACTGATATAGCCTCAGGGGTGCCGGGTGAATTCTGGGAGATGGTAGGGGTGGATTTATTGCCCGGGTCCCTCAAATATCAGATATCTGTAATAATCAGTAGGGGGAAGCTCCCAGGCTTATGGACACTAGTCCCAGGCGTTTGGTGTAGTCTAAGTTTAGGTGTTAATTCTGTCCCAAGTTTGATTTGCTCATTCAGTCTGTCTGTAAAGTTTCTAAATGGAGACTCATTTGATGTGGCTGAGTCACAGGAAGATGAAGACTTAATCTCTGATGGTTGTTTATCTGTTCGGTCCTGTGGTGTCATCATGACTTGCTGTTTTTGTTCTCTGATATCCATGGGCGCCTCAAGGTCAGCTTTTGGGAGCAAGTGTTTTGCTTTCTGATGTTGATAAGAAAAAATGTTTGCTGCCAACAGCCTTACTCCGGACCTGTTCAAATAGCGCATTCCTGCTTTAAACAGATGATTAGCACTTCCAAATACTTTGAAATTATTAATAAATGTGAACGACTTCTCAGCTGATTGTTTCTTCAACCATTTATGGAGCATGCGGAGTCTGCTAAATCTTTCATCATTCCCTTCAGGGACTGGTCCGGTGATGAGGATGTTTACGTTAAGTCCATCAAGTCTCTGTAGGAGATCAGAAAAGTCTCTCTTCAGAATCTCTGATTGTCTCATCACGATGCTGATCCAGCGTGAATGACGAGCTTTTCCAAAGCAGGATGTTGGTCCAAGATTTTAGGGATTTTTTCTGATATTTCTCTCACTGTATTTTTGTAGCAGCTATAAACTTTGGTATTCTTGCTACAAAAAGCTTCAATTCCATTAATTGATCCGTCTTGTATGATAACAGTCTTTGCTGGGGGCGCTCTTACTTTATGTGTCCGTTTGATGCGGCTGGGTTTCTCCTGGTGGCTTTGACTTGTCCCGGGGGATGCGTCATCTTTCGGGGAACTCAAGGCTGCAAATCTGTTTTTCAGCGGGATTCCAGGTGGAGAAATATCTCTTGTTTTTGGCTGAAACCTCTTTTGTTGACTTTTAGCAGAAGCGGCAGTTCTGGGTTCAGAGGTTTCTCTGTGTCGGAGTTCCTTTTGTTTTTTCTTCCTCGGAGAACAGGCTGTGGTTGATTTCATGCGTTTTAAAGCTGGCCAGTTTTCATTGTAGTGCGGAGTTCTGCCGCTCAGACGCCTGTAGGGAGTCTCTGTGACACGGTTAGACCGACATAACACAGGGCTGTTTGTATTCAAAGGGCTGTTTGTATTCAAAGGTAAAGGTAAAGTTGTTTCATTTTGTCCATAATCAGCGTGGAGATCAAAATTAATTTCCAGACGACGTAGCTTCGTTTCAATGCCCTCAATTCTGTGGAGCAGTTTTTCAAAATCCTCAGCTGAGCAAAAAGCCATGTTGATAAGTCCATAGAAAAGTAATCCAAGAAGAGATCTGGTCCAATACAGTAACTCCAGGGACTGGGAAAATAAAGTAACTAAGAAAAGGTTAAGAAAGAAAACAAGAAAAGCAAACAGAAAATAAAATAAAAGAAAATAAGTGAACGGATCTGGAGAGAGACAGAGAGCAGCTGCTCCTCCTTCAGCAGACAGACACAAGTGAGTTACCATACTTGTGTCGAACTTGCTCAATTCAAAAATCGAAACATGGCATTATTCAAATGATTAGAAAGTAGTCTCAGTTACCATAGCTACGCAGATGACACACAGATATATATCAGAATGTCACCAGAAGACCAAGGGCCTGTACAGGCTCTTGGCAAATGCATTGAGGAAATTAATGACTGGATGTGCCACAATTTTCTGCAGTTGAACAAAAACAAAACGGAGATAATTGTCTGTGGAGCTAAAGAGAAAAGATTGAAGGTCACCACAAGGCTTCAGTTCATACACCTAAAAACCACCAACCACGTCAGAAATCTGGGTATAGTGATGGACTCAGACCTAAACTTTGAAAAACACATTAAGGCAATCACAAAATCAGCCTACTATCACCTTAAGAATATATCAAGGATAAAAGATCTGATGTCTCAGCAGGACCTGGAAAAACTAGTCCATGCATTCATCTTTAGTCGGCTTGATTATTGTAACAGCGTCTTTACAGGTCTACCTAAAAAATCAATAAGGAAACTGCAGCTCATCCAGAACTCTGCTGCTCGCGTTCTCACTAAAACCAAAAAAGTGGACCACATCAGTCCAGCTCTGAGGTCTTTACACTGGCTGCATGTCTGTCAGAGGATAGACTTCAAAGTTCTGCTGCTGGTCTATAAAGCTCAGAATGGTTTAGGACCAAAATACATCGGTGATCTCCTGACCCAGTATGAACCTACTCGACCCCTCAGGTAATCTGGATCCGCTCTTTTCTCAATTCCCAGAGTCAGAACCAGACATGGAGAAGCTGCGTTCAGCTTCTATGCTCCACATGTCTGGAACAAACTCCCAGAAAGCCTCAGATTAGCTGAAACACACAGTTTATTTAAATCCAGGTTAAAAACCCACCTGTTCTCAGTTGCTTTTGATTAGGTTTTTATTCTAAGTTTTAAATCTGCATGGCTTCTTTTAAGATTCTTTTAAGATTTTTTTTTTCTCATTTTCATTCATGGTTTTTATTCCAGTACTTTTGCTTTTTTTGCACCCTGCTGTAATGCTTTTGATGTTTTATGTAAAGCACTTTGAATTGTCTTGTAACATGAATTGTGCTATACAAATAAACTTGCCTTGCCTTGCCTTGCCTAGTTTTTTCTCCAGCTTCTTCCTGTATGCCTTCTTGCTGTCTCTGATCTTGACCTTAAGTTGCTTCTGTATAGTCCTCAGTAATTCCCTGTCTCCCTCCCTGAAGGCTCTTTTTTTCTTCCTTATATGATATGTCAATCTTCAATAATTGGTAGGGAATCCCTTTGCCTTAATCACTGCCTCGATGCACCGTGGCATTGAGGCAACAAGCCTGTAGCATTGTCTGGGAGTTATGGAAGCCCAGATTTCCTTGATGCTTGCTGTCAGCTCTTCTTTGTTTTTGAGTCTGGTGCCCCTCATTTTCCCCTTGATAAAATCCCATCGATTCTCAATGGGGTTTAGGTCCAGCGAGTTGGCTGGTCGGTCAAGCACTGTGATGGCATAGACATCAAACCAGGTTTTGAAACTTCTGGCGGTATGGGCAGGGGCCAGGTCCTGCTGGAAGATGAAATCTGCATCTCCATACAGATCATCAGCAGAAGGAATCATGAAGTCCTCTAAAACAGTGGTCCCCATTTTTTTCGCCACACACTGGTTTAATATCAGACAATATTTTCACGGACCGGCCTTTAAGGTGTGGTGGATAAATGATAACGGACGGTATGAAATGGGGCGACTGTGGTTCAGGTGGTAGGAATTCATACCGTAATTGGTGGGTTGCTGGTTCGAGTCCCCGCTCTGTTCGTCTCGGTCATTGTGTCCTTGGGCAAGACACTTAACCCTGTTGCCTGCTGGTGGTGGTCAGAGGGCCCGGTGGCGCCTGTGTCCGGCAGCCCCGCCTCTGTCAGTGTGCCCCAGGGTAGCTGTGGCTACAATGTAATAGCTTGCCACCATCAGCATGTGAATGTGTGCGTGAATGGGTGAATGACTAAATGTAGTGTAAAGCGCTTTGTGGTCCTCTGACTGAAAAAGCGCTATACAAATGCAGGCCATTTACCATTTATTTAAAATTATATCAATAGATGTAAATTGAATGTGTATTCACAGCTTTATTAACAGCGTCCTCCTGACATCGAGCAAACAACATAACACGAGTAACATACACTATATTAAATAAAGTAAAAAGTTGATAACAGGACATGGGGGATGTTCAGCCACTGAGACCAATATCCCAGTTGACGCCCCCCGTCCAACAGGGCATTGGAGCCAAGCAGGATACCAGACCAGGTATATCTTATATGGAGAGAAAAACACTGAGAGAAAACAAAGTTAACAGTCGAAATAACAGAATGTACTGTAATACAACTGGAGAGTAGTAGGAGAAAAGGAAGTAGCAGAGTGAAAAAAATAGGTAAGTCTGTCCTCCAGCAGTCTAAGCCTACAGCAGCATAACTACAGAGCTAGCTCAGGATGACCTTAGCCACTCTAACTATAAGCTTTATCAAAAAAGGAAAGTTTTAAGCCTGGCCTTAAAAGTAAACAGAGTGTCTGCCTCACGGACTAAAGCTGGGAGCTGGTTCCACAGGAGAGGAGCCTGATAACTAAAAGATCTGCCTCCCATTCTACTTTTAGAAATCCTAGGAACTACAAGTAAACCTGCAGTCTGAGAGCGAAGGGCTCTGTTAGGAACATAAGGAACAATTAGATCTCTGATGTATGATGGAGCTTGATTATTAAGGGCTTTGTATGTAAGAAGAAGGATCTTAAATTCTATTCTGGATTTAACAGGGAGCCAATGAAGGGAAGCTAAAACAGGAGAAATGTGATCTCTCTTTTTAATATTGATCAAAACTCTTGCTGCCGCATTTTGGATCAACTGAAGGCTTTTAATGGCATTTTGTGGACTACCTGATAGTAAAGAATTACAGTAGTCCAGCCTTGAGGTACCAAATGCATGGACTGGTTTCTCAGCATCACTCCTGGACAGGATGTTTCTAATTTTAGCAATATTCCGGAGGTGAAAGAAAGAAATCCTAGAAACCTGTTTAATATGGGATTTAAATGTCAAGTCTCGGTCAAAAATAACGCCGAGGTTCTTTACGTTATTACTGGGGGCCAATTTAATGCCATCCAGATGAAGTGATTGACTAATCAGTTTCTGTTTAAGAACTTCTGGTCCAAAGACAGCAACTTCTGTTTTGTCAGAATTTAAAAGCAAAAAGTTTAGGGTCATCCGTGTTTTTATGTCTTCCAGACATGCCTGTAATCTACCTCATTTTTATTCTCAGTTCAGAGACGGGATGGCGGTGTGACTGCTGGTTGTGTCTGTGTGCGCAAAGCTCTACAAGTTTGAAATTGTGGCTTAAATTCACATGTTTGCCATCTCTCCTGCTGCGCTGTCAGTATCCAGAAACTGTGTAAGCAAGATCCTTAGGGTGCTTAAAGTTGCCCAAATTTTTCCGCCACACTTCTTTCTATAAATCCTAAACTTGACATAGAAAGTTGCTTACGTAGTTTTCCCACCCCGTTTTCTGCGTAAGCAGGTTTTATAAATGAGACCCCAGATCTTTTGTCTGGTTCGCCCTCCTACTGGGGGTTCTATCCCAGTTAATCTCTTGTTTTACACTCTCCAAATCCTTTCCACCTATTAGTACAAAAATGAAAAAAACTTAATTTACTCCAACAACAACGACTTTACGTTAACACAGACAGGTTTCCAGTCGTTGAGTTTTTTCAATTTATTTCTTTCATTTATCCATTTATGAATTTATCCATTCATACACTCATTCATGAACTAAAATCCCACCCCTTTAAATAAATTTTCTTTGTTAATGCACCGCGACTTAGAGGACTTTAACCTCTGTTTAATGATGCTGTCGCTCTCTTTGCCTTTTATTTGACTTAAACAGGATAAACAAGTTTATGGGTCCATACAACAAATGCCCTTACACATTACCATGTTTGGAATCAGCTGGTTGCATGCACGATAATGGGTTTAGCCTCACCGAAACTCGTGAGGAGGATTTTCCTGTTATGTATCGTGTTAACTGTTGCATGCAAGCTCAGGTGGATGTTGTTTCTTTTCTATACATCTTGTACTTTTACTTTTGCAGATTATCACAGACATGTTTCACACACTATTGAAATAAAGAACTCGTAAAACACGTGAATTACAACAAATTAATTAATGATAACTTTATGTACAATTACTTCTAACAAGGTTAGAAATATTTTTGTTTGGTCAGTAATTAAATAAAAAGATTTGTGTTTTGTAATGGTTTAGTTTATAGTCAGAATATGAACCAAAAGTATTAAGTTGAGAAAACAGTGATGGAAGGCTACTGTCCAGGTTAGTCATGGTAACCAGGACATCGTCGACATATAGGGATTTTATACTCTGAACCATGTATGATAACATCCATCACATCCACACACCCACTGATAGCCTGCCCCAGCACCTCAATAAATAAGGTGTACATTGCTGGGGTCAGCGGGCATTCCTGTCAGCAACTGCGTTTAAGAGAAACGGAGTCCGACAAATCCCCATTAACTTTCATCCTGGCGACCGTGGCTCAGGTAGTAGGAATTCATCCTGTAACTGGAGGGTTGCCACTTCAAACCCTCGCTCCATTCGTCTCAGTCATTGTGTTCTTGGGCAAGATACTTCACCCGCCTTGCCTGCTGCTTGTGGTCAGAGAGCCCAGTGTCACCTGTGTATGGCAGTCTCGCTTCAGTCAGTCCTTGTGCCTCAGGGCAGCTATGGCTATAGTGCAACTTTACCATCACCATTGTATGAATGACTGAATGTAGTGTAAAGCTCTTTGGGTCTGCATGACCAGATAAAGCGCTATACAAAAATATACATTTACCAAAATACCTTTTCCACATCCAGGCTAAGAGAAATTGTGCACATTATTATGTATTTGTGCTTTATAAATCAGGTCTGGTCGGTGTCCACATTCACCGAAACCCCTGCATGATCTGATATTTCTCTGACCCCATGCTACAGTCAACTATCCTGTGCCTATCTCAGTTAAACATATAAAATATCCAGTCAATAAAACATTGAATGAAAGTGGGGAACATGTTTTTCTCCTAGATGTAGATCTCTCCATACACCTTTCATGCCTAATTCTTTCAGCATTCTTTTTTACTTGGAGTGCTTCAGAAATATTTCAGTCTAATGATTGTTGTAAATTAAGGCAAGGCAAGTAATTTTTTTATGTATAGCACACTTTCAACAACAAGGTGATTCAAGGTGCTCATTGATTATTAATTAATATTCTAGTCCCCCCACCTACATATCAATATCCCAGATGTCTCTAAACATATCAAATCAAAAATCTCCTTAGCAGTATCTTATCAGTTACTGGAGTCCTTTAAACATTCAATAGATTAACTTCTTTGTGGTCAATAAAACCCCAGCACTCATACTTGATGTTAATGCATGTAATGAACAAATACATTGTTATGGCAAAAAAAGTATCTCAGGATTTCCATAATAAAGAAGACTTGAGTCCCATAAGGCGTTTAAGTATTTAATTCAAACATGTCTGGCCAGACCATGGAGGGGACAGAGTTACTCGTGCATCACCCTAACCAACCTTTCTAACTAACCGCTTAAATAGTATTCCGCAAACATTGTTTATCTCTGTAGATGTCTTCTCCAACCTTCACGCCCCGCCTCCAGAGTAACTGCTTCATGCGAGTCATAGCAACGCATAAACCAGCTCATCCGAAGGCCAGACTGTTATCTTACTGCCCCGGCGTCTGTCTCTCTGGTGACCTGACACATATATATCATAAACATTAAGTTGGAGCAATAACCTTGTCATTTTACCCTAGATGCATTCACTAAACAGAGAATATACACTTGTTTCCTAATTGCATAACAATTTTCCACCACAACATTTTATGATTATGATGTAAAGTCACAATGTCACTAAAATGAAATAACCTTGATAGCTGTGCTCAGTTACTTGGCTTGTATAAAGGTCTGTGTATCACAGGATTTACAGTATGTAACTTTAACTTACAGCAGAATGTGTTTGCTTTCTCAGGGCCTACCAGCAGTAAGAGTGGAAAGAGAAAAGAAAAGGCTGCAAGAAATAAAACATCTTTAAACTGAGAAGATTAAACCACAAGTGTCAATTATCGTCAGACGGAGGAGAAAACGGCATCTTGGTCCAGAAAGGGTTCCACAGAGCCAGGTAGGAGAAAGAACATTAAACTGAAAATGTGAGAGATTTTAGATTTAGAGAATTATGGCTAAAACGGCTGAAGCACTTATGCTCAAAAAGACAAAATGGCAAAAAATCACGGAGCCCAGATGTCCAAATAATTTTAGTTCCTGTTGAGATAAGTGTGGCAGTGATGATACCACCTTAGTTTTTGAAACGTAATTTTTTAGCAACATTCAAGAAGGAGTTGTTTTACACTTTTACTAACATATAACTGACCCTGAAACCTCAACTTTGCCCTCTTTCGTTCAGTAAAAGAGGAAGATGCATGCATTACTTATGGAAAGTTCAATGTGGCTTAAATGAAAGGTAGATTAGAAATGGGGTGAAGGCTATTAAAATTGTTAGGATTTTAACCTGATTCGTTGAGTATGGGAGTAACTGCAGCTGTTTTAAATTGAGACGGGACTATACCAGTGGTAAGAGAAGAGTGTATAAAAGCAGTTATGAATGGAGAGAGAGGGTACAGGCAAGATTTAGTAAACGAGGTAGGAATTGGATCAAGATGGCAGGTAGAGGGTTTTGATTTACTACTGAAACCTGCGATTTCGGAGACAGTAGGAAGTTGAAAGCTGTAAAAAGGTTGGCAATACGGAAAGCAAAATGGCTGGAGGAAAGGTGGTTGATCAGAGGATAGGTGCTAATGGATCTCACAGATTTTCTCATTAAAAAACAGCAAAAGAGGCTGGCAGGTATCAGCAGAGACATTTAAGATGGTAAAGAGTTTGGAGGCTGGACTAATTCAGCAGCGATAACAATGTTCTTCTCTTTACCAGTGTTCGAAGTTAAAAGTCCAGAGAAATAATCAGATTTGGCTGAGGTAATTTAGTCGTAGTACAATAAGATGAGATTTGTATATATCTTTGTTAATACTGACATAAGTTATTTTGTAGAGATGCTCAGGTTACTGACGCTTGGATTTCAATTATCGTAAATCGAGAGTATCCCATGGAGCACTTGTGGAGAAGGAAACAGACCTGGTTTTTAATGGAGCAAGAAAATTTAAAATGTCATTTAATACACTGTTGCAGTGAGGTAAAAATTAATCAGGATTGGAGAGGTGATCCGGGATTTGTATATTGTCTATATTGGTGCAGAGAGCGGCCATATAAATGGATTTCAGGTTCCGGAATGAGATGAGACATCGTAAATTAATTACAGAGAAGCAGAGTGTAACATTAAATGAGAAGAGGAAATGGTCCGTAACATGGCATTTATCAGCTGTACAGATTCCAAAACTCCCCAGACATGACAAAAAGTCCCTGGTGATTGGTAGATTTCTATTGTCTATATGTATATTGAAGTCCCCTAATAGAATAACAATCTATGATGGGGTGGAGAGGTGGGTGAGTAAAGTGGACAGAGATTATTTATAAAGTCACTGTTCGCCTTAGGATGGTGGTAAACTGAGGCCACAATAGCGGGAGTAGGACCAGGCAACTGAAATACGATACATTTAAATGAACTGAAGTCAGGCACAGAAACAAGCAAGACTCTCAACTTGTCGCGATGGATTATTGCGAGACATCCAGCCCTGCCGTTGCCACAGGGACGAAAAGTGTAAAACAAGGCCGGAAGTAACCAAGTCATTTAGCTTAGAGAAGTCGTTGGGCTGTTGACATGTTTCAGACAAACATAAAAGGCAAACATATGATCCGTTATGAGGTCTTTGTTGAGATCCCCCTTGTGTGTAAGTGAGTGGATGTTGAGTAGGCCAAAGTTGATGGTGAAGTTATCCAGTTTGGCAGTGACAGCACTAGCCGACCTAGCTGGGCAGTCTAAAGCCGCGTTCACACCGGTCAGCGCGTCAAGGCAGCAGGGCAGCTAGATTACATGCAAGTCTATGGTATCTACGCATCTAGTGGGCGCCAAACTGCCAAGCAGCAAGTCGCGCGCATCAGCGCAGCTGGCATCAGCGCGTCCACTTGCTGCTCAAGTTGGGAAAATTGAACTTTCGGGCAGCAGACGCGCGGCGTCAACCAATCAGAGCGACTCGTTGTACTGACGTAGTAACTCCTTCCATGGGGGAATCGGCAATTTTTTTATTCAAGATGGAGGACAAACTGATCGTCGCTGTATGTAATGTCCGTGAACTGTATGACCCGTCTTCGTCTTTTTACAAAGACAGGAAGAGATCGGATCTGATTTGGAGGAAGATATCGGAGGATATTGGAGTGCCAGGTAAGCAGTTAAACATAGAAAAAAATATTTTTTCTTTTAACTTTCTTGTTATGTTAGCTAACGCTACGCTAGCTAACGCACACTTCACACACTTCTCCACAACTTCGGGGTTGACTTCCAGTCTGCGGTGAAACATTCTCCACTGTGCAGACCAGATCCTGAATGCATCTTCCACCACCAGCCGGGCCCGGGAGAGCCGGTAGTTGAAGACGCGCTGCTGATCCGACAAGATCCGCCATGTTGTAAACAACTAGCAACAGACAAATCCACGCCCGCACGCTGACGTAATGACGTGACGCGCTGATGCCCCGACGCGCCGACGCAGACCACAAGTGTGCAAGCAGCTGGATTTTAATTTTAAAGCGTCGACTTTCGTCCGTTTGAGCGATTTGACGCCTGGACGCGCTGACCGGTGTGAACGCGGCTTAACACAATATCATCATCAGTTTTTCAACAGATTTACGGTAGTTGTTGCAAGTTGTGGACCAGAAGGATTTTATGGTTCTGGAGGTGTTGAAGGAGAAGCTCCTGAGGGAGCCTCTGTGCAGAGAGTGAAGAATGAGATGCAGGCCGATTCCAGGGGAGCTCAGCAGCTGTGTAGCGAAGTAGTCGAGCAGCAGGGTCATAGCAGAGGGACAGAAATATCCAGACAGTATACCAGATGAAAAACCTGCTGGAACACAATGCTGTGGTGAAGAGTATCAGCGAGGCCAGGTGGCAAGATCCAGAGACAGGAGGCTAGGTAGAAGTCCACTCGCACTTAACCCTATCCCGTTGTTGAACAGGAAATATCCACTCTAAATGTGCATAAAATGACCCAATGGTAGTTTATATAATAAAACAGTGAAAAACAGAAAATTTTTTAAAAATGCTTTACAATTAAGAGAGTCACCAGTAAACAGCGGCAGAAACTCACGCCAGGGTCCACTCAAACAGCGCCCCCCAGATTTTAAAATAAAATTTGTTCCTGAACTTAACCTACTGAAGAATGTGTTAACCTCATTGGTTCTGTCCATCTATCCAGTCCTTCCTGTACTTAAAGGCTGTGATCTTCTTCATCCCTGACCACACGTCTGATATTGTTCCTCTTTGGTTTGCTCTCCAACTTCCTCCTGTTTGCCTCCTTGAAGTCTCTGATCTTGACTTTAAATTGCTTCTGTATACTCCTCAATAATTCCCTGTCTCTATCCCTGAAGGCTTTTTTTTTGGTGATCCAGGGGTTATTTTATTTAATTTATTTATTTATTTGGGATAATTCACATTAATGAACATCTGCATTGAAAGAACAAACAGACGTAAACATGCCGGATTGTAGCCACAGGGCTAATTTTCATCCGTAGTCCCTAGGCAGATTACACAAACACAAAAATTATAACATAGAATGTGACAGATATTAATAAGTACAAGAAAAGTAAAAGAAGAACAGTCACTTAATGGTCACTGGTTGGCTTTAAGCCACCCTTTGAGTTTGGGTTTTAAATTTAGGAAATGTGGCACTTTCACTGACAGTGAGGGGAAGACTGTTCCAAAAGTTACAGGCCTTCATAGGCAGAGTAGAGAGTTTGTTATTAGGGAAGCATCTCACTGTTCTGGTGGGGATGGTGTTGTCCACACAGAAGTTTATGTAGTCAGTCACACACTCACTCTCAGCATTGATGTCCTCTCTAAGTGCTTAGCAGTGTTATCCAGTTTGTCACCTCAAAACAACCCTGCAGGGCTTCTTCAGCTTTCTGTGACCATTTACTCACAGTTATCTTTGTTTCAGGTTGCTTTCGAAAAAGGGATTTTTATTCTGAGCAGAGAAAAACAGGATTGTGATCTGATTGTGCCAGAGCAGGTCTAGGTTTGGACATGAATGAATCCTTTACATTTGCATTAAACAAATCCCACCCCTAACCCCTTGTTTTCTCTGGGAGAACAGCAGACAAACTTTTGAAATACTGGAAGTGTAGTAGAGAGTGAGGCATAATTAAAATCCCCAGATATTGCTACAAATGCATTGGGGTTTTGTGTCTGTAGCTTAGCCACAATGGAACGGATGATGTCAGATCCACCAGCACTCCGTCCTGCTCACTCCTGTCTCATCCTTGTCTGCACCTGTCTCAAATCTGTCACACCTGATCCTCCTTCCCCTCTGTCTATTTTAACCCTTCACTTCCTCTTGCTCCTGGTCGGATCATTGACGTCTCTCCATGCTGTGTCTCACTCTGCTGTTCTCCCTCCTGCTCATTCGCGTCAACCTGGTATCTTACCTTCATCTGCGTTTGGGTCCATGCTTCATCCAGAGACAGGCCCTAAGAGAAAGATTCAACCCTGAAAGGGATCCAGCAGATAGCTGGGAAAGCGCTAGCCCGCACCAAGATCTCTGGGGTTAGCTCCCCCATGATTGGATTGCGGTGGCAGACAGGCTAGCGTTCGATGCTCCCAGCCTTGGCCCCCTGGAAGTACCACCCTCCTCCTCCACCTCGTCAGAGACAGCTATGGCACAGATGAGGCAGATTTGCTACCAGGAAGGAGGAAGAAGCTGACGTGGCGCAGTCAGCTGCTTCCGGTTCTGCCCAACCTGTTGCCGGTAGGGGTGTTCCATCTTGGGTCCCTCATGATTTCGATTAGATTGAAATTTAAGTGCTACGATTTGATTATAAAACAATTATTTTGTTCCATATTTTTATTAACCCCATTTAGGGTTTTTTCTTCATTCCTTCAATGGCAAATTTCTACTCTTAAATCCATCAAGTTTCCGTTAATTGAAGTACCCAAACCAATTGATGCCCTGTCTTTTGTTTCTGTCAAACCACAAATAAGGATATGTCCAAAATATGTTTCATTATCATATTATTATATTATCAATGAGAGCTAAAGGAAATGGGTTTTGACACTGGCTCCAACACTTAATCATATCAATCATGCTCTGTTTACTTGAATACTTTTGACTTACATATCTAATGTGTTCCTGCTCTATGTGGTTGGAAAGAATAATTAAAATAAACTTCAGATCAGCTTTTACAATTAAACTGTAACAGAAATTACTTTAAAAATCTAAATAGAAATAATTAATCTTGTGTATTAGAAAATAAACCTATAACAAAAATAGCTCCTTTTTTAAGTCATACATGACAAATATTACTCAAAAATATGAAATTATATTGAGAAAATAAGTATTATTTTTCTATTCAAAGTAATGGAAATAGTAATTGAAAATAAAAAAGGAGCGTTCTCCCAAAGACACTTAAAGTCTATACACCAGTCTTTTTTTTGTCTATTTAATACAGATCTCTAACTATGCACAGCGTTTTCATAGTTTTTGTGTCAGTTTGACCAATTGGATGTTTGCCAGTTGTCATACACAGAAACAAATCTGCCCGTTTCACATTTAAATTAATCGATTTAGGGTGAATCGGCACACCCCTAGTTCCGGTCTTTACCCCAGCTCACCTGTCATCAGTCCCTGCCCCAGTCAGCCTGCCAGTCCCTGTCTCAGCCTGCTCTTCAGCCACAGCTCGAGCTTTCGCCACTTCAGTCAAGGTCACAGCTCCGACTCTCCGCACAGTCGCAGCTCCAGTGCCCAGCTCAGTCTCCGTCGCAGCTGCGGTCCTCAGCCGAGAGGCTGTCGCAGCTCCAGCCTCAGTCAGCTGAGTCATTTTCCTTGCTCTTTCTTGCTGTCTGATCACCTGGTCGGCAGAGTCGGGCTTGGTCCGACCTGCTATAGCTGGTCTGTTCGCTTAAAGGTTAACCTCATTGTTCCTTAGTCTGTTAGCTAAAGCAGAGGCCTTCCGCATGGACGCTTCACCCCATGTGCTCTGTCCACTATAGCTAGAGCTAAGTTTTATGGCCCTTTGTCTCCTTACACTCCATGTGCAGTTCTCCATCTTGGGACATAACTAGTTTTATGACCCTTTGTCTCCTTACACTATCTGTGACTTGAGTCCCCTGGAGTGAGGGCCACCTCACCTCCCCTCCACTGCAAAAGAGGGAGCTGTCTATTTGTGTGGTAATTGTGATTAAGTCTCACATATTATTGTTTTCTAAGATCTGTAGTAGTTAGTTGCATGCTTTAGAATAGATGGGAATTATTGACAAAATGTTTTGGCTGTATTTTCTTAATAAATTCCCCTTAGCTTAAAGAGAAGTTGTCTGGGATTACTTGGAGTAATGCGTACAATTAATGTCCACAGCGTAAGAACTCATTTCTTCAGCTATTGTTTAATTATCTCAGCCTTATCAGGCAGCTAATCATCAACATAAACTGAGACTGAATAATTTGGCTATTGATATTCCTGTAATCCAGGTGGTGCCCCCAAGTTTAGTAATTTCTACATAAAATTAATAATCTTATTAATAATTGGCCTAAGCAATTATTCATAATTATTCATAGCCAAATCCTACCCATCTGTTGCACAAAACTATATAGAAATGCTTCCAATTGGTAGAATCATTAAACAGCATGGGATAAATTTCCACAGGTATACCGATGATACACAGCTATATTTATCCTTATATCCTGATGAATACAGTCAGTTAGGTAGATTACAGGCATCCCTGGAAGACATAAAAACATGGATGACTTGCCGTCTTTGGACCAGAAGCTCTAAAAAAGAAACTGCTTAGTCAATCACTTCATCTGGATGGCATTAAATTGGCCTGCAGTAAAAACGTAAGGAACCTCGCCGTTATTTTTGACCAAGACATGACATTCAAATCCCATAATAAACAGGCTTCTGGAATTTCCTTGCTTCACCTCCGGAATATTGATAAAATTAGAAACATCCTGTCTAAGAGTGATGCTGAGAAACTAGTCCATGCGTTTGTTACCTCAAGGCTGGACTACTGTAATGCTTTTCTATCAGGAAGTCCACAAAATGCAATTTAAGGCCTTCAGTTGATCCAAAATACTGCAGCTAGAAGTCTGATGAATATTAAAAAGAGATATCACATTTCTCCTGTTTCAGCTTCCCTTCATTTGCTCCCTGTTAAACCCATAATATAATTTAAGATCCTCCTTCTTCCATATAAAGCCCTTAATAATCAAGCTCCCTCATACATCAGAGATCTGATTGTTCCATATGTTCCCAACAGAGCACTTCGCTCTCAGACAGCAGGTTTACTGGTGGTTCCTAGGATTTCTAAAAGTAGAATGGGAAGCAGATCTTTTACTTATCAGGCTCTTCTCCTGTGGAACCAGCTTACAGTTTTAGTCAGTTGAGGGAGCGTGCAATTGGCATGCTGACAGCAGGAATGTCAACCAGATCTGTTGCTCGTGCATTGAATGTTCATTTCTCCACCATAAGCCGTCTCCAAAGGCGTTTCAGAGAATATGGCAGTACATCCAACCGGCCTCACAACCGCAGACCACGTGTAACCACACCAGCCCAGGACCTCCACATCCAGCAGGTTCACCTCCAAGATCGTCTGAGACCAGCCACTCAGACAGCTGCTGAAACAATTGGTTTGCATAACTAAACAATTTCTGCACAAACTCTCAGAAACCGTCTCAGGGAAGCTCAACTGCATGCTCGTCGTCTTCATTGGGGTCTTGACCTGACTCCAGCTCGTTGCCGTAACAGACTTGAGTGGGAAAATGCTCACATTCAATGGCGTCTGGCACGTTGGAGAGGTGTTGTCTTCACAGATGAATCTCGGTTTACATTGTTCAGGGCAGATGGCAGACAGCGTGTGTGGCGTCGTGTGGGGGAGCGCTTTGCTGATGTCAATGTTGTGGATCGAGTGGCCCATGGTGGTGGTGGGGTTATGGTATAGGCAGGCATCTGTTATGGACAAAGAACACAGGTGCATTTTATTGATGGCATTTTGAATGCACAGAGATACCGTGATGAGATCCTGTGGCCCATTGTTGTGCCATACATCCATGAACATCACCTCATGTTTCTGCAAGATAATGCACGGCCCCATGTTGCAAGGATCTGTACACAATTCTTGGAAGCTGAAAATGTCCCAGTTCTTGCATGGCCAGCATACTCACCGGACATGTCACCCATTGAGCATGTTTGGGATGTGCTTGACCGGCGTATACGACAGCGTGTACCAGTTCCCACTAATATCCAACAACTTCAGACAGCCATTGAAGAGGAGTGGACCAACATTCCACAGGCCACAATTGACAATCTGATAAACTCTATGCGAAGAAGATGTGTTGCACTGCATGAGGCAAATGGTGGTCACACCAGATACTGTCCGGTTCTGAGTCCCCAGACCCCCAATAAAGCAAAAAACTGCACATTCCAGGGTGGCCTTTTATTGTGGGCAGTATAAGGTACACCTGTGCACTAATCATGATGTCAGATCAGCATCTTGATGTGGCACACCTGTGAGGTGGGATGGATTATCTCAGCAAAGCAGAAGTGCTCACTATCACACATTTAGACTGATTTGTGAACAATGTTTGAGAGAAATGGTAATATTGTGTATCTGGAATGAATTTTAGATCTTTAAGTCCATCTCATGAAAAATGGGAGCAGAAACAAAGGTGTTGCGTTTATATTGTTGTTGAGTGTAGATATAGAAAAATTAAATTAAATTAGTGATGTTGGGGAGGTTTGCATTATTTGACTTAATAATGAGCTTGTAAACCTTAATGATAAATGCCTTCATTGTTATCATAGAAATGTATGATCAAATTTCTGCAGCTGCCACTGATCAAAGTCAATCAAAAGCAGGGTATTTCACCCCTGGTACGGGTAGCTTTCAGCTCTCGAAGTAGCTCTATCCTTTTTTTCTGGACAGTCTCTGAGAATTCCTTATTTATAATGTCTGTGCCTTTCAGCTTCCTTGCAGATGAGAGAACAGTCAGATTGCCTTTAAAGTGCAAAAATGTGACAATTATATGTCCGGTCTTCCTTTCATGCAGATATTGGTCAACAATTGAACCACAAACAACTGATTAGTATTCCGGGGTGATCTGAAAACTGCCATTAGTGAAAAAGTGATTTTTGTGAATAACTACTGAACTAAAAATGATTGTGAATAATGAGAGTGAATCCAGATGCTAAAGGTATGGTTTTATGGTCAAGGAATCTAAAAATGTTACAATTACATAATTACTTAAAGCTGCTATACTGAATCTGCAGAACAAGCTAGATTTTAAACATAATCACAGTCACAGATCTCTCACCCCTCCCATCAGCTATCATAACTAGGCCACGTCCCCACCGATATGAGAACGCACATTGCCACAGTAAACGAGAGAGTGCAAAAACACCAGTCGCAGTTTGGTCACCATTCTTGTTTTATCCATCTTCAAATGGCATTTTTCTTTTTGGGACTCTGGTAGTTTGTCCTAAAGTCGAAGCGGAAGCAACAGGCTGTTTCTCATTTTCTGACATTATTGGGCAGAGAACCTCTCACACCAGTGGTGTTCTGTTGCAAAATGGGGCAGTGTATAATGAGTGGAGGACCGGTATGGTAAGACAAACACCCGTATGGTTCCATCGTTGGTTTCGGACCAAGCCAAATTATTGGCTGAGCTTTTTAGACAAATGCAACAGACCCCCTTGATTATTATTATTTTTTTTTATCTCCACAAAATATTTATAGCTATAGTATGAATGTGGTTAAGAGGCATGAAAAAAGTTTTGAGCTTGCTTCTTTTGCAGATTTCGTATAGCAGTTTTAGAGTTTTATGTATCATATTAAATTTTTGGTCATTTTTAATCTGGCTTTCATTTTCATGTTTGTTTTTTTTGTTAACCACTTTGCAATTCTATCTGCTAAAGGTGTTATATAAACAAAATGTACTTACTAAAGTATTACTTAACATTTTCTAGATATTTTCCAGCACGATAAATAAAAGCAGATCTTTTTTCATGTTTGTTTTCATTTGTTTTCAGGATGGGTTCCAATCAGAGCAGTGACAAACTCCATTGCAATCGCTATCTGAAAGGACAGGGTCCTCAATCATTGGTAGAACGAGGTCAGTCACAATCAATAAGAGTTAATAGTTCATTTTATTATTTCCATTATTGGCTTCTGCTTACCTTTAGACAATGTGATTGTAAATATGATCATTTCTGTTTAGTAAATGAAGAGGTGAATGGCGGGATCACACCATCATGTTTGGGTCAGCCCAATGGCCACATGACCTGGGAGATTCTCCACAAAAACATGCCAGGTTTCCCTGATGCCAACACACTGAAGATCATTTACACCTTTCCTGAAGGAATACAGGCAGTACGTTGTTTACACCAGCCTATATATTTTAAATATAATATATAACTTTGCTTATCATAGTAGTTGAACTTTCAACAGCAACCCAACTACCTGCTTTGTAAAAAATAGTTTTTTTAGATTATCTAGAAATCACTATGTAAAATGGAATTAAGGTTTGTAGTCTTTAGAATTTAAGATCATTCTTCTTACATACAAAACCCTTAATAATCAAGCTCCATCATACATCAGAGATCTAATTGTTCCATATGTTCCCAACAGAGCACTTCGCTCTCAGACTGCAGGTTTACTTGTAGTTCCTAGGATTTCTAAAAGTAGAATGGGAGGCAGATATTTTAGTTATCAGGCTCCTCTCGTGTAACCAGCTCCAAGCTTTAGTCCGTGAGGCAGACAGACACTCTGTTTACTTTTAAGGCCAGGCTTTAAACTTTACTTTTTGATAAAGCTTAAAGTTAGAGTGGCTAAGGTCAACCTGAGCTAGCTCTGAAGTTAAGCTGCTATAGACATGGACTGCTTGGAGGACAGACTTACCACTTTTCTTCACTCTGCTACTTACTTTTGTCCTACGACTCTCCAGTTGTATTACAGTAAATTCTGTTATTTCGACTGTTAACTTTGTTTTCTCTCAGTATTTTTCTCTCCATAGAAGCTACACCTGGTCTGGTATCCTGCTTGGCTGCAATGCCCTGTTGGACGGGGGCATTGGCTGGGATGATGCTCCCAGTAACTGTCCTGTTATCAACTTTTTACTTTCTGTAACATAGAAAGTTCTCTTATATCAGATCTTCTGTTCCTTCTGTGTCTCTGCTCTGTCTTCTCAAACCCCCAGACGGTCATGGCAGATGGCCGCTCCTACTGAGCCTGGTTCTGTTGGAGGTTTCTTCCTGTTAAAGGGGAGTATTTTCTCTCCACCGTCGCAACATGCTTGCTCAGTATGAGGGATTGCTGAAGGATTGCTGTGGTTGGAAAGTCTGCCCAACCTCACACCAATGACTGACGCAATCTGCTGGGATTCCTTAAATAGGAAACTTTTTAACTGATTGGAATGTTTGTATAAATGTATTGAAACGACTTCTTGTTAAGTGCCTTGAGATGACATCTGTCGTGAATTGGTGCTGTATAAATAAACTGAATTGAATTTAATAGTCAAAACTATCTAAATCAAGAGCAAGACACTTCAGAGACCTGACAGTTTTAAGGCCAAGACACTGCTGAGACCCGAGGGCATCAAGACCAACACAAGACAAAGACCAATACCATGCCTCACCAAGCCCGGAGCAAGACAGAGGCTGGGTGAGACCAAAGCCAAAACCGAGACCAAAAACAGAACAGGGTTTGACATGACTTGATTACTTATATGAACTGTAGGAATAAAAAATAATTGGTATAAAGGGTCATGACTTGTTAAATCAATTTCATGATTAAATCACCCAGATTTTTCAGTTACACCGTTGGCCTGTCTTCACTTTTGTTCTTTCTTTCTCTGCCCTGTCTTCTCGAACCCCAAGTTGGTCATGGCAGATGGCCACTCATACTGAGCCAGGTTCTGGTTCTGCTAGAGGTTTCTTCCTGGTAAAGGGGAGTTTTTGCTCTCCACTGCCACTACATGCTTGCTCAGTATGAAGGACGGCTGTGAATTCAACAACATAATGCAGGCGACTGTCTACTATCGCTGCAAGTTCGTTCAGGAGGAGTTAATGCTGCAAGTCAATGACTCAATGATATCTGCCGGGTTTCCTTAGATAATAACGTTAATGAAAAAAATGGTTGATTTATATTGACTAAATTTTGACTAAAATATGGATTGTGTTGTATATGTTAAAAGATAATCTGAAAATGATATCTACTCTTTGATTTCAACATCACAGAAAATGCCTAACTTGTTAGCCCATGCTGTTCCATAAACCAGTTCAGTTCAGTCTATTTATATAGTGCCAATTGAGATTATTATTTTAAGGAACTTTACAAAATAGTCAATGAAATCCAATCCAATCCAATCATGCAGACATATTCAATTCAATTAAATTCAGTTTATATAGTGCCAATTCACAACAGATGTCATCTCAAGGCACTTAACAAGAAGTCATTTCAATACAATCAATCAATCAACTTTTTTCAAGACACAGCGAGGTCCATAGAGACTGAACAATACATATAAATATATTAAAACATTTTAAAAAGATGTAAGAGGCATCATTTTTAAAACACATACAAGGTTCGGGTCCAATGTTTCCAGAAGCAAGATGAGTACCTTGTGTCACTCTTCGAAACATCAGTTAGAGACACAACAATCATGTTCTTAGACTCAGTCAATCAACATTTCTCAGATCAGCCTTAAAAGTGGGCACATTGTTAGTCACAAAAATTTCACTGGCACTACTCCACCTGGGAATTTTAAGCACAATTCTCAAAGCATCATTATAAGCCACTTGAAGTTTTTTCATTTTTGCAAAACTGAAATTGCACCACAGTTGAGCAGTATACAGTGGAGTGCAATACGTTTTGAAGAGTGCTATTTTAACATCTTTAGTGCACATGTAGAATTTGCGTGCCAGCATGTTTGCCTGCCCATACAGTTTACAACATTGACGCTACACATCATCATCATCACAGAGGTCATCTCTTATCACATGTCCCAGGTATTTAACTTTCTTCACAACTACTAGTGGTTCACCTGCCAGTAAGAAAGAAGGATAGACAAGCTTCACATCCTCCTTGGTTCTCGCAATTAGTACCACACTCTTCATCGGGTTCCATCTAATATCATGCATTATTCCATACTGAGAACAAACTCTAAGAAGCTGCTGCAGTCCAGCACTGGAGGAAGACAGAACCACCAAATCATCAGCAAAAAGCATGTGGTTAATGAGGTTATCGCCCACCAAGCAGCTAGTTCTACATTGCTTTAGTTCTTTAGACAGATCATCCATGTATAGATTGAATAGAAGTGGAGAAAGAATTCCTCCCTGTCACACTCCATTGGAGACATAGAAGGGTGTGGACATACTCATCCCCCACCTAACTTGCATAGTTTGGTGAGAGTACCAGAACTGCAGTATCCTAATTAGAAAAAAGGGGACACCACGCTCCTCTAGTTTACGAAATAGTTTCCCATGATTGATGCGATCAAAAGCATTTGATGCATCCAGGAAACACATGAACACTGTGCTATTGCGTGATCTGTACCTATGAATAATTTCTTTAAGTGCATAAATACAAAGATCAGTACCATGGTTGTTCTTAAAACCAAACTGATTATCAGTTGATGCTATGTATCCTGCAAGCCTGTCCATAAGGATCCTTTCTAGAACCTTGGAAAGTATACTTGCAAGTGCAATAGGTCTATAGTTATCTATACTAGTTAACTTACCAGTCTTATTTTTAACTACAGGAACCAACAAGACAGATAACATGGATTCAGGAAGTATGCCATGCTTCAATAACCCAGAAAAACATAAAGCAAGTAACACTGAAATACATTGGCTAGCGTATTTCAAGTGTTCTGCTGTTATTCTATCCTGCCCACAGGTTTAATTCATTTTAAGTTTCTCAATAGCACAACATACTTCATTTGGCTGAATGACCACCCCATCACTGTGGGCTATTTCACCTATGTTAAACACATCACTCTTCACACAGTTAAAAATGTTTTCATAGTGTCTCCTCCATAGCTCTACAATGTTATCAGGTTCAGAAATGCCATCAATACTAGAAGGCAGTGGCATTTTGCTGTTTACTACCTTCACTTCCTTCCAGAACTCATAAACATTGTTAGTTTGTAACTTTTTTGCCATGGAGTTTGCCTTCATGGCCTGCTCATTTCTTTTTATAAAACGCACAGCGTATTTGAATCTAGCATTAGTCCGTATCTTGTCCTCACAGACTAGGCCATACTTAGGTTTGCCTGCTAAAACCCATCTTCTAAATGCATCTTTAGCCTCCATATGAACATCATGGACAGTCATTCCACCCTGGTTTCACAATATGTTGTTTCACCACCTTTCTCCTCAAAGGTTCACTTCCATCAACTAGACAGTTCACAATTTTATCATACATAGCACATAGGTCATTATTGTGTCTTGCATTTTTACAGTTGATATTCACACACATAATTACATCAATGGGTAACTCAATATTTCTCAAATGCACATCAGTCAGTAATTTGTAATATTGCAGGTCATCTTCTGTGAGCCTTGCCCAGTCCAGTATCTCATTTAGTTTATGGCTGTCATTACATACAAGCTCAGGTAGACCCCTGACATTTATAGACATAGAGACAGGGATGTGATCAGCTGTGGTCAGATCATATAAGATCTCAGCCTCCTCTATTCATTCATGTGCATCAGTTGTAGATATACAATGGTCCAACCATGATGTAGTATGCCAGGCTTCACTCACATGTGTATAGCTATCGGCTGGCAATAGCTCCTTAGTGGACAGAATTACCTTGTTATCTTCGCAGGATCGTGTTAGATGTTCCCCCCAAGATCCCCCAAGACAAATATGGATGTATATTTACTCTCCCCTATATAAGACCCTAAAGAACCAAGCTTATTCAAGTAATCGTCTTAATTTTTGTAACATTCATATGGAGTGTATACATTTAAGATTATAAAAACATTCTTATCATGCACCACCTTGATTCCTATGCACCAGTCCACATCTAACCTGATCACAGTGACAAATGGATCAAGTTTCTTGTGCCAGAATATGGCCATATCTCCTGGGATCCTGCCACGCAGAATTCTAGTGTTTAGGTCAGTTGTAGATTCCCCTGCCCCATAGAACTTATCATGCACCTTGTTCAGTTTGTCCAGATCTTGCATAGCTAAAAAAAGTCTCTTGCAAACACACCACATCTGCGTTCTCAAACAGTTTATCAATAACAATGCGTTGGGCTCTCGCTCCAGTGCCCTGTCCAAGCTGCAGACCATGGGAGTTATAAGACACAACTCTCATCACAGTTTATCATTGTTTATCGTACATGAGAGACCCTCGGCTCAGGTGCACTCATCCCTGTGCCAGGTGGTGCTTTAACACCTGCCCCTACCGCAGAACTAGACGTACGATTCTCATAGAAGCGCCTCACATAGGCACCTTCTGGCCACAACTGTGGCATATACATCTCGCCCACTTCCTTGCACTCAGCTGTTACTTTGAAAGAGCTGTAGCGAGTATACTCTGATCCGAAGTGATTTACAGCCATCAGGACAATGTCCTCCTGAGGCACAGTCTTCAGTTTAACAGCAAGGAAGCTTAACAGTTCATCTTCCACAATTGTTTTTCCATCAATAGTGGTGTAGATCTCAGGTTTTATCCTCTGAAGACACGCCGTACTCCATTGTCATCAGCGGCAGCCATCTTGGATTTAGCGGTAGCCATTTATACAAACATTCCAATCAGTTAAAAAGTTTCCTATTTAAGAAATCCCAGCAGATTGCATCAGTCATTGGCGTGGGTTGGGCCCCGTTGATGCAGACTTTCCAACCACAGCAATCATTCAGCAATCCCTCATACTGAGCAAGCATGTAGCGACGGTGGAGAGGAAAAACTCCCCTTTAACAGGAAGAAACCTCCAACAGAACTAGGCTCAGTAGGAGCGGCCATCTGCCACGACCATCTGGGGGTTTGAGAAGACAGAGCAGAGACACAGAAGGAACAGAAGATCTGATATAAGAGTACTTTCTATGTTACAGAAAGCTGATGCCCCCCGTCCAACAGGGCATTGCAGCCAAGCCGGATACCAGACCAGGCATATGGTGACATCGGCGATGACATCACAGCCAAAGGGTGCTATAAAGAGTAGTCGCGACTACGGCAAGCCGTTTTAACATTTAATAGGTAGACTGGATATGCATTCTAGATATCTACAAATCAATTCTTCCTAGTAAGAATTAATATTCAAAATATCCATAAATCAGTTTATCCTAGTACAAATGAACATTTTGACTATATAAAATGTAATTCTTCCTAGGACAAATGACGTCACGTTTCCCATTCATGTGTATGGAGTTTGCAGCTGCTCCTATCCACAAATTCAATTCAATTCAATTCAGTTTATTTATATAGCGCCAATTCACAACAGATGTCATCTCAAGGCACTTAACAAGAAGTCATTTCAATACAATTATACAAACATTCCAATCAGTTAAAAAGTTTCCTATTTAAGGAATCCCAGCAGATTGCGTCAGTCATTGGCGTGAGGTTGGGCAGATTTCCAACCACAGCAATCCTTCAGCAATCCCTCATACTGAGCAAGCATGTAGCGACAGTGGAGAGGAAAAACTCCCCTTTAACAGGAAGAAACCTCCAACAGAACCAGGCTCAGTAGGAGCGGCCATCTGCCACGACCGTCTGGGGGTTTGAGAAGACAGAGCAGAACACAGAAGGAACAGAAGATCCGATATAAGAGAACTTTCTATGTTACAGAAAGTAAAAAGTTGATAACAGGACACAGTGGATGTTCAGTTACTGAGAGGATCATCCCAGTCGATGACCCCCGTCCAACAGGGCATTGCAGCCAAGCAGGATACCAGACCAGGTGTATCTTCGATGGGGAGAAAAACACTGAGAGAAAACAAAGTTAACAGTCGAAATAACAGAATGTACTGTAATACAACTGGAGAGTCGTAGGAGAAAAGGAAGTAGCAGAGTGAAGAAAATTGGTAAGTCTGTCCTCCAGCAGTCTAAGCCTATAGCAGCATAACTACAGAGATAGCTCAGGATGACCTAAGGCACTTTAACTATAAGCTTTATCAAAAAGGAAAGTTTTAAGCCTGGCATTTTCCGTTCTGATTTACTAATTAGTCCCAGACCAATTGATAGCTACAGTTCTTTTGAGCATCTAACCCTTAATTTTCCTCATCCAAGCTGCAAAACATTAAGACCATTTTTGTTTGTGGTTTTGTATCGTCCACCAGGCCCTTACTCTCAATTCTTGGATCAGATCTCACATTTTTTATCTGATATAGTATTAAATACTGATAGGGTTATTATAGTTGGGGACTTCAATATTCATGTGGATACTGAAAGTGATAGCCTAAATGCAGCCTTTAATGCTATTTTAGACTCAATTGGCTTTACTCAAAAAGTACAGGGATCGACCCACTCAGGTAAACACACTTTGGACCTTGTACTGACATACGGTATTGAGTGTGAGGAAATAACAGTCCACCCACATAACCCGGTCCTGTCTGACCACTTCTTGATAACTTTTGAATTTACTTTAACTGACCATCTTAAATCTGAAAGAAAATTTCATTATAGTAGAACTTTATCAGACAATGCTGTAACAATTTTTAAAGAATCTGTACCATTCTTACTTTCCTCAGTGTCTCAGAGTAACACAGTGGATGGCAGCAATTCTATCTCTAACCCTTCAGAAATTGATGGTCTGGTTCACAGCATTACGTCCTCATTGCGTTTGGCATTAGATAGTGTAGCCCCATTAAAAAAGAAAGTGGCTAGCCATAGGAGGCTGACTCCTTGGTTTAACGCAGAGTTGCGTACTTTAAAGCAGAATACTAGGAAGTTGGAGAGAAAATGGCGCTTTACACATCTAGAGGATTCCTATTTAACCTGGAATAACAGTCTACTGCTGTATAAAAAGACCCTTCGACAAGCTAGAACAGCATATTTTTCATCATTAATAGAGGCGAATAAAAACAATCCTAGGTTTCTTTTTAGTACAGTTGCCAAACTTACACAGAGTCATAGCTCTGTTGAGCAAACTATTCCCCCGGCTCTTAGCAGTGATGATTTTATGAGATTCTTCATAAATAAAATAAATTTAATTAAAAATAAAATCATTGGCACCCTCCCAAACATGATTACTTCTTCCTCAGTAAATGAGTCAGTATCGGAAAGAACTGTAGAACCTCAGTATTGCTTAGGCTGTTTTGATTCAGTCGAGCTTTCAGAATTATCAAAAATATTAGCCTCATCTAAATCTTCAACTTGTATTTTGGACCCAATCTCAACCAAATTATTTAAAGAAGTGTTCCATTTGGTTCCTGGCCCCATTTTGGATATGATGAATCTATCCTTAGTAAACGGATACGTACCACAGGAATTTAAAATAGCTGTAATTAAACCTTTACTCAAGAAACCTTCCCTTGATCAAGATGACTTAGTGAATTACAGACCTATATCTAACCTTCCTTTCTTATCCAAAGTCCTTGAGAAAATAGTTGCTAATCAAGTCTGTGAACATCTAAACAGTAACGAGCTGTTTGAAGAGTTTCAGTCAGGTTTTAGAGCTCATCATAGCACTGAAACAGCACTGGTGAAGGTTACTAATGATATTCTCATGGCCTCAGATAATGGACTGGTGTCTGTTCTGGTTTTGTTAGATCTCAGTGCTGCTTTTGACACAGTCGATCATAATATTCTCTTAGAAAGGCTTGAACATGTTGCAGGGATCAAAGGAACAGCACTAGGCTGGTTTAAATCATATTTGTCTGATAGATTCCAGTTTGTTCATCTAAATGATAAATCATCTTCACTCTCAAGGGTTACTTGTGGAGTTCCACAGGGTTCTGTCCTTGGACCAATTCTTTTCACCATATATATGCTTCCAATTGGTAGAATCATTAGACAGCATGGGATAAATTTCCACAGCTATGCCGATGATACACAACTATATTTATCCATAAATCTTGAACCCAGTCAGTTAGGTAGATTACAGGCATGTCTGGAAGACATAAAAGCATGGATGACCCTAAACTTTTTGCTTTTAAATTCTGACAAGACAGAAGTTGCTGTCTTTGGACCTGAAGTTCTTAAACAGAAACTGATTAGTCAATCACTTCATCTGGATGGCATTAAATTGTCCCCCAGTAATAACGTAAAGAACCTCGGCGTTATTTTTGACCAAGACTTGACATTTAAATCCCATATTAAACAGGTTTCTAGGATTTCTTTCTTTCACCTCCGGAATATTGCTAAAATTAGAAACATCCTGTCCAGGAGTGATGCTGAGAAACTAGTCCATGCATTTGTTACCTCAAGGCTGGACTACTGTAATTCTTTACTATCAGGAAGTCCACAAAATGCCATTAAAAGCCTTCAGTTGATCCAAAATGCGGCAGCAAGAGTTCTGATGAATATTAAAAAGAGAGATCACATTTCTCCTGTTTTAGCTTCCCTTCATTGGCTCCCTGTTAAATCCAGAATAGAATTTAAGATCCTTCTTCTTACATACAAAGCCCTTAATAATCAAGCTCCATCATACATCAGATATCTAATTGTTCCATATGTTCCTAAAAGAGCACTTCGCTCTCAGACTGCAGGTTTACTTGTAGTTCCTAGGATCTCTAAAAGTAGAATGGGAGGCAGATCTTTTAGTTATCAGGCTCCTCTCCTGTGGAACCAGCTCCCAGCTTTAGTCCGTGAGGCAGACACTCTGTTTACTTTTAAGGCCAGGCTTAAAACGTTCCTTTTTGATAAAGCTTATAGTTAGAGTGGCTTAGGTCATCCTGAGCTATCTCTGTAGTTATGCTGCTATAGGCTTAGACTGCTGGAGGAAAGACTTACAAATTTTCTTCACTCTGCTACTTCCTTTTCTCCTACGACTCTCCAGTTGTATTACAGTACATTCTGTTATTTCGACTGTTAACTTTGTTTTCTCTCAGTGTTTTTCTCCCCATCGAAGATACACCTGGTCTGGTATCCTGCTTGGCTGCAATGCCCTGTTGGACGGGGGTCATCGACTGGGATGATCCTCTCAGTAACTGAAGATCCACTGTGTCCTGTTATCAACTTTTTACTTTCTGTAACATAGAATGTTCTCTTATATCGGATCTTCTGTTCCTTCTGTGTTCTGCTCTGTCTTCTCAAACCCCCAGACGGTCGTGGCAGATGGCCGCTCCTACTGAGCCTGGTTCTGTTGGAGGTTTCTTCCTGTTAAAGGGGAGTTTTTCCTCTCCACTGTCGCTACATGCTTGCTCAGTATGAGGGATTGCTGAAGGATTGCTGTGGTTGGAAATCTGCCCAACCTCACGCCAATGACTGACGCAATCTGCTTGGATTCCTTAAATAGGAAACTTTTTAACTGATTGGAATGTTTGTATAATTGTATTGAAATGACTTCTTGTTAAGTGCCTTGAGATGACATCTGTTGTGAATTGGCGCTATATAAATAAACTGAATTGAAAACTGAATTGAATTGAATTAAAAGTAGACACAGTGTCTGCCTCATGGATTAAAACTGGTTCCACAGGAGAGGAACCTGATAACTAAAAGATCTGCCTCCCATTCTACTTTTAGAAAACCTAGGAACTACAAGTAAACCTGCAGTCTGAGAGCAAAGTGCTCTGTTGGGAACATATGGAACAATTAGATCTCTGATGTATGATGGACCTTGATCATTAAGGGCTTTGTATGCAAGAAGAAGGATCTTAAATTATTTTCTGGATTTTACAGGGAGCCAATAAAGGGAAGCTAAAACAGAAGAAATGTGATCTCTCTTTTTAAAATTCATCAGAACTCTTGCTGCCGCATTTTGGATCCACTGAAGGCTTTTAATGGCATGTTGTGGACTTCCTGATAGTAAAGAATTACAGTAGTCCAGCCTTGAGGTAACAAATGCATGGACTAGTTTCTCAGCATCACTCCTGGACAGGATGTTTCTAATTTGAGCAATATTCTGTTAATATGGGATATAAATGTCAAGTCTTGGTCAGAAATAACGCTGAAGTTCTTTACGTTATTACCAGGGGCCAATTTAATGCCACCCAGATGAAGTGATTGACTAATTGTCAGGTTGAGGTTTCAAAGAGGACCCAAATGCAGAACGTTTAAGATCTCGAATTTAATTAATAATAAATTCCAAAACTCACAAATAATTACGAGGAAGCCAGGGACCATAGAGACCATGGAACGCAGGAACCAGGAAGGGAGGAAAGAGAGGCAATAGGGAAGACAGGAACCAGACGGAGAAGAATGACAACGAACCAGCGAGGAGTGACTGAGAGAGGACTGAATTTATACTGAGGAGGAGAGTGACGAGTGAAGCAGAGAAGGAGCAGGACTAATTAAGGGAATCGGTTGCAGCTGAGGGGGAGTGAGCAGGTGGAAGTGATTAGCTGGGACAGGAGGTGAAATGGCTGGGAGACAGAAAACTGGGAAACTAGAGAGATCTTAAGAAACTTAAAGGCAAGACTACGGGGAAACCAGAAAGTGCAGAAAACACAGGCAAAGACTAAGAATAACTAAACATGATAATGGAACTAAATAAGGGAAATAATTAACAAAAGACAAACACCTAGGGATCATAACACTAATCAGTTTATTTTTAGAACTTTTGGTCCAAAGACAGGAACTTCTGTCTTGTCAGAATTTAAGAGCAAAAAGTTTAAATTCATCCATGTTTTTATGTCTTCCAGACATGCTTGTAATCTACCTAACTGACTGGGTTCATCAGGATTTATGGATAAATATAGTTGTGTTTCATCAGCATAACTGTGGAAATGTATGCCATGGTGTCTAATGATTCTAACAATTGGGAGTATATATGGTGAAAAGAATTGGTCCAAGTACAGAACCCTGCGGAACTCCACAAGTAACCCTTGAGAGTGAAGAAGATTTATCATTTAGATAAACAAACTGAATCTATCAGACAAATATGATTTAAACCAGCCTAGTGCTGTTCCTTTGATCCCTGCAACATATTCAAGCCTTTCTAAAAGAATATTATGATTGATTGTGTCAAAAGCATCTAACAAAACCAGAACAGACACAAGTCCATTATCTGAGGCCATGAGAATATCATTAGTAACCTTCACCAGTGCTGTTTCGGTGCTATGATGAGCTCTAAAACCTGACTGAAACTCTTCAGACAGCTCGTTACTGTTTAGATGCTCACAGACTTGATCAGCAAGAATTTTCTCAAGGATCTTGGATAAGAAAGGAAGGTTAGATACAGGTCTGTAATTCACTAAGTCATCTTGATCAATGGAAGGTTTCTTGAGTAAAGGTTTAATTACAGCTATTTTATATTCTTGTGGTACGTATCCGTTTATTCCAAGTCAATTACATGCATTCTGATTATATTCAAGCTATCAAAGCAGTAAGATTCACTTTATTATTTCAATTAGTTAAAAAGCTTAAAAGAAGATATACCAAGATATCAAAAAAGTCAGAAATGAAGCTTTTGTTTGAAAACCAATAATACAAATTTTACACTCAGCACTCACAGACAAGACTCAAATGACACATTTTATGTTTACTAAAAGAATAAGAATAGGAGTTCCTTAATTACCTGAAAATTGTATTATAATAGTTGTTAGATGTAAGAAAATTGTATACCAGATGTGACACTGTTTCCTCAAGTTTCCTTCAACTATAAACCCAGTCATCAAATTTAACATTATATTATGGAAATAATAGAGAATTCAGTGTAAGTTAGCAAGCAAACTAGTCATTGATATAATTGGAACCTGAAGTTTACATTCAATGAATAAAAAGACAAATCCACCATTTTTTTTCTCACTATCTGAACTAATCCAGAGAGAAACTCCCTTGGTTTAGGTAAGTTAGAAGTACCTAAATGATTTCTATTTAATAAATGCCACAATAATGAGAGAGACAGAATATGTCGTATTTATGTCTTCAAAATCAGAAGTTTACATACAGAATGATTACAGTCTCTTTAAACTATTACTTCTCAAATAGTGGGGTGGTTAAGTTAATCGTTAAGTGAATGACGACGTTCACACAATTTTTTTTTTTTTTCAATTTTCTCTGGACTCGATCATAAATACATGTCTGTCAGTTGAAACAAACCAAATAAAAATAATAATAATTTGAGATTTGGTCGATTTATGATTATTTAATTTCGGACTACCCTATGGAGAAGAAGCAAGTTCTGTGTGCCTTTAGATATTTCTTCAGGGGGAAAAAAAGCAAGCAATGCAGACGGAGGGCAGCAGGAACATGAGAGCTAAACACTAAGACACTGATATGCCATGTATTTCAATGGAGGTGTCTGGGACAGGGTTAGGAAATAAAAATCCACAATTTAGGGATTAGGAGAACCCCTGCTTTAAACAATGAGGGACAACACAGATGATGATGTCATAGCTTTGGCAACTTAGGTTAACTCACACATTTGAGCCCTCTTCAACAAATCACAGTCAGTCATTATATACCCTATTTTTTATTCAAACTTGTTTCCACACACATTTGAAAGATTGTGGTAAATGTAGGAACACCTTTAAAATCATGATTAAAATTGTTCAAGTATGACAAACCTATCTATCCATCTGTCCATCCAGAAAACGCCAATATTTTATGTCATATCTTTGACATAAAACATTTAAAGAATGTATATATATATTATTTTCTCAATAATGCATATACTTTGTCACTAAAACTTTGTTCATCTTAACTCAAGGAGAAACACCCCCACCCCGGCCAGCCATATGCAGGGAATCGTTTGTGTACATTCCTCCCTGACAACCATGAGGGGAAGACTGTCCTCAAGTTGCTGGAAAAGGCCTTCAACCAGCAGCTTTTGTTTACCATTGCTATCAGTGAACATGGAGATGTTATCACACCAGCCTCTGTTCCATTAAAAACACAACAGGAAGAAGAAGGAAGCATAATGTAAGTTAAAATTTTGAAGTCAATATCAGAAAATATTAATATATGAGAAAGATCTTGACCACACAGCAATATTTTTTTGTACTATATTTGGAAAAAAACTATAGTGAAAAAAGGTTTTGTTGAACTGTCAAAAAATATACAAATTTAAGACATTAAGATAAGGTAGGGGAAACATTGCTGGTCAGAAAATTAATACCTTTGATGCATTAACATCACGCAGCTACTGCAGACCTGTGAAATGCAAATTTCACCACATCCCAAAGATAGATCCATACTTTCATGTCGTTTAGGGCAAGATCAGAACCTACTATCTGAATACTGCAGGGGAGATCTACACTCATCAGACAGGGCAAAGTTTCTCCACTTTGTTATTGTCCAGTTGCGGTAAACCTGTGCAACTTGTTGCCCTAATTCATCCTTGATAGCTGACAGGAGTGATACCCAGTGTGGTCTTCTGCTACTGTAGCCCATCCGCTTCAAGGTTGAGGACCTCATCCTAAATATCTCTACCTACATCACTGATCAATGCTTAGGCCCTTTTTAATAACACATAATAAAGCATAGCTCACACAGAAGATGGTGAAGTCATTCAGTTTATTCAAGCATTAGCTGATGCAGACACACAGTTCTCCTGGGCCATTTTAGCAAGACAGTAGTGCAGTCTCTTTAAAAGATCACACCATAAGGAGATCAGACCCAAAGTCGTTCAACAAAAAAAAACAGGTGCTATCACCAGTACTCCCTATCTGTTTTACAGCAATTTGTACATCATACACACAACAAAATAAGTGATACTCTGGCAACATGCTGCTTACTTTTTCTCCATCCCCAGGTTTTATTATACATTTTATTTACACAAGTAGTATTTGGCAGCCACCATTTTGTCCAAGTTGTCTCATTTAAAAAGATGAGAGGTCTGTAATTTTCATTATACGTACACTTCAACCATAAGAGACAGAATGTAAAAGAAAATCCAAGAAATTGCATTGTATGATTTTTAGAGAATTTATTTGTATAATGATGCAGAAAATAAGTATTAAGCACCTACAAACTAGCCATAATTTTGGCCCTCACAGACGTGTTACTTCTTTTTAAGAACCTGTATGAACTTATCTGTATCAAAGATACCTGTCTACACCTTTAAACAGTCAGACTCCAACCTCCACAAAGGCCAAGACCAGAGCGCTGTCCAAGGACACTAGGGACAAGATTGTACACCTGCACAAGACTGGGATAAGCCAATCTACAATAGGCAAGCATCTTAGTGAGAAGACACCAACTGTTAGAGCAATTATTAGAAGATGGAATAAATACAAGATCACTGACAATCTCCCTCGACGTGGGGCTCTATGCAAGATCTCACCTCGTGGGGTACACATGATCTTGAGAACGTAGAATAAACAGCCCAGAACTACACGGAATGACCTGGAGAGATCTAACAAAGGTTAATATTAGTAACATACTACATTGTCATGGATTAAAATCCAGCAGCACTCGAGGTAAAGCCAGCACATGTCCTGGCCTGTCTGAAGTTTGTAAGAGCCCATCTGGCTGATCCAGAGGGAGATTGTGAGTGATGGATCTTCCAGCATGACAATGAACCCAAACACATCATCCAGGCAACAAAGGAGTGGCTACATGAAAAGCATTTAAAGGTTCTGGAGTGGCCTAGCCAGCCTCCAGACCTCAATTTAATAGAGAATTTGTGGAGAACATTGAAAGTCCGTGTTGCCCAGCAACAGCCCCAAAACATCACAGCTCTAAAGATCTGCATGAAAGAATGGACCTCAATACCAGCAACAGTGTGTAAAAACCTGGTGAAGACCTACAGTTAACGTTTGACCTCTGTCACTGTCAGCCAAGGTCACATTACAAAGTACTGAGGTGAACTTTTGCTATTGACCAAATACTTATTTTCTGAACCATTATACATATAAATTATTCAAAATTCATACAATGTGATTTCATGGATTTTTTTTAGATTCAGTCTCTCACAGTTGAAGTGTAATTATGATGTAAATTACAGATCTCTCTCATCTTTTTAAGTGAGACAAATTCCACAATTGGGGGCTGCCAACTACTTTTTTGCCCCACTGTAAATGCCCGTAAAAAAATTTAAGGATTTTGGGAGGATTTCTTTATAACTTTTTTCAATGTCAGAAGTTTACTTATTCTAAGCTTTCTATGCCTTTGAATAATATGATAGTCCAGATTATGATTTCATGCTTTGTAAGCTCCAAATGGCATAAGCCAAAACAATGTTTGAGAAAACTGGAACAACACCAGTCGATGCATTTTAAGGCAACACCTCAAAAACTGCTGGCATGTTTTAAACCACATAAATAAGCAAAAATATCAGACAGACATCTGTGGACCTCCACAATGCTGGTCCATCATTGGGTCCATGCTTCAGAAGGTTCCATATTAATCCGTTCAAACAGTTAGATGCAAGCATGCAACAGCATGAGGATGTTTAGCTATCAAACTGTTATGGAAAAGGATGGGTTCTGTGTCTTAGATGAGCTGTTTTTTGTGTGAAATGTCTGAATCAGCTCCAGAAGCTGGCTGGACATTATCCTTATCCACAGTGAAAGAGCATGTGCTGAAAGGCTGCATAGAGAGGAAGAAGCCATTACTTGAACAGCAGCATAAGCCATATTACTATTTTTAAATGCACTCAGTACAAAGATCTTAAATATTGGAGACATTTCCTGTGGTCTGATAAAACACAAATTGAAGTGTTTGGTCCCAATGACCATCATTGCATTTGGAGAAAAAAGGGAGATACTACATGTATTTCACCTCTACCACAACTAGTAAAAACAGACAACTGATATAGAAGGGAACTAGACATTTATTCTAGACCCATCATCCATAAAGATGAGTTTGGCCATCCTGAAAGTAGTATTCTGGTGCTAATAACCAGGAGAAATCATCAAATTAAACCTAAAAGCTGCCGTATTAAATCAAATCTCAAATTGATCACCAGATACCCACCACCAAACCTCTAAAATTAGCATTTTTAAACATCGGGTCTTTTTCAGGGAAGTGGTTTCTAATGAATGACTTCATCAATGAGCGCAATCTACATGCAATTGAAAAAAAAAAACTTTATTGTCCTGCCAGGAAGGAAGTTTGTCTTCGGTCTCACTGAGAAAGGGGGTTACATAGTGTACGATTAAAAACAAAGACAAGCAATCATTTACACAGTGACACACCAAGCAGGTCAATATTGCAACAAGCCACATCAAACCAACCCTGTGACTGACTGATTCCACACTCTAATCCCATTTTATACAGCAGTTTGCTGACTACCGTAACTGCATTGGGAATAAAAGAACCCGTATAGATCTTTTTCCTTGCCAAAGGTATTCTCTAACACCGCCCTTAAGGGAGTTGGTTTAACTCCTCATACAAGGGGGGTGTCATCTTTAATTATGTCCTGAGCTTTCTTTCGTACTGCAGAGCTGTTAAGTTTATCAAGGGTCTTCTGCTGGCGGCCAATTATCTTTGCAGCTGTTTTAACTACTCTGCTCAGTTTATTTCTTTTGGTATATGATCAAACCACACAGCAATAATAAAAAACAAATACGCTCCGAATCAGACTCACATAGACTTTTTCTAACCTTTTTAACCTTAAATTCCCTCAACTTTGTTAGTAAGAACATTCTCTGACAGGCTTTCTTGTGTATTTCATCGGTGTTGTGGTTGAAACTCACCTTATCATCTATGTAAGTGTCATGGTTTACATTAACTTCCTGACCCACATGCAGAATCAAGCTCGGATAACCAGGAAAAGGTTAGAAAGTTTATTTTTCAAAAAAAGAATGTTGATCAGCTAGGACAGCGGAGTTTGCGAGCCGATCCTTTCGCACCCTCCGTGGATTGAATCAGAAGGGGGCATGGCAGAGAGCGGGCAGGCAGGAGAACGCTGCGTAAAGGATGGATTCACGGCCAAACTAGAAGTCCAACTTACCAGGATTAAATAATGACTCCCTTGAGGCTTCACCTGAATATCGATCGGAATCAGGAGTCTTTCGGGAAAACCTGGAAACACAGAGAGTGCAGATCAGTCGCGGGAAAACGTTGGGAGATGATCAAACGAGAAAGCTTAAGGATCAGGACTTGGAGGTACCAGTATCGTTAACCATCAGGCGTTGAACGGTTGTCAGCCAGCTCCTTAAGAGGCCCAGGAACACAAAAGGCCTGATTAACACCAGGTGAGTGCAATAAGCCGGTGCAGCTGATCTCCACCACAGATCCTCTATGAACAGATGACTCACTACGAATAAAAACAGATGCTCACAAACATACAACCTCACATTACCCCCCCCCCCCCCCCCAACCCCCTTTAAAGCTACATTGTGTAAGAACTTCTCCCTTCTAGCGGTGAAACAACCAACTGGATATTACGTTCTAGCCCCACCTCGTCCCACCCCCCAATTCCGAGTGCGTTTTAACTTCTACGGTGGCTGTTTCATCCCAAGGTTAACATGGCTTCCAGTACTATGACTTCTTCCAGTGTTCTTTCCAGTGATGAGTTTACTTTAGAAAACAACATTGCATTTAGTTATATAGTCAGACGTCTGCCGCGTCGCGAGTAGACAATCTCCCTCTGGCATTTGTCACGGTGCAACTAAGTGTAGCCAAAGCGCGAAAGGCGGAGCTAGAATTTCCAGGAATGTCCCTTGTTGGCGAATGTATTTCAAAGATGGAGTCAACATGGATTCAGCCATTCGTGCGACTCTCGCGTATGTATTCTAAATAGCAGATTCTAAACTTACGAGAATACTTTCATTAGTTGGTGGAAGTAATCACACATGAATGAGCACATATTTTTGAAAGAACAAAGGGGTTTTTGCTAAGAATTAACTAAAAGAAATACACAATGTAGCTTTAACGGCTAACCCTAACCCTAACCACCCGGCGGCAAGAAGACACCAGCCAAGCGGGTAGCCTTAAAACCCGTAATCAAAGAACGGTTCATAAAAAAGAGAGCATGGAATCCATGAACGGTCCTCAGAGCCATACTCCTCCCACTCCACCAGGTATTGGAAACCCCAACCCTGGCGACGCACGTCCAAGATCCGTCGGACAGAATAGACCAGATGGCCATCCATAATGCGGCGAGCTGGCGGGTTATCGGGCTGTGGACAAAGCAAACTGGAGCGCACAGGCTTGAGCAAAGAAACATGAAAAACAGGATGCATCCTCAGACTGGGGGGCAGCTTCAGGCGAACAGCAGAGGACCTCCTCAATCACGTAAGGGCCGATTAACCGGGGAGACAACTTCTTGTGAAGGTTCCTCAGGCGGATGTCCCAGGTTGAAAGCCAAACCTTCTGGCCAGCCACATACTGGGGAGAAGGGAGCCGCCAGCGATTGGCAAAGTGATAATTTCTTGCAGAGGCACGATGGAGGGCAGCAACTGTGTCAGACCAGATCTTTTTACAGCGGAGAAGATGGAAACGAACTGAGGGAACGAACCCCTGCTGTTGATCTGAAGGAAACAGAGGAGGCTGATATCCCAGGGAAATCTAAAAAGGGGGGAGACCAGTAGAGGATGAGGAGTGACTGTTGTGAGAGTATTCCATCCATGGAAGCTGTGAGCTCCAGGAGCCAGGATTGGAGGAGCCAGGATTGGAGGAGCAAAGCGTGGGCTCTAGTTTCTGATTCATCTGCTCGGTCTGACCATTGGTCTGCGGATGAAACCCTGAGCTGAGCGCCACCCTCGCTCCCAGGGTCCTGCAAAAACAGCACACAGAAGAGGTGAACTGGGGACTGTCGGCTCAGTAACCCATGTGCTCGGCAACTCGCTTCTTACTCAGAAAGGTGGGGGCGCCGACCTCCAAAACCCCGGCGGGAAGTTTTTCAAAATAAGACCCAGAACTGAGAGACAGAGAGTAAAATAACACACACACAACAGATATCTGTTTCACACTGGACGCACCTGCAGATGGGAGTCAGAAAAGATCTGACTCGCTTCTCTACAAGGGTGTACCATTTTTATTAAAGAAAAACAAAGAAAATATCACATGAGTCTTCTCCCCTCCCCTACATCTTAACAGGTCAAACATTTTCTCCAGGTTTCCTGACCTGGTTTTATAGCCGTACCATAAACTAGAGTTCATAACCCGTCCTTCCTTCTTTTAGTTCCCATCTTGATTTCTAATCTACACACATCCTGGTTTTACAACATGTAGTAAATTCTTGCCCAAGAGTTTTATTACTTAAAACCTTACCCCAATAAAATACTGGTAAACAGTCATGTTTTACTACCCTGAATAATATAAACAGGCCTTTTACCTCTAAATGCTTACTAAAGATATATTTAAAACATATGTACTACAAAACTGCATAATAAAAAATAGCCCCAAAAAAGTAGAATACAACAGGACCCCTATACGACAAGACTTCAACAGGGAGGCCATGCAGCCGAAAAACATATTTCACCAGAAGACGAGCAGTCTCCAGGGAGGTAGGTTACCGCCTCAATGGAACCAGATGATTGGCCTTAGTGAATCGGTCAACAATGGTCATTATAACAGAGAAACCGTTGGACACCGGTAACCCTGCAACAAAGTCCAAGGCAATATGCAACCAGGGACGGGATGGTACAGCAAGAGGTGGGAGCAGCCCATGAGGAGGTTGTGTGCGGGATTTATTGCGGGCACAAGTTTGACAAGCCAAGACATAATCTTTGACATCCTTATAAAGAGTCGGCCACCAAAAGGTCCGACAGAGCAGGGAAACGGTTCTACTGACTCTGGGATGGCAGGAGAATGGGGCAGTGTGAGCCCTGTGGATCAGCCGGGATCGAACAGAGGATGGCAAAAAGATGCGGTTCGGTGGACCGGACCTGGGTCGGGCTTGAGCTGCTGAGCCTCATGGACGGCGTTAAGGACATCCCAGGTAACTGCATCTACAACACAGGAGGGAGGAAGAATGGTGACGGGCGTGTTATCTTCATCAGGAGAGAATTGCCTGGACAAAGCATTGGGTTTCGTGTTCTTAGTGCCAGGCCAAAAACAAATAATAAAAGAAAAGAAAAATAAGTACCACCTAGACTGGCGAGAATCTGGCCTCCTGGAGGTAAGCCAGATTCTTATGGTCCGTCCAGACAACGATAGGATGTTGCGCCGCTTCCAGCCAGTGGCGCTATTCCTCCAAGGCCAACTTCGCTAATAATTCTCGATCCCCCACATCATAGTTGCGCTCTGAAGGAGACAGGCGTCGGAAAAAGAAAGTGCATGGGTGCGGCTTGTCATCCTTTTCACTAACCTGGGACAACACTGCTTCCACCCCGAGCCAGAAGCATCAACCTCCAGAACAAACTCCTTGGCGATGTTTGGCTGAGAGAGGATGGGAGCACTTACAAACTTCTCCTTTAACTTGCGAAAGGCTTAATCTACCTCAGGGGTCCACTGAAAAGTTATCTTAATGGATGTGAGCGCCGTAAGGGGTGCAGCAGTCTGGCTGTAGTTTCTAATGAAGCGGTGAGGCTTCACCTGAATATAGATCGGAATCAGGACTCTTCCGGAAAACCTGGAAACACAGAGAGTGCAGAAGAGTCCCAGGAAAACGCTGGGAGATGATCAAACGAGAAAGCTCAAGGATCAGGGCTTGGAGGTACTGGTATGGTTAACCATCAGCTCCATAAAAGGCCCAGGAACACAAAAGGCCTTATTGACACCTGGTGAGTGGAATAAGCCCGTGCAGTTGATCTTCACCACGGATCCTCTCTGAACAGATGACTCACTATGAACAACAACAGACGCTCACAAACACACAATCTTAGAGTGAGTGCCCAGATATTTAAAGCTATTAACTGTTTTTACAATCTGGTCACACAGTATCAATGAGGATACAGGAGATGTCTGATTTAATTCAATTCAATTCAATTCAGTTTATTTATATAGCGCCAATTCACAACAGATGTAATCTCAAGGCACTTAATAAGAAGTCATTTCAATACATTTATACAAACATTCCATCAGTTAAAAAGTTTCCTATTTAAGGAATCCCAGCAGATTTCGTCAGTCATTGGCGTGAGGTTGGGCCCCGTCGATGCAGACTTTCCAACCACAGCAATCCTTCAGCAATCCCTCATACTGACCAAGCATGTAGCGACAGTGGAGATGAAAAACTCCCCTTTAACAGGAAGAAACCTCCAACAGAACCAGGCTCAGTAGGAGCGGCCATCTGCCACGACCGTCTGGGGGTTTGAGAAGACAGAGCAGAAACACAGAAGGAACAGAAGATGTGATATAAGAGAACTTTCTATGTTACAGAAAGTAAAAAGTTGATAACAGGACACAGTGGATGTTCAGTTTCTGGGAGGATCATCCCAGTCGATGCCCCCCGTCCAACAGATTTAAGATTAGTTCCTTAGAGTTTCAAACATAAATTAACAGAGAGCTGGCTTTGTACCACTGCTCCAAGTTGACAACATGGACATCATAATCAGAGTCATAAGCATTGTGGTAAAAGAGACCCACTAGACAAAACAAAATGTGCTGTTTAGAATCAGTTGTACATAACCCATTTTTAACAAGAGGGGACATTGGGGTCAGTTTTAGGAAATGGGAAGAGTCAGGGATCCACCACCTTCTTGATCTTTGGGATAACGGAAGCTTTAAAACATTTGAGACCATTAAAAATCTATATAACTTACCACAAAGCGATTTTTATAAAAAATGTTAGGTTAGACATTATGTGCACTCAAAGATGGGGACCCTCAATCTTCCTGGTAACCCCCACTTACTTGAAAAAACCCTCTTAGGCAGTCAGAAATACACTTGCTTTACATTCAAGTTCTATACAACCCTCTAGCAATTTATAAAGGACAGATTATTTTTTTAAGAACATATTGGGCATCATGTTTAAAAACAATAGAACCTGAAGCATGGGAAGATGCTCTATTATTAACCTCAAAGATCTGTGTGTAATAGATTCAAAGAGTTGCTATGTAATATTTTACACAATGCCTATATATCCCCATATAGATATAGTAAATACGCAAAAGGGATCTCTTCTAACTGCTTGAAGTGTAAAATATCTCAGGGAACTACACTTCATTGGTTTTGGAACAGTTTTGGAAAATGGTTTGTAAAGAGATAAGGAAGATGACTGGAAATCAGATACAGCCCTGCCCACTATTGTCTCTGCTGGGAATACTACCCCACTCATTAAAAGACGACGTTCATTATTTTCCTTAATGTAATGATAAAAATTAAACTTTCATATATTTTAGATTCATTGCACACCAACTGAAATATTTCAGGTCTTTTATTGTTTTAAAACTGATGATTTTGGCATACAGCTCATGAAAACCCAAAATTCCTATCTCAAAAAATTAGCATATTTCATCCGACCAATAAAAGAAAAGTGTTTTTAATATAAAAAAAGTGAACCTTCAAATAATTATGTTCAGTTATGCACTCAATACTTTTGCAATCCTTTTGCAGAAATGACTGCTTCAATGCGGCGTGGCATGGAGGCAATCAGCCTGTAGCACTGCTGAGGTATTATGGAGGCCCAGGATGCTTCTATAGCGGCCTTAAGCTCATCCAGAGTGTTGGGTCTTGCGTCTCTCAACTTCCTCTTCACAATATCCCACAGATTCTCTATGGTGTTCAGGTCAGGAGAGTTGGCAGGCCAATTGAGCACAGTAATACCATGGTCAGTAAACCATTTACCAGTGGTTTTGGCACTGTGAGCAGGTGCCAGGTCGTGCTGAAAAATGAAATCTTCATCTCCATAAAGCTTTTCAGCAGAAGGAAGCATGAAGTGCTCCAAAATCTCCTGATTGCTAGCTGCATTGACCCTGCCCTTGATAAAACACAGTGGACCAACAGCAGCTGACATGGCACCCCAGACCATCACTGACTGTGGGTACTTGACACTGGACTTCAGGCAATTTGGCATTTCCTCCTCCCCAGTTTTCCTCCAGACTCTGGCACCTTGATTTCCGAATGACATGCAAGTACTTTGGACCACTGAGCAACAGTCCAGTGCTGCTTCTCTGTAGCCCAGGTCAGGCGCTTCTGCCGCTTTTTCTGGTTCAAAAGTGGCTTGTAGCCCATTTCCTGCACACGCCTGTGCACGGTGGCTCTGGATGTTTCTACTCCAGACTCAGTCCACTGCTTCCGCAGGTCCCCCAAGGTCTGGAATCGGGACTTCTCCACAATCTTCCTCAGGGTCCGGTCACCTCTTCTCGTTGTGCAACGTTTTCTGCCACACTTTTTCCTTCCCACAGACTTCCTACTGAGGTGCCTTGATACAGCACTCTGGGAACAGCCTATTCGTTCAGAAATTTCTTTCTGTGTCTTACCCTCTTGCTTGAGGGTGTCAATGATGGCCTTCTGGGCAGCAGTCAGGTCGGCAGTCTTACCCATGATTGCGGTTTTGAGTAATGAACCAGGCTGGGAGTTTTTAAAAGCCTCAGGAATCTTTTGCAGGTGTTTAGAGTTAATTAGTTGATTCAGATGATTAGGTTAATAGCTCGTTTAGAGAACCTTTTCATGATATGCTAATTTTTTGAGATAGGAATTTTGGGTTTTCATGAGCTGTATCCCAAAATAATCAGTTTTAAAACAATGAAAGACCTAAAATATTTCAGTTGGTGTGCAATGCATCTAAAATATATGAAAGTTTAATTTGTATTGTTACATTATGGAAAAGAATGAACTTTATCACAATATGCAAATTTTTTGAGAAGGACCTGTACTGGATCTGTGTCTGTATGGCCTCTGTGATATATGACCTGTACTATTATTACTTTCTGTGCATTTCTAGGTTTTGAGCTAGACTGTTAAGCTTTAAAATGTTCAATAAAAAAATTATAAAAAAGAGACCCCCTAAAGCCATGTCATCTGTATATTTAAAAATTTTAAAATTAATACTAATAACACTTATCTCATTTGTATATACTGAAAATAAAAATGGCGATAAAACACAACCCTGAGGTGCTCCTATCCTTAAAAGGACCTCCTCTGAGAGTTTTTTTTTATGCAGATTCTTTGAGGGCGGTCAGTTAAAAAATCTTTAATCCAATGTATTAGTCCTCCCATTACCCACAGGTCTAACAGTGTATGAATCTGCATGGAGTTAAAAGCAGAACTGAAATCAATAAATAAAATCCTGACGTAGGTGTTGCTCTTCTGTAACTGGCTGGAAACCATGTTTATCAAAGTCAATATAGCGTCTTCAATCCCTCTGTGAGCTTTGTAAGCAAACTGTAATGGATCCATATGTGGTACAGAGAATGAAGTTAGATGGTTGCTTACAGCTCTTTCCATACCTTTAGCCATTACCGAGGTTAAAGCCACTGGATAAAAGTTGCTTAAATCATGGAGCCCTGTATTCTATTGGTATTGGTCTAAATATAGAGGATTTTCATGTTTTTGGTACAGTGCAGGCATTTAAAGGCAACTGAAACAGTCTAGTTAAAATAGTCTTTAACTGAGTAGAGCACACTCTAAGTACATGTCCTTTTAGGTCTACAGGTTCAGGGCCCTCATTTATCAACCATACTTACGCACAGATCTGTGCGTATTTCATGCATAGGAACAATTCTACGCATTGTGTGGTATTTATCTATTTGTACTTGTGTTTAGAAATGTCCCTAAATATAAGTACACTTCAAATTGTGCGTACGCACAGCATCTACTGTTAGAACAGAGGAACTGCAATGCTGAAACAGCTTTATTTTGACATATTTCTCGCAGCAGTTTATCTCTTCTGCCAAGAAGCTCATGTTGGCGTCTGTCTGTCTTTTAGCAAAATAACTCAAAAAGTTATGGACGGATTTGCATTAAACTTTCAGAAAATATTTGAAATTTGTCAAGAAATACATAAGACCCAAGGGCCCCCCCCCCCCCCCCCCCCCCCCCCCCCCTTTATTTGTTTATTTGTCACATCAAGCACTTCAGCTTAATGGGATGATGTTACACTTTTAATTAAAAGGTTTGCAGACTGTACTGTGACAATGGTCCTGCTTATCAGTGAAGCAGGTTGTCGCTTTTTCCTTGCGTACTGATTGCAGCCAAAGCTGTGTCTCCATTTACGCATGGCCACACAAGTGTCAAATATGATGATCGGTGCACCCTCAGTAGGAGATCTGGCCAAGCTGTGTGCTGAAGGACGTTTTATTGTATTCAGTTTGATATCAAACCATTTTTTCCTTCATTTCCAACAGGAACATCTCCACTGTCCTGATCGCATTTACTGCTTGTGTCACTTTTTCCCAGGCAGAGTTTTTTATTATTGATTGCCCGAGCTGATAGCACCAAACAGCAATGTTCAGTATACATTCAACTTATTTAAAAAGAGCAAATGAAATTATTCTTTGCCACATTTTTTAAAAGGTTTTTTGGGCCTGAGTGGCCTTTATTGACAGTGGACAGACTTTTTGTCAAGGGGGAGAGAGGTGGGGGAAGACATGCGGCAAAGGTCGCCCGGGACGGGACTCGAACCGGGGACGGCCGTGTCAAGGACTGAAGCCTCTGCACATGTGGTGCCTGCTCTAACCACTGTGCCACGCGATGCCTCTGCCACATTGTTTATGTCTGCTCTGCAGCAGAAATATAACTGCTGCTTGCTGAGGAAATGAAGCCTGAGAAACCGCTGATGGCAAAAACTATGTGTTGAAATGAATTTGTATTAACTATTACAATTTTTTTTAAGTTTGTTCTTCATGAATTCTTTTTTAATTGCTCCACCTATGTTTCACCTCGATCTCGGTGTCACCAAAATTGCTTTTTTTGCTCTCTTGGCCATTATTTTAAAGGTACATTGTGTGTATTTTTTTGTTATTTCTAAGCAAAAACCCCTTTGTTCTTTCAAAAATATGTGCTCTTTCATGTGTAATTACTTCCACCTACTAATGAAAGTATTCTCGTAAGTGTAGAATCTGCTATTCAGAATACATACGCGCGAGTCGCGCGAATGGCTAAATCCATGCTGACTCCATCTTTGAAATACATTCGCCAACGAGGGACATTCCTGGATATTCTAGCTCCGCCTTTCGCGCTTTGGCTACACTCAGTTGCACTGTGACGAATGCCAGAGGGAGATTGTCTACTTGCAACGTGGCAGACGTCTGACTATTTAACTAAATGCAATGTAGTTTTCTAAAGTAACCTCATCACTGGAAGGAACACTGGACGAAGTCGTAGTACTGGAAGCCATGTTAACCTTGGCATGAAACGGCCACCGTAGGAGTTGAAACGCGCTCGGAATGGGGGTTGGGAGGTGGGGCTAGAATGTAATATTCAGTTGCTTGTTTCACCACTAGATGGGAGAAGTTCTTACACAATGTTGCTTTAAGGAAAAACGCAAGGACATAATGTATGTGACAGATGATGTGGTGTTACCAAATATGGTTAATTGATGGCGTTTCTGTATGTAAATGACATAGAACGGGCACTAGCACCTGCGTATGCACATGTGGGATTTATCATCAGATGAACATGTGTAGGAGTGGCCACCGCACATTTAATAGATCTGACTTTTGACTGTTTGTATGAACATTCTAAATTTCATTCGTAGGGTAGAATATAGGACAGGGTATTGCGTCATTTCCTGTTTTCGCTGTTGCACTCCCTGTAGCTGTTTGGTGTACAGACTCTCTTCAATCGATCTTATTTTCTCTGCGCTGAGGCCTTTCTAAGTTATTTTAACACACAATCACACTAAAACACACATTTTGTGGTGGTGTACTTTACGTTTTGGGAACTCCTTGTGTTTCACACAGTTTTTCTTGGGGTAGTAAGGTTTCGCTAGCTTAGTTAGCTTAGCTTCATTGCGGCTATGGCTACTCTTCTCTCTCCTATCTCTAACTCTTCTCTCTTGCTCTCTGTGTCATATGTTTAGTTATTTCCCTGCCTCCTTTAGTGATAATGGTAACTGTAATAAATGTAATATTTTTGTAGCTTTGGAGGCGAGGGTATCGGAATTTCAGGCCCGGCTCCGCGCTTTTGAAAAACCAGCAAATAGCCGAGGCCCATTAGCCAGCGCAGAGCCAACAAGGACAGAACCCCGTAGCCATCCTCTGGTAGAGCCCGCGCAGCTGGTACCTCAGGACGGCTGGGTGATGGTACGTAGGAAGCCTAGTTCTTGGACCCAGCCCACGGGCCACCACCAACCGGTCCACGTTTCTAACAGATTTTCCCCGCTCAGCGACACACCCGCTGAGAAGCCGACCCTGGTAATTGACAGCTCCATAGTCAGAAACGTGGCATTAGAGACACCATTGACCAAAGTCAAATGTTTGCCAGGGGTCAGAACGGGCGACATCAAATCCTACCTGAAACTGCTGGCTAAAGATAAGCGTAAGTATGGTAAGATTGTTATTCACGCTGGCGGTAATGACACCCGGTTACGCCAGTCGGAGGTCACTAAAATTAGTGTTGCTTCGGTGTGTAAGTTTGCCAAAACAATGTCCAACTCTGTAATCTTTTCTAGTCCCCTGCCTGATCGGACCAGTGACGACATGTTTAGCCGCATACTGTCATTCCATCAATGGTTGTCTAGGTGGTGTCCTGCAAACGATGTGGGCTACATTGATAACTGGAGAACTTTTTGGGGAAAACCTGGTCTGATCCGGAGAGATGGCATCCACTTTATTTTCTTTTCTGTTTGCTTTTCTTTATTTTCTTATTTTCTTTTCCTAACCTTTTCTTAGTTACTTTATCTACCCAGCCCCTGGAGTTTCTGTATTGGACCGGATCTCTTCTTGGATTACTTTTTTATGGACTTATCAACATGGCTTTTTGCTCAGCTGAGGATTTTGAAAAACTGCTCCACAGAATTGAGGGCATTGAAACGAAGCTATGCCGTCTGGAAATTAATTTTGATCTCCACGCTGATTATGGACAAAATTACACAACTTTACCGTTGAATACAAACAGCCCGGTGTTACATCGGTCTAACCGTGTCACAGAGACTCCCTACAGGCGTCTGAGCGGCAGAACTCCGCACTATAATGAAGACTGGCCAGCATTAAAACGCACGGAATCATCAACCCCAGCCTGTTCTCAGAGGAAGAAAAAACAAAAAACTCTGGCACAGAGAAGGCTCTGAACCCAGAACTGCCGCTTCTGCTAAAAGTAAACAAAAGAGGTTTCAGCCAAAAACAAGAGATATTTCTTCACCTGGAATCCCGCTGAAAACAGATTCGCAGCCTTGAGTTCCCTGAAAGATGACGCAGCCCCCGGGACCAATCAAAGCCACCAGGAGAAACCCAGCCACATCAAACAGACACATAACAAAGTAAGAGCCCCCCCAGCAAAGACTGTTATCATACAAGATGGATCAATTAATGGAATTGAGGCTTTTTGTAGCAAGAACACCAGAGTTTATAGCTGCTACAAAAATACAGTGAGAGAAATATCAGAAAAAAATCCCTAAAATCTTGGACCAACATCCTGCTTTGGAAAAGCTCATCATTCACGCTGGATCAGCAGATATCGCGGTGAGACAATCAGAGATTCTGAAGAGAGACTTTTCTGATCTCCTACAGAGACTTGATGGACTTAACGTAAACATCCTCATCAGCGGACCAGTCCCTGAAGGGAATGATGAAAGATTTAGCAGACTCCGCATGCTCCATAAATGGTTGGGGAAACAATCAGCTGAGAAGTCGTTCACATTTATTAATAATTTCAAAGTATTTGGAAGTGCTAATCATCTGTTTAAAGCAGGCCAACGTTATCTTAACAAGGCCAGAGTAAGGCTCTTAGCAGCAAACATTTTTTCTTATCAAAATCAGAAAGCAAAACACTTGTTCCCAAAAGCTGACCTTGAGGCGCCCATGGATATCAGAGAACAAAAACAGCAAGTCATGATGACACCACAGGACCGAACAGATAAACAACCATCTGAGATTAAGTCTTCATCTTCCTGTGACTCAGCCACAACAAAATCAGTCTCCATTTATAAACTTTACAGACAGACTGAAAGAGCAAATCAAATTTGGGACACAATTAACACCTAAAATTAGACCACACCAAACGGCTGGGACTAGTGTCAATAAGCCTGGGAGCTTCCCCCCACTGATTATTACAGATATTTGATATTTGAGGGAACCGGGCAATAAATTCACCCCTACCGTCTCCCAGAATTCGCCCGGCACCCCTGAGGCTATATCAGTGATTATCAGCAGCAGGAAACATAAACCGTTAACCACACGCTCTCATATTAAACAAAATCTCAAATTGATAACCTGTCAGAAGGTTCAGCTGCCCATCATCACAATACTTAAGTTAGCTTTATAAAACATTAGATCTCTATCCGGGAACTCTTTTCTTATCAATGACTTCATCACTGAGCATAATTTACACTGCCTTTTTTTATCAGAAACTTGGCTAGATGAAAATAACAAAACAACTTCATTAATGGAATCTAGTCCTCCAAATTACAATTTCTTAAGCGAGAACAGAAAACACAGACGAGGTGGAGGTGTAGCCACCATCTTTCACAACTCAATGAACTTTAAAAAGGTAACTCTGGGCACGTTTGATTCTATTGAATACCTAGCCACCCAGATAAATGAGCCTAACAAAGCTTTATTTCTAAGTTTATATAAACCACCAAAACTTAACCCTAACTTCTTTAATGATTTCAATGACCTTCTTTCTGTAATATGTATCGACTATGACCAACTAATCATTGTGGGGGACTTTAACATCCATACCGACAACCCCCAAGATAGACAAGCAAAAACATTAGATGATACTCTCCACAACTTCGGCCTGATCCAGCATGTCAAACAACCAACACACAATAAAGGACACACTCTGGACTTAATTATCAGCAAAGGTATAAACATTTCAAACATCTCTTTAATTAATATTGCGTTATCTGACCATTTCTGTATTTTCTTTGAAAGTACCATCTCTGCTAAACTATCCTGCCACAGTAAGACTACTATAAAAAAGCGTTTTCTAGGGGACAGTTCAGTAGAAACCTTTAAACGTATTTACCCTTCCACCACATCCCCCTCATCTCCCAACTCAAACTCAGTAAATAAGTTGGTAGATAATTTCCTTGCGAAAACCTCAGACACCATGGATTCCATTGCTCCAACTAAAGTGAAAGTAGTCTCAGGTAGAAAAAAGTCTCCGTGGACAAGTAATCCACTGGTATGTAGTGAAAAATGAGTGTTGACGAGCCGAGAGAAAATGGTGGAAAACTCGACTCCAGGTTCACTGTGAGATCTACAAAGAGAGACTGAATAGATATCAGCTAACTATAAAAGATGCTAGGGAATCGTTCTTTTCTGAACTCATCAACAGAAATATTAATAATGCACGGACTCTATTTCCAACAGTGGAAAGACTAACTAATCCTTTAGTGACAGTAGCCCCTGAACTAAACTCTACCAGGGCCTGCAATGAATTTGCCAGCTTTTTCAGTGAAAAGATTCTAACAATTAGACGGTCAATCTGTACCTCAATATCGAACCCACAACCAGTGCCATCCCCAATCAACAACAATGTAGAGAAAATGTCTGAATTCCACGAATTAAACCAGAACAGCCTTGAAAAACTCATTATCCAATTAAGCTCCTCCTCCTGCTGTCTTGATATCCTACCCACAGCTTTTCTATAGAAAGTTCTTCCTGTTATTGGGTCTGACCTTGTTCAAATAGTGAACTCATCCCTGCTATCAAGTGTCTTCCCTCAGGCTTTAAAAACAGCAGTTTTTAAACCACTGCTAAAGAAGAAAAATCTGGACAACACGTTAATGCAGAACTACAGGCCAATCTCTAATCTTTCATTCATCAGTAAGATTATTGAAAAAGCTGTGTTTCAGCAGTTAAATGGCTTTATAACAATGACAAACCATTTTGATGTTTTTCAGTCTGGTTTCTGCGCTCACCACAGCACCGAGACTGTCCTCGTCAAAGTATTCAATGACATCCGCATAAATACAGACTGTGGAAGAACCACAGTGCTGGTTCTGTTGGACCTCAGTGCAGCATTTGACACGGTTGATCATGATATTTTATTGGAACGACTAGAGAGCTGGGTCGGACTCTCTGGTACAGTACTTGGCTGGTTTGAGTCTTACCTAAAGAACAGGGACTTCTATGTTTCAATAGGAAACTTTTCATCAGAAAGAACAGAAATCACATGTGGGGTGCCCCAGGGCTCCATCCTGGGGCCCCTCTTATTTAATATCTACATGCTCCCACTAGGCAAGATTATAGCAACCAATAACCTTAGCTACCATAACTACGCGGATGAAACTCAGCTCTACATTACAATGTCACCAGGTGACTCTGAACCCATTCAAACCCTAAATCAATGCATTGACCAAATAAATGGATGGATGTCAGCACACAGCTTCAATTAATACAGCTAGAAACTACTGATCAGGCTCGAAACCTAGGTGTAGTAATGGACTCAGACCTGAACATCCAGGGTCACATAAAGGCAATAACAAGGTCAGCGTTCTATCACCTGAAGAACATCTCTAGGATTAAAGGACTGATTTTGCAACAAGACCTAGAAAAACTCATCCATGCGTTTATCTTAAGTCGGATTGATTACTGCAACAGCATCTTCACAGGTCTGCCTAAAAAGTCAATCAGACAGCTGCAGCTGATCCAGAACGCTGCCGCTCGCGTCCTCACTAGAACCAGGAAAGTAGAGCACATCACCCCAGTTCTAAAGTCCTTACACTGGCTCCCTGTAGCTCAGAGAATAGACTTCAAAATACTCCTAATAGTTTATAAATCATTACATGGCTTAGCACCAAAATATGTTGAAGACCTGTTGTCATGGTACCAACCACCAAGACCACTCAGGTCCTCCAACTCTAGCCTACTAAACATCCCTAGACTCAGAACTAAACATGGAGAAGCAGCTTTCAGTTTTTATGCTCCCCTTATCTGGAACAGACTTCCTGACGAGTGTAGAGCTGCTAAAACTCTGAACTGCTTTAAATCGAGACTAAAAACCCATCTGTTTAGAATTGCCTTCGAGTAAATGATTGATGTCATATGTATGAAATGTGTTCATGCTCTCTTGCTTTTTTGATCTTTCTCTTGCTTTATTGTGTATCATGTGTAATGTATGTTTCTTTTATGTGTTTTTTTTTATTCACCAAATCATGTAAAGCACCTTGAATTACCCTGCTGTTGAAAGTGTGCTATTGTTGAGAAGGTGTTTTCACTCTAATTTAAAGCCTATTTTAAAGGAACAGACACACATTTAATTTATGACCCTGGGCTCTCTCTGAGCTCCTATTCCACCTTCCCGCGTGCTCGTTCATTTCTGTAAAAAGGAGCAATAAGAACAACAAACAACATTTACATCTTTTAACAGTGAGACGTCGTTCACTGGACTCAGTTCTAGTAACTGAGTACAGCTTTATCTCAACATAAGGTTTTTATTTGAAACAAGTTAAAAGAAACTCCTCCCACATAGATCTTCCCCCACAGAATGGTCACAGCCTCCCCACCAAAAGGCACACAGCTTCTTCCCAAAAGGCACCCCGGATGTGCCACATTCCTCTTGATTATTCACGGTTTCTAAGTGTTTCCACATGCACTACAAAATTAGACCCTCATACAACATTAACAGAATTTATATCTCTTCATGTCCCTCTCTTGATCTCTTATTTTTAAAGAGATCACCATATGTAAGGAAAAATGTCAGGCAAAGAATCATATCAATTTTGAGTCCATCTTCTCTGGAACTTTTCGAATCAGTAGTCAAGTCATCTTGTTCTAGCCGGGAATAGTGGTCGTCCGGCTCGCTCTTCTATGACCTAAGGTGAGAGGTTGCCAGCACATCACCTATATGCAGCTAAAGTGTATCTTTTCAGTAGCCTTGAGTTTAAAAACTCTAAGGACTGCACGCAGACCAGAGGATCGTTCAGCCCCTTTTGGCAGGGGTCTCAGCTTCTTTTCCTTCAAACCCTGCTGCCCCAGCTGGGCAGCTCTATGCTCCAAGCCGCCCTGCCACCTGATGGTGCAGGTGTGCTGAAGTTGGAAACCTCTCAGCAGAGGGTTCAAGTAGGTTGTGTGGTCTGCTCCTTGCTGTTCTTCTCCCGCTCTGGCTTGCTGCTCCTGCATGTCCTCTCAGGTTTGTCCTGACTCCTCAGTGGGAGTGCATTGGCTCCAGCCTTTTTCTGTAGTATGATTACCTGAGAGACTGTGGTCTGGTTGGCTGCTGGTCTCTCACCTGGTCAACAAAGCCTAAAAGAAGAGCTTGCAACTAATTTGCTTTTTCCTGTTTGCTTTATCCATAAGTGTATCTGTTTTGAGATTCATTTCTTATGGATTTGTCCTCTTTTTTTTTAAATCAAATCCCTCACTCACCTCATAGTTTTAAGTAGTGCCGCACTGATCGGCCACACTAACACAAAATCAAATTATTATCCTGACTGCTTACAAACTAGGTCTATCTGTAGAAAAAGCTAATACTTTTGCTGTATGTAAATCACAAAATCATCATTGATGCAAAGTGCACTCTAAAAATCCTGTATCAAAAATGAGTAACACTGGAACAACCTAGACCATAAAGAATATTTCTTCAAAATATATAGTAGAGGTTATACTGCAAATAAAAACTTCCAAACAAAGACTAAATGCATAAACATGCCACAAGGTAAGATGAATGGGTTGTGTCCTAAAACAACCAACCGCACAAAGGTGCCAAAACAGGATGGAAAACAGGAAACACCTGGTCTTTTTGGATTGTGGAAATGGCATCATGAGCATGACACCACTCAAAAGAAAAATGTGCTGCTTTAAAGCTCAACCTGCAGAAAACTATCAGTTTAATTTCATTAATTTACACTGCTAACAGCCTAAGTTCATTAAACCTATAGTCCTATAAGATTTTACCACATCACCGACTGTTATTCATTTTTCTGAGCTTATGAAGCCCATTACTTATAAAACTAAATTTTCAACCTATTTAACCAAAAAAAAGTGTTGAACCCTAAACAAATGCTGTTTTTTATTCTGTTTTTTCATTTATCTGAAATGCTTTTAATGCGACAAATTGAAATTTAAGTTCCCCTTGTGCCTAAGGATCTCCTCCCTTTTCCTGAAACAGAACTGTTTCAGAAACATCCAATTATTTAAGTCTCCTGTTAATCAGGTGTGACTAGATCTGCAGCTTGTTACGGAAAGATGTTATAGTTCAATAAACACCTGTATTGTAGATCAATCTCCATGTATACAGTATTTAAGCTCAATTCCTAGATCTCAGCTGCTATGCCTTTCTGCCAGGGAAGAATTAACAAAACCACTGAATCTATAATTTAATGTGTCCAATCATAACATGACCATACCCACCTCGGTCCATGGGAAAAAAGATAACAGAACCTTATTTCAATCACTCCATAATTTGTTTTCATTGGGCATATCGGAGCCCAGATGGGACCATGAGGGGCTGAAATATCACGCCTCCTCCTTCTGCTGTGTCAGATCTCCTCTGCAAATACAAGAAAAGAATGCTCTTTAAGTCTCAACAGAAGAACATCCACCATTCTCATTTTGAGGGTAATTGTGTCAGAGCCAAAATCCGCAGAGAATCAGCAGGTCGTCCATAGAAAAGTTCCCATCACATTCACGATATGGAGCACATACTATACACTTTTTTTCCCATGTACCCAGAGTGATATGAAAGTGTGGTCAGATTTTTATCATTTTCAAAACAAATAAATCTTTGGTCAGGTTTTAAGTATACTGGTCCAGCTTTAACTATTTAGATTAATCCCATGTCGTCCCAGTCTCCAATTTACCCTTACTTTTGTCATGGAAGTATACACATTTTTACCCATATAACTTCCTGTTCGTTCATGTACTGCACGCTCAGAATTTGTCCAAATCCTGGAGAGGAGTGTAACATCTGGAAACAGATCATTAAGATTAGTGAAAGCTTCTACATATCTGGGTAAATGTCCTACAGAATATGGCATCTGAGAACAAACAAAACAGTTAATGTTTTATTTATTTGCTAGATATTTTGCATATTGTCACCATACACTGGTTTCAAATGGGTTTCTGTGTGTCTTTCTCGGAGTGAACCAAGAAAATAAATCAGCATCCTCATGTGCTCTATGTCATTCTTCTGTGAGTCCTGACGTTCCTATTGAAATAACACCACCAAAAAAACCTGTAAAAAAAAATACTAGATAGCAGAAAAACCAGAAAAACCTTCATCGTCACTATCTCTCCCTTCAAAACAGTCTCTATAGAAAAGTGGCTCGCCTGGTTCTCTTCACTGAGGTTGAGACAAGTGGATCATATTGTTTTCCACCTCCCTTTGAAGTCAGTCTTTAACCCCACTTTTCTTAGACTGCTTTCCCTATATCTAGTAATGGTCTCTGCTTTTTATAATGGATTAAGTGTATCCAACTCAGTCTCTACAGCCATTGGTGTGGTCAAAAATACCTGGAATGGCCCCTTCCACCTGGGTGATGACCAATTTTCTGTTTACAGCTTATAATCAGGATCCAGTCACCTACTTTCAGCTCACTTCTTCCTGTAGGAATATAGGTTCATCTGGCATGTGATTAGTTTGCATTTATAACTCATGTACTCATCAGTATTTTGATCATGAAAACCCCCAGATCTTAATCAAATTGTTTTTTTAGAAGAGAGTAAACCAATCTAAGGAATTCTATATCTCACCCATAGATTATTTTAAATAGAATGAGGCCAATATTCAAATTTGGAATTATATGCATTTATAATTTACCAAATCAAGACTATCCAATTTTGTCCCGTTTCTTCCATCGCTTTTTTTTCAATTTGCAACATTTTATCATAAAGTCATAAATCAGTTTATAATTGTTCCTCTTATTTTAATATACCAAACTGTAGGAAGGATAAGGTCTCATGAAATTCGTTCAATTACCTGGTGTTATATTCATATATAACTTTATCATAACCAAACAGTATCTCCAATTCTGTTTAGTCTTATCCATGGCCTTTCTTAATCTGCTTTTAGAATCCAATTGTCTCTTAAAAATGATCTCTAATCTTTGTCCTGTTGTATCAATTATTTCATTCACAAAATGTGTTCCGTTACCACTATAGATCATTTGTGGATATCAAATCTAGGCATTATTTCTCTAAACAACATTTCTGCAACAGTTAGTGTATCTAAATGTTTCACCGTTAACATTACAAATCCATTAGGAGAAATTATCTTTTCTTACTAAATAGAGCTTCTTCAATACAGCCTTCGTTTGCTCAAAGCTGTTTCTTAATTTTACATGAGAAGCTTTTCTGTTTTTTCCGTGTCTGACACACTTCTCGTCCATGAACTAATCAGTTTGAGAATTGAATTGTCCGTAAGAAATGCTTTTATTAGTTCGCCACCAGAGGTCGCCATACCCCTGTTCCCCATTGTTGGCCAAATGCCAAAAACATGCAAAGTTCAATTTGAATCTTCTGTTAGCAATAATATGATTATTTTATCTTCATCTGATTACAAACTTCAGTTAAAACTTTAATTTTTCTTTTTTCAAGTAAAACAATTCTTTGGTAGCTTTCCCGTTTCAAGAATTTTATGAAAATCTAAAATTTGGATTAATAATTTATCCCCTACAGAGAATATGCCCAACTTCAAGTGAAATAGGAAATCTCTTCCTATCAAATTAGAAAATAATCTCTAGATTTTATGATTATCATACCCCACAGGTCCTGTAGACATCCGCCTGTATTTCAAAATAAAATCACTCTGCTCATAATCCGTCATTTTTAAACCATTTCTTTTATACTATATGAGAGATCTCACAGACATCCCATGAATATCATTAAAAATATTGGCTATGTTTTTTGTTTTTTTTTATTATAAAGTAACAGTTGCCGCTGCACTTAAGAAATCCCAACCTTTTGTATTGAGCTGCACGCAGCTAAAACATCCCCCTCATTAACAGCTAGCGGGGGGAGGTTCTTCCTCTTCTGCCTTCTGGCAGTTGGATAACCTTTAACAATTTTGAAACGCATGATCAATCTGGTTTCAAACAATTCTTTCTCAGGAAGTCCATTTTACCGATTTCTGTCACAACCCATCACAGTTGGTTTGTTTGTTAAGAGAAAAACTAACGACCCATTGTTGAGGGACAGAGGGGGGGGGTCCGCTTGTTTATTATCAGAACAGCCCTTCCTTGAGGGTAAGGGGGGAAGGTGGTCGGTTGTTTAAGATAATTCATTTAGATCACAGTAAAGTTGACCTTACTCTTCACAGGATTTTTTAAAAATATGTTAGTGGGTTTTCTCTTTTATTTAATTTTTCTTTCGGCGGAACTTTAGGAGAAAACAAAGTTTAAAACGTTTTCTATCCTCCCGGGTGCTAAAAACCACATCTGCTTTACACATTAACCCCTCCTTTTTCTCTTCCTCCTTCAAGAATTCCTTTGAGACGCCAAATGTCTAATTCTTCAATTTTGATCTTTTTAGTTTTATTTTAGATCGCAACTACCAAGAAGTGCGCGAAATTACTCAGTCAATCGTCGTTTCAAATTCATAATCTTTAATTTAAAGAAATGTATTGTCTTTTCTCTTACATTCATTTTGCATCTCCTTTAAAATCTTCTTTGCTATTTTCCCCCCATATTTCGATAAGTTACATTTTGCTGTTTTTATTTTTCATTTTTAAATATTTATCATTCTCATGTTAATGAAGTAAATTCAGCTTTTATTTTTCTGGTATCTGATCTATTTATCTTATCGCAGTGTTATTTACTTAATTTTCAAACCATGAGACTCCGTTCAGCCTACAGCTGTTTCACCATAGAACTCTCCATTCACACACACAGTCACACAACCGGTTTATCACACATTAATATAATTATGTATTTATTATCATGCTTTTTCATTACTAGTATTATTATTTAGATATTATTTATCATTAGGCCTATTTCTAATTGAGATCCCAGACCTCTGCGCGCTTTTGGAGTCCAACTCCTTTAACATGAATATTCACGCAAAGATCCCCGATCTTTATTTGCAAAACACAAACTTGCATTACATAGGTCCCGGACCTAGTTATTTTTTCTTCTTTCACGCATCAAATTTTTACTCACTGGCTGTTGTCCCTGTAAAGGAAGACCCCATCCAACTGTTGCTCCGGAAGAAACCCTGGATCTGCCGGCCTCCTTTTTTACCTAACGGTGGGGTGGAGGACTTTGATACTGGTTCCGAACCAGGTTATGCACGGTCTCTCAGCAGCCTGCGGTTCCTCCCGGAGATCCAGTCCGATCTGAGATCCTGGTCAAAGGAACAAGAAATGCCAGGGTTAAAATCGTTCTCTGATCTCTGAGTTTTCTTTTTTTTGACATTCCGTGGTTTCTCAATCCACGAGCTGATCCCACTCTGCCTTCCTCGTGTCCAACACGCAAGCTTTCAGTAAGAAGCGTCCTAGCTTACCTTAGGGCTGGCCACACCCTGAGTTCACCGACCCGGTCGGCGTCTATTTAACTCAGCAGAAACAGAAATCAACATTTACTGGAGAACAACAGACAGAACATTTTAGATTAGTCAATTTTGCGCCTCGTGTGTCAGTGCTTACCAAATAACTTAAGGCCTGGGTCACTTCCGTCCTCCGATCTCCAGTATCTGTTAATCACAACAATTTCCAAACTCACGTTTTCCTTTGCTCCTCCAGAAATCACGTCGGGGTCACCATATTGTTGAGAAGGTGTTTTCACTCTAATTTAAAGCCTATTTTAAAGGAACAGACACACATTTAATTTATGACCCTGGGCTCTCTCTGAGCTCCTATTTCACCTTCCCGCGTGCTCGTTCATTTCTGTAAAAAGGAGCAATAAGAACAACAAACAACATTTATATCTTTTAACAGTGAGACGTCGTTCACTGGACTCAGTTCTAGTAACTGAGTACAGCTTTATCTCAACATAAGGTTTTTATTTGAAACAAGTTAAAAGAAACTCCTCCCACATAGATCTTCCCCCACAGAATGGTCACAGCCTCCCCACCAAAAGGCACACAGCTTCTTCCCAAAAGGCACCCCGGATGTGTCACATTCCTCTTGATTATTCACGGTTTCTAAGTGTTTCCACATGCACTACAAAATTAGACCCTCATACAACATTAACAGAATTTATATCTCTTCACTATACAAATAAAATTGCCTTGCCTTGCCTTGCATCCATCCCACTTTGGATGGAGCAGCTCTTCTTTCTAGGAATATGGCCGAATTTATTAGTCCTCCAAGACACTGATAACCCAGGGTCCAGACCAGGAAGCAGAGTCATAGTTTAACCCAGCTCTCTGCTGCTTCTGTACTGTTACCCACCCATTACCCTATAGAAACAGTGTCTTGCCCACGGCCAAAATTAAATGGATTTAAAGTTAAGCCAACAAAAGAAAATTATGGAAATCTCGTAAAAATAAATACAACTTTGACTGAACAGAAAAATAAATCTATTAAATGTGGTTTATTAAACATAAGATCTCTCTCCTCAAAGACTTTATTAGTAAATGACTTGATTTGTGATAATCACATTGATTTCCTTTGTCTCATAGAAACCTGGTTGCAGCAGGAGGATTATGTCAGTATAAATTAGTCACCTCCTTCCAGTCATTTCAATTTTCACATTCCTAGAAATACTGGGCGAGGTCGGAGGAGTTGCAACCATTTTCCGATCTGATTTACTAATTAGTCCCAGACCAATTGATAGCTACAGTTCTTTTGAACATTTAACCCTTAATTTTCCTCTTCCAAGTTGCAAAACATTAAGACCATTTTTGTTTGTGGTTTTGTATCTTCCACCAGGCCCTTACTCTCAATTCTTGGATCAGATCTCACATTTTTTATCTGATTTAGTATTAAATACTGATAGGGTCATTATAGTGGGGGACTTCAATATTCATGTGGACACTGAAAGTGATAGCCTAAATGCAGCCTTTAATGCTATTTTCGACTCAACTGGCTTTACTCAAAAAGTAAAGGGGCCCACCCACTCAGGTTATCACACTTTGGACCTTGTACTGACATTCGGTATTGAGTGTGAGGAAAAAACAGTCCACCCACATAACCCGGTCCTGTCTGACCACTTCTTGATAACTTTTGAATTTACTTTAACTGACCATCTTAAATCTTTAACCTTACTTTCCCCAGTGTCTCAGGGTAACACAGTGGATGGCAGCAATTCTATCTCTAACCCTTCAGAAATTGATGGTCTGGTTCACAGCGTTACGTCCTCATTGCTTTTGGCATTAGATAGTGTAGCCCCCTTAAAAAATAAAGTGGGTAGCCATAGGAGGCTGACTTCTTGGTTCAACGCAGAGTTGCGTACTTTAAAGCAGAATACTAGGAAGTTGGAGAGAAAATGGCGCTCTACACACCTAGAGGATTCCTATTTAACCTGGAATAACAGTCTACTGCTGTATCAGACCCTTCGACAAGCTAGAACAGCATATTTTTCATCATTAATAAAGGCAAATAAAAACAATCCTAGGTTTTTTTTTGTACAGTTGCCAAACTTACACAGAGTCATAGCTCTGATAAGCCAAATATTCCCCCAGCTCTTAGCAGTGATGATTTTATGGGATTCTTCATAAATAAAATTAATTATATTAAAAATAAAATCATTGGCATCCTCCTCCCAGACATGATTACTTATTCCTCAGTAAATGAGGCAGCATCGGAAAGAACTGTAGAACCTCATTTGTGCTTGGGCTATTTTGATCCAGTTGAGCTTTCGGAATTATCAAAAATATTATCTAAACCTTCAACTTGAATGCTGGACCCAATCCCAACCACATTTTTTAAGGAAGTGTTCCATTTGGTTCCTGGCCCCATTTTGGATATGATGAATCTATCCTTAATAAACGGATACATACCACAGGAATTTAAAATAGCTGTAATTAAACCTTTACTCAAGAAACCTTCCCTTGATCAAGATGACTTAGTGAATTACCAACCTATATCTAACTTTCCTTTCTTATCCAAAGTCTTTGAGAAAATTGTTGGTAATCAAGTCTGTGAGAATCTAAACAGTAATGAGCTGTTTGAATTGTTTCATTCAGATCTTAGAGCTCATCATATCACTGAAACAGCACTGGTGAAGGTTACTAATGATATTCTCATGGCCTCAGATAATGGACTTGTGTCTGTTCTGGTTTTGTTAGATCTCAGTGCTGCTTTTGACACAGTCAATCATAATATTCTCTTAGAAAGGCTTGAACATGTTGCAGGGATCAAAGGAACAGCACTAGGCTGGATTAAATCATATTTGTCTGATACAGTGGCTTGCAAAAGTATTCGGCCCCCTTGAACTTTTCCACATTCTGTCCCATTACTGCCACAAGCATGAATCAATTTTATTGGAATTCCACGTGCAAGACCACGTGTACACGTGAGAAGTGGAACAAAAATCATAAATGATTCCAAACATTTTTTACAAATAAATAACTGAAAGGTGGGGTGTGCGTAATTATTCAGCCCCCTAAATTAAGGCTTTGTAGAACCAACTTTTGCTGCAATTACAGCTGCCAGTCTTTTAGGGTATGTCTTTACCAGCTTTGCACATCTAAAGACTGAAATTCTTGCCCATTCTTCTTTGCAAAACAGGTCCAGCTCAGTCAGATTAGATGGACAGCATTTGTGAACAGCAGTTTTCAGATCTTGCCACATATTCTCGATTGGATTTAGATCTGGACTTTCACTGGGCCATTCTAATACATGGATATGTTTTGTTTTAAACCATTCCATTGTTGCCCTGACTTTATGTCTAGGGTCGTTGTCCTGCTGGAAGGTGAACCTCTGCCCCAGTCTCAAGTCTTTTGCAGACTCCAAGAGGTTTTCTTCCAAGATTGCCCTGTATTTGGCTCCATCCATCTTCCCATCAATTCTGACCAGCTTCCCTGTCCCTGCTTAAGAGAAGCACCTCCAGAGCATGATGCTGCCACCACCATATTTGACAGTGGGGATGGTGTGTTCAGAGTGATGTGCAGTGTTAGTTTTCCGCCACACATAGCGTTTTGCATTTTGGCCAAAAAGTTCCATTTTGGCCTCATCTGACCAGAGCACCTTCTTCCACATGTTTGCTGTGTCCCCCACATGGCTTGTGGCAAACTGCAAACGGGACTTCTTATGGTTTTCTTTTAACAATGGCTTTCTTCTTGCCACTCTTCCACAAAGGCCAACTTTGTGCAGTGCACGACTAATAGTTGTCCTATGGACAGATTCCCCCACCTGAGCTGTAGATCTCTGCAGCTCGTCCAGAGTCACCATGGGCCTCTTGGCTGCATTTCTGATCAGTGCTCTCCTTGTTCGGCCTGTGAGTTTAGGTGGACGGCCTTGTCTTGGTAGGTTTAAAGTTGTGCCATACTCCTTCCATTTCTGAATGATCGCTTGAACAGTGCTCCGTGGGATGTTCAAGGCTTGGGAAATCTTTTGTAGCCTAGCCTGCTTAAAATTTCTCAATAACTTTATCCCTGACCTGTCTGGTGTGTTCTTTGGACTTCATGGTGTTGTTGCTCCCAACATTCTCTTAGACAACCTCTGAGGCCGTCACAGGGCAGCTGTATTTGTACTGACATTAGATTACACACACGTGCACTCTATTTAGTCATTAGCACTCATCAGACAATGTCTATGGGCAACTGACTGCACTCAGACCAAAGGGGGCTTAATAATTACGCACACCCCACTTTTCAGTTATTTATTTGTAAAAAATGTTTGGAATCATGTATGATTTTCGTTCCATTTCTCACGTGTACACCACTTTGTATTGGTCTTTCACGTGGAATTCCAATAAAATTTATTCATGTTTGTGGCTGTAACGTGACAAAATGTGGAAAAGTTCAAGGGGGCCGGATACTTTTGCAAGCCACTGTAGATTCCAGTTTGTTCATCTAAATGATAAATCTTCTTCACTCTCAAGGGTTACTTGTGGAATTCCACAGGGTTCTGTGCTTGGACCAATTCTTTTCACCATATATATGCTCCCAATTGGTAGAATCATTAGACAGCATGGGATACATTTCCACAGCTATGCCGATGATACACAACTATATTTATCCATAAATCCTGATTAACCCATTCAGTTAGGTAGATTACAGGCATGTCATAAGACATAAAAACATGGATGACTCTAAAATTTTTGCTCTTAAATTCTGACAAGACAGAAGTTGCCGTTTATGGGCCAGAAGTTCTAAAAAAGAAACTGATTAGTCAATCACTTCATCCGGATGGCATTAAATTTGGCCCCAGTGATAACGTAAAGAACCTCTCCATTATTTTTTACCAAGACATGACATTTAAATCCCATATCAAACAGGTTTCTAGGATTTCTTTCTTTCACCTCTGGAACATTGCTCAAATTAGAAACATCCTGTCCAGGAGTGATGCTGAGAAATTAGTCCATGCATTTGTTACCTCGAGGCTGGACAACTGTAATTCTTTACTATCAGGTAGTCCACAAAATGCCATTAAAAGCCTTCACTTGATCCAAAATGCGGCAGAGTTCACATTTCTCCGGTTTTAGCTTCCCTTCATTGTCTCCCTGTTAAATCCAGAATAGAATTTAAGATCCTCCTTCGTACATACAAATCCCTTAATAATCAAGCTCCATCATACATCAGAGATCTAATTGTTTCATATGTTCAAAACAGAGCACTTCGCTCTCACACTGCATGTTTACTTGTAGTTCCTAGGATTTCTAAAAGTAGTCTGGGAGGCAGATCTTTTAGTTATCAGGCTCCTCTCCTGTGGAACCAGCTCCCAGCTTTAGTCCGTGAGGCAGACACTCTGTTTACTTTTAAGGCCAGGATTAAAACTTTCCTTTTTGAGAAAGCTTATAGTTAGAGTGGCTAAGGTCATCCTGAGCTATCTCTGTAGTTATGCTGCTATAGGCTTAGACTGCTGGAGGACAGACTTACCGATTTTCTTTACTCTGCTACTTCCTTTTCTACTACTACTCTCCAGTTGTATTACAGTACATTCTGTTATTTCGACTGTTAACTTCGTTTTCTCTCAGTGTTTTTTTCTCCATAGAAGATATACCTGGTCTGGTATCCTGCTTGGCTGCAATGCCCTGTTGGACGGACAGAAATGTATATATGAGGTTATATGATATGTCAGTTCGTGTAGATCTGTACAGGTCTCAAAACATACCTCCCAGTCAGTGAGTCTGTTTTCGACGTCACCTCTTGAGCCTCTCCTCTTGTGTCTTCGTCTCGCTGTGTCATGTTTGTGTATATTAAAGAACCAAATGCAGAGAATAAAATAATAGTGATTTAATAAAAAAAAAAAAAAAGGAACATGAAGTTACACAAACTCAGGAAGATCAAAAACCCAGCAATGGGAAAACAGGAACCAAGCGGGGAAGGTACACAGGCGACAGGGAAGGCAGGAACCAGGCTGGGAAGAAATGACGGCGAACCAGCGAGTGGTGACTGAATGAGAGCTGAATATATACTGAGGAGGGAAAGAGGAAGTGACAGATAAGACCAATGACCAATTAGTGAAAGGAGATGCAGGTGAGGGCAATGAGTGAAACTGGGTCAAGAGCAGAGTGGCAACGAGACAACAGGAAAGGGAAGAAATGGCAAGGGAGACAGAACACTCTTAAGAAACTAGACACTAAAGATAATATGTCTAGGGAGGAATCTTAAGGAAACACTGGAGAACAGAAGGAAGAAATAAATTAGGAAACTATCTAAAGAGAAATAAACTAAGGAAACAAATGAGTACACAAACAAAAGGTGAAAACATCTGAAAGCATGGAGGGAAAATTAAAACAAGGAAATGCCATAAAATACCAAACAATACATTAAAATTAAAATAAAACCAGATAAAGAAAATAACTTTAAACACCAAAACTGAGAACTATGACACGCTGTAGGCAATCAGGTAAATTAATATCATCCAAATTGCTGGGCTTGCTCCTCCAGGACATGAGGAACTCTCGGGTGTATGTGGTGATGACCCAGTTTTCTCAGTATATTACCGTTGTCAGCACTGACATCAAAATAAGAAAAGCCACAGGATTTATAACGAGTGTGAATCAGCAGGAAAACACTCAGTAAAAATTATTCATAACAATACCTCCATAAAATAGAAGAAATAAAGAAAAGAAAAGAGGGAAGGCAAGACACAGGGTTAGCAGCACTAGACCGCGCCCCTGGAAGCATGTGGAAGTAGTAGTAACACATCCATAGAAACATGTCCCTTGATAGAGTCAACTCTGTCAAAAGAAAATGTTCTAAGCAAGAGCAAGAAACACAGATGAGGTGGAGGCATAGCCACAATTCCTAATAACTCAAATTGTACAAAGGTTTTCTGGGCACATTTGACTCTTCTGACTATCTAGCTCTCCAGATAAAGGACCCTAACAAAGCTTTATTACTAACTTTATATCTTCTCTTTTGGCATTTCCCTTCAGAGGTTAACACAACGAATCATCTGCTCCATTTAGTCCTATCCTCACCATCTTCCCTCACACCAACTAACCTCATGTCCTCTTTCACCACATCCATAAATCTCCTTTTTGGTCTTCCTCCTGCCTGGTGGCTCAAACCTCAGCATCCTTCTACCAATATATTTGTTGTCTCTCCTCTGAACATATCCAAACCATCTCAGTCTGGCCACTCTAATTTCATCTCCAAAACATCTAACATTAACTGTCCCTCTGATGTACTCATTCCTGATCTTATCCATCCTCATCACCCCCAAAGAGAATCTAAACATCTTCCATTCTACAACCTCCAGTTCTGCTTAATTTCTTTTCCTCATTGGTAAATTTCTATTGGTATATTTTGGTGTATTGGTATATTTCTAATTTTTTTATTTATTAATCTTTATTTAACCAGGGGAAAAAATCCCATTGAGATTAAAAACCTATTTTTCAAGGGAGTCCTGACCAAGAGGCAGCAAAACCAACAATTACTCATATAAGTTAAATAAACCCTCTAACACTTTATATAAACCCTCAACACTTAATGCTAATTTCTTCAATGATTTTATTGATGTTCTGTCTGTCATATGTGTGGGCTATGAACAAATAAATCATTGTGGGGCATTTCAACATCCATACTGACAACCCCCAAGATAGATGAGCAAAAACAACACACAATCGAAGCCACACTCTGGACTTAATTATCAGCAAAGGTTTTGATATCTCAAACATCTCTGTAACTGATAATGTGTTATCTTCTGTGTTTTCTTTGAAATCAGTATCTCTGCTAAACTATCTAGCCACAGTGAGACAATTATAAAAATGCGTTTTCTTAGGAACACTTCAGTTGAAACTTTTCAAAGAATTTACTCTCCCACCTCACCCACGTCCCCTTCATCCTCCAACTCAAACTCAGAAAACAAGCTGGGACATATTTTTTTCTTAAAAACTTCAGACATAATTATATATATAATATAATATATATATAATATAATATAATAGTGGATAGCTAGTCTCCATTGACTAGCTATCCACTGGTACATAGTTAAAAAAAGGAGCGTTGACAAGACGAGAGAAAATAGCGGAAAACTTGACTTCAGGTTCACTGTGAGATCTATAAAGACAGACTGAACAGATATTGCTTAAGTTTGAAAGATGCAAGGGAATTGTTCTTTTCTGAAATCATTAACAGAAACATTAATAATGCGTTGAGGTCTTCTTGCTGCCTCGATATCTTACCCACAGTTTTTCTTAAGGAATTATTCCCTGTCATTGGATCTGATCTGATTCAAATAGTTAACTCATCCCTCCTGTAAGGTGTTTTCCCCCAGGCTTTAAAAACAGCAGTTATTAAACCACTACAAAAAAACAACAATCTGGATTTGTTAATGCAGAACTATAGGCCAATCTCTAATCTTCCATTCTTCCAACCTTCCGTTGACAAGCTGTGTTTTTGTACAGTTAAATAGCTTCCTAATACTTACCAACTGTTGTAATATATTTTAGTCTGGTTTCTGTGTTTACCACAGCACTGAAACTGCCCTCATCAAAGTTTTCAATGTGTTAGGATTCCATTTTCCAAAAATGAACTGAACAGACTCTTGGACGGCTGGAAGCCATTTTCCCTAGATGGACTGAGCAGACCACATTTCCCAGGAATCCTAGAAGTGACCCCCAACACACTCTTGGTCCGTGATCACCCATGGTGACATCAACAATGACATCACGGCCAAAGGGCTATAAGAAAGTTGTGGCGGCCATTTCAAATTGTTCTCAGCAGAGGTTCTTAGTAGAAACTCCTACTACACAGAGGACATCTCACCGGTGAAGATTCTCTTTTGTTCTGACCCACTGGATCGGGGAGAACTCTCATTTCAAAGCTTCGAAGTGCTCATCCTGTTTGCGCATCCAGTTTGGGCTATGTCAGGACTGTTCCAAGACAGTTTTTTCATTACGTCGACCTGCAAGCCGTCCGGTCTGCAGTTGGGACACTGTCCTAAAATCCTGCGCAGCTTTTCTAACTCTTCCCTTTTCTTGCTCAACTGCAGACACATTTTGCTCTCCTGTTTTTGGACTGGACCTCCCTCAAAGTAAAGTAGGACTGAACCGGTTAATTTATGCTAAACTGGTATCTGGGCAGATAAATAGGGAAAATGGAGTTTTAACGAGTTAGATCTCGTTCATTGTTGGTTTAAAGTGTTTTTAAGTGCTGAACCTCTTGCCTCATGTAGTGTCGCCGCAGGCATACGTTTGAGCTGTATTTGCTGTGTTACAAACAGTTTTTATCCTGAGTGAATACCATGCTTTCTTTCTTTCTTTCTTTCTTTCTTTCTTTCTTTCTTTCTTTCTTTCTTTCTTTCTTTCTTTCTTTCTTTCTTTCTTTCTTTCTTTCTTTCTTTCTTTCTTTCTTTCTTTCTTTCTTTCTTTCTTTCTTTCTGATCACCTGGTCGGCAGAGTCGGGCTCGATCCGACCTGCTATAGCTTGTCTGTTAGCTGAAAGGTTAACTCCATTGTTCATTCTGTTAGTTAAAGCTGTGGCCTCCATTCAGCCAAAGCTAGTTTTATGGCCCTTGGTCTCCGGACAATCCATGTGCAGTTCTCCATCTTGCGACAGAACTAAGTTTATGGCCCTTTGTTCCACAGGCTATCTTAGTTGAGCCCCCTGGAGTGAGAGCCACCTTCCTTTTTGAAAAAACCTCACCTCCCCTCTCCTGTGAAAGGGGAAGCTGTCTGTTTGTCCCTGATCCACTTTGTGTTAATTGTGTTTAATTTTCAGATATTATTGTTTTCTAAGATCTGTAGTAATTAGATGCATGCTTTAGATTAGATGGAAATTACTGACGAAATGTTTTGGCTGTAAGGTTGATCTATTTTCTTAATAAATTCCCCTTAGCTTAAAGAGAAGTGGTCTGTGTTTAAATGGTGTATGTGTACAATTATTGTCTACGGCGTGTGAATTTACACCTTCAAGAAGAGACTGGATGTCAGGTCTTCGGGTTAGTTCCCTAATAATCCCTAATATTAATAAATTAAACTTGAACCTCATCAATAATTATATTAAATTATTGATCATAATTATGGATGGTTATGTAAACCACATAAAAACTCGCTCACTCATCTCCATAAATGCAGACTGTGGTAGAACCACAGAGGTGGTTCATTTGGACCTTATTGCAGCATTTGACAATCTCTGCGTTTACATGCATCAAGAGAAAGTCGAATTATTGCCTTAGTCCGACTGAAATATGACTTTGAAATGCATGTAAACACCTTAGTCCGACTGAAGTCAAACCGAACTAGAGTTAGAGTAATGGGACTAACCCACCCAGATAATGCAATTAAAAAATCTAATTTATCTGCATGTAACTCCAACTCCGCCTAAGCAGAGCTTTTCACGGGAGGTGACGAAACCTGGGACATAGGAGTAACAACACCGGTATACAATTACACAACAGCAACAACCAGTGTAACAAAAATAAAACAGCAAACAGTACAGTAATTACAAAATGTTCTGTGCTGCATCATTGTTGTATTCCATTTCTTCTCTCATTATGCAAATTGTGCTTTAACCCCCTTTGATTCACTGCTGCCAGATTTTTTTTACTATCTGTGTGATGCTATAGGGCAACTGGAAAAATGCAACTGAAAGGGCACATGTTGCCACCAAGTCTTGAAGTGGCAAATGCACTTCTTTTGATAATTTGATTTTCTGAATGACGTGTAAACTGTGATAAAGGCTCCCATTGTGGTTAAGCTATTAGTCATAAGGTTGATTTAGATGTGCATGTAAACGTACTGAATCTTGACCATAATAAATCATTGAAATGACTGGAGAGCTGGGTCTAAATCTGGTACAGCACTTGGCTGGTTTGAGTCTAACCTAAAGAACAAAAACTTCTTTCTTTCAGCGGGGAACGTTTCATCAGAACATACAGGAATCAAATCTGGGGTACCCCAGGGCTCCATCCTAGAGCCCCTTCTATTTAATACAGTGGGAAAAAAAGTAGTTGCAGCCATTGATTGTGCAAGTTTTTCCACTTAAAAAGATGAGAGAGGTCTGTCATTTTCATCATAGGTACACTTAAACTGTGAGACAGAATACATAGAAATTCAAGAAATCACATTGTATGAATTTTAAAAAAAATATTTATATAATGATGCAGAAAATAAATCTGGTCATTAATAAAAGTTCACCTCAGTACTTTGTAATGTAATCTTGGTTGGCAATGACAGATGTCAAACGTTTCCTGTAGGTCTTCAGACCCAAACCTCCGGGGTCACATAAAAACAATGAGAATAACAGCCATCTATTACCTGCAGAACATTTCTAGGATTAAAGGAATAATTAAATTCTAAATAAATAAAAAAATAATTGATTCCAGAGGGAAATTAAGTAATGTCCCAACGGGACCACAAAAACTCACCTATGTGTTTATCTTTAGTCTAATTGATTCCTGCAATATTGTCCTCACATGCCTACCTAAAAAGTCAATCAGACAGATGCAGATGATCTAGCTGCTAAGTGATTAATAGGCAAGGCAACTTTATTTGTATGGCACACTTTCAACAAGGCAATGCAAGGTGCAAACATATGACACATTAAAATATGACATTCCAGCTAATATTGATCATTTACTGTGATGTACTGAAATATAATTACAAGCACTTTATACATTTCAAAGGCCTTTATTGACAATTACATGACATTCATGCAAAGAGTCAGTATTTGCAGTGTTGGCCCATCTTTTTCAAGACCTCTGCAATTCGACTGGGCATGCGCTCAATCAACTTCTGGGCCAAATCCTGACTGATAGCAACCCATTGTTTCATAATCACTTCTTGGAGTTTGTCAGAATTTGTGGGTTTTTGTTTGTCCACCCGCCTCTTGAGGACTGACCACAAGTTCTCAATGGGATTAAGATCTGGGGAGTTTCCAGACCATGGACCCAAACTTTTAACATTTTGGTCCCCGAGCCACTTAGTTATCACATTTGCCTTATGGCACGGTGCTCCATCGTGCTGGAAAATGCATTGTTCTTCACCAAACTGTTGTTGGTTTGTTGGAAGAAGTTGCTGTTGGAGGGTGTTTTGAGACCATTCTTTATTCATGGCTGTGTTTTTGGGCAAAATTGTAAGTGAGCCCACTCCCTTGGAAAAGAAGCAACCCCACACATGAATGTTCTCAGGATGCTTTACTGTTGGCATGACACAGGACTGATGGTAGCGCTCACCTTTTCTTCTCCGGACAAGGCTTTTTCCAGATGCCCCAAGCAATCGAAAAGAGGCTTCATCGGAGAATATGACTTTGCCCCAGGCCTCAGCAGTCCATTCACCATACTTTCTGCAGAAGATAAATCTGTCCCTGATGTTTTTTTGGAGAGAAGTGGCTTCTTTGCTGCCCTTCTTAAAACCAGGCCATCTTCCAAAAGTCTTTGCCTCACTGTGCGTGCAGATGCGCTTACACCTGCCTGCTGCCATTCCTGAGCAAGCTCTGCACTGGTGGCACTCCGATCCCGCAGCTGAATATTATTTATGATCCTGGTGCTTACTGGACTTTCTTGGACCCCTTGAAGCCTTCTTAACAAGAATTGAACCTCTTTCCTTGAAGTTCTTGATAATCCTATAAATTGTTGATTTAGGTGCAATTGTAGTAGCCACAATATCCTTGCCTGTGAAGCCATTTTTATGCAATGCAATGATGGCTGCATGCGTTTCTTTGCAGGTCACCATGGTTAACAATGGGAGAACAATGATTTCAAGCATCACCCTCCTTTTAACATGTCAAGTCTGCCATTCTAACCCAATCAGCCTGACATAAGGATCTCCAGCCTTGTGCTCGTCCACATTCAATTCAATTCAATTCAATTCAATTCAGTTTATTTATATAGCATATTCACAACAGATGTCATCTCAAGGCGCTTAACAAGAAGTCATTTCAATACATTTATACAAACATTGCGTTAAATTCTGTTAAAAAGTTTCCTATTTAAGGAATCCCAGCAGATTGCGTCAGTCATTGGCGTGAGGTTGGGCAGACTTTCCAACCACAGAAATCCTTCAGCAATCCCTCATACTGAGTAAGCATGTAGCGATGGTGGAGAGGGAAAACTCCCCTTTAACAGGAAGAAACCTCCAACAGAACCAGGCTCAGTAGGAGCGGCCATCTGCCACGACCGTCTGGGGGTTTGCCATCTGCCACGACCGTCTGGGGGTTTGAGAAGACAGAGCAGAGACACAGAAGGAACAGAAGATCAGATATAAGAGTACTTTCTATGTTACAGAAAGTAAAAAGTTGATAACAGGACACAGTGGATGTTCAGATACTGGGAGCACCATCCCAGTTGATGCCCCCTGTCCAACAGGGCATTGCAGCCAAGCAGGATACCAGACCAGGTATATCTTCTATGGAGAAAAAAACACTGAGAGAAAACGAAGTTAACAGTCGAAATAACAGAATGTACTGTAATACAACTGGAGAGTAGTAGTAGAAAAGGAAGTAGCAGAGTGAAGAAAATTGGTAAGTCTGTCCTCCAGCAGTCTAAGCCTATAGCAACATAACAACAGAGCTAGCTCAGGATGACCTAAGCCATCAAAAAGGAAAGTTTTAAGCCTGGCCTTAAAAGTAAAGAGTGTCTGCCTCACGGACTAAAGCTGGGAGCTGGTTCCACAGGAGAGGAGCCTGATAACTAAAAGATCTGCCTCCCATTCTACTTTTAGAAATCCTAGGAACTACACGTAAACCTGCAGTCTGAGAGCGAAGGGCTCTGTTAGGAACATATGGAACAATTAGATCTCTGATGTATGATGGAGCTTGATTATTAAGGGCTTTGTATGTAAGAAGAAGGATCTTAAATTCTATTCTGGATTTAACAGGGAGCCAATGAAGGGAAGCTAAAGCAGGAGAAATGTGATCTCTCTTTTTAATATTCACCAGAACTGTTGCTGCCGCATTTTGGATCAACTGAAGGCTTTTAATGACATTTTGTGGACTTCCTGATAGTAAAGAATTACAGTAGTCCAGCCTTGATGTAACAAATGCATGGACTAGTTTCTCAGCATTCTCACCTGAGTTAACAAGACGATTACTGAAATGATCTCAGCAGTTCCTTTAATGACAGCAATGACATGCAAAAGCTCTCATGTTTGTGATTTAAGAAAGGTGTGCATACAGCAAAAACATACACCAACACCGTCTTTACAATATGTTTTTTTCTTTCAGTGATGGCTATCTTGATGCAAACTACCTGAAGAAACTGAGTAAGGAACTGAGAAATAAAGGCATTAAGTAAGACACGACTGGATGTCCATTACTGGTGGGATGCATGAAGTCACAGGCTCGGATTTGAAGCATATAAATCCCAAAAAGCATAATCTACAATATTTCCATTTGCTAAAGGCTCGATTGAGGAGCATTTTTTGAACACTTTCTTAAAACTCAGACTTTATCAAACATTTGATGTATTCCACACAGTTAAGGTTCAAATGAACATATTTAAAGGTCAGATAATATAGGTAAAGTATGTTGATTTTCTTTTACATGATTTATGTTGTGTTTATAGATGATCAAAACCGCTTGAATAATTATCTCTATCGTTGCTTCATATCGAAAACATACTGTAACGGTGGTCAATGCAAATTGGGAGGTGATTGCATATGAAAATAAATGTTTTTAAGGTTTGTTTTGCCATATTATTATTATTAGTAGTAGTAGTAGTATAATTGGTTATGACATTTTTTATATTTATTTCATTTTTCAGAAGAGCAACCTAGATAATTCATAGTTACTGTGAATAACACCAACCCTCTCAGTGCAGGCTGTAGGCAGATCGAGGGTTGAAGAGAGCATTCACTCCCAAAGGCGGGGTCCTGACCCACAGCGGACTTTTTTTAGGTCACCAAATACATTTCTTAAAATTTTTCCTTTCTCTCATCAAGAATTGAAAAGCCAGATCATCATTTAATTCAAAATTAAATTCAAATTCAAATATACTTAATTACCCCCTGGGATTAATAAAGTGCTGTAACTAGTGTCGAGAGGAGATTTTTAAGAGAAAGTCTGCGCCTCGTGCTGCTATGCTACCGGTGCCTGACCAGCCTACTGTCTGCTAACTCCTCTCTCCCATTTCGTTTATCCTGTGGCAGATTATAAAAAAGAATTACACATTCACACAATATATATGTTTGACGTTGACGAGATAGAAATTCTGTTAATGTTGTATGAGGGTTTAATTCTGTAGTGCATGTGGAAACATTTAGAAACAGTGAACAATCAAGAGGAATGTGGTACATCCTGTGTGCCTTGTGTGAAGAAGCTGTGACCATTCTGTGAACAAAGATCTATGTGGGAGGAGTTTCCTTTTTGACTCTTGTTTCAATAAAAACCTTAAGCTGAGATAAAGCTGTGCTCAGTTACTAGAACTGAGTCCAGCGAACGATGTCTCGCTGTTAAAATATATAATTGTTGTTTGTTGTTCTTATTGCTCCTTTTTACGGAAATGAACGAGCACGCTGGAAGGTGAAAAAAGAGCTCAGAGAGCCCAGGGTCATAAAATTAAATGGGTGTCTGTTCCTTTAAGAGAGGCTTTAAATTAGATAGAAAACACCTTTCCAACAATCGCTAAAGCACATTTTGGCCTTATTTGCACATCAGATTCGCGCAAATGAAGCGTTTGATGCGCGTCAGAAAATACGCGCATCATTTTATGGGGTGCATTTTGCGTCTGCCGCTGAAGTTGAAAACTCTGAACTTTGGTGTTAATTTGCGCTGCTTCAACCAATCAGGAGCCTGGTGACCTGGTGTCACGTGATGCTGTGACCTAGTTCACGGGGTCAGGTCCGGCTAAACTTTTCATTCAACATGGAGGAAATACTGATAATGGCCGTGGCTAATCATCCCGAGCTATACGACACCAGCTGCTTTCTCTACTGAGACAGGAATAAAAAGAACATCGCTTGGAGGAATATAAGTGAGGAGATAGGGCAACCTGGTAAATTCATTTCAGTTTTTTAAGTTTTTGACGTTTTGGTGTGAATGCACCGTAAGATGTTTTCTCCATTCTTGAATCACAAATTCTGCCACATCCAAATCTCTCTCTGGTGCTCTCAGTTATGCAACGTTTGGAATTATTCCAGCATGTTTTTATGTTGCAACCTGAGGTGGGTAGAGTACGGAAAAAAAATTTCTCAAGGGTAGTATTACTTAAACATATTTTTGTTCGAGTAAAAGTTAAAAGTAGCCGTCCAAGAAATTACTCAAGAGTAAAATAGTAATATATAAAATGGCTGCTCAAGTAATTTACTGACTAACTGAGACATCAGATCTATAGGTACTGATTTTTTCACAATGATTTCATCAGGCAGACAAAAATACAAAGTTATGTGTAAATTCTGGCATTTTAAAGAATTGATACCTATAAATATAAATTTGAATCAGAGGAAACCTTTTTCAAATCAAAATATTAATAATAAAACTTATTAAACTAATAAAACAAGTAATGTATCTATGTTAGAACAACGTAAAGTAACCCGAACCCAACCTATAGTGTTTACCATATATTCAATTAATCTCCAAAGATGTTAGAAAATAACATTAGAACAACAAAGCTTGTGTACAAACAAGAGGTCTAACTTTAACATAAACTAAATATTTGCCTCCTTGTCTGATGGATTTTTGGTTAGAACAAGTTTGTTTTGATTCAGTAAAATTACTCTCTGTAGGTAGAATATATACAAAACAATTTTAAAGTAAGAGTAGCAAAACTTCATAATAATAATTTTAATAATTACTTTGATTTGTCATGTTTGTGTGTATTAATGGACCCAAATGCAGTAGGTAAAGTAAAATTATTTAATTAAACAAAAGAACAAGCCACAGGCACTTACAAAACTCAGGAAACCTGGGAAGTGAAAGAACGGGGAGCACAGGAACCAAAAACAGGGAAGCTAGACAAAGGACCAGCAAGTAATGGGAGGGAATGTGAGCTATATTTATACTTAGGAGGGAATGAGGAAGTTACAGAGACCAGGGACTAATTAGCAGTTGCAGGTGAGAGGGAAAGCACAGGTGGAATCAATTAGTAACTGGGACAGAGGGGAAAAATGGCAACGAAACAACAGGAAAGGAATTGACATGAGAAGAAACAGGAAACCAATCCAAACTAGAAAATAACTAAAGATGATATATCTAAGAAGGAATCTAAAGGGAACTAAAGGAAACACTGGAGAACAGAAGGAAACTGGAGGAAGAAATAAATTATGAAACTGAAATAAACTAAGGACACACAAATGAGGAGGACACAAATAAAAAGGTGAAAACATCTAAGAGCATGAAGGGAATAACTATGAAAACAAGGAAGTGCCATAAAATAATCAACAAAGAATACATTAAAATTATAATTAATCCGAATAAGGAAAATAACTAACTTCCAACACAAAAACCTAAGAACTATGACATGATTACTTTAATAATTACTTTTACTTAAGTAAAAGTTTAAAAGTGTTTTCCAATGAAATTACTCAAGTAAATGTTGGCTAATTGAGTAAATGTAACTAGTTACTAGCCACCTCTGGTCATGATAACATAAATACCTGTTATACTACCGATAATAGTATATTTGTTAAAATTATTGTTCCACCTGCATCCTTTGTGCTATTGGATAAAAAGGCCTCTCTAAACCAAGCTCCCGGCCTGGATTTCAACACCAGCCCACCCCTGGTTGTGGTTTTTGGTTCTCAGTTTGTATTGTTTGATTTGTTTTATCGTTGTTTTTTCCCCTCTCCCTGCCGTCCTGCGGGTGTGGAGGGTGACTGTGATGTTTTCTTGTGTTTTCTTTGTTCCCCTTCCTTTCTTGTATCTTCAGCTTTTTGTTTTCTCTTCTTACTAGCTAAAACAGGGGAAACCTGGCCACGCCAAATTCGCTGCAACGGTTAGGTTCTATTAATTTTAAACATTAGAACATAGAGAAATGTGAATGTACTTTGAACGCATTTGTGCTGAGGCAGAGAGAGAAAGGAAAAAAGTTGTTTGGGTTTGATAAATCCTGCAGGTGGCCATGTTTTTAAAATGTGTGTCGGGAAACTTTTGGGAGACCTCTTCACCCAAATTCCTGGGGCAGTACCAGCAAGATAGAACATAAGTTTAATTCATTTGATTCCAAAACCTCACAAATCTGATTCTTCAAATAGATGGTTCATTTGACATTTCTGAAGAATAAAATAATGGTTGGGGATTTGGGAGGAATAAAATGACAGATTGGGAACACTGACTGACTGACCTCTGTGTGTATGTCTTGTCTCACACGTCCCTGTTTAAATGTTTGTGACTAATAATTTATGTTGAATGTATAAACATAATTGTGCATTTAAATTTGTTTCCACAGGGACCCAGAGATAAGGAATTAATAATGTGATAATTTGATGTGACAACATAATGCTTGTATCAACTGAACTAGAACTTAGTGGGTTTTTAAAAGGGAATAAGTGTAATTCCATGAAGCTGGTTTGAAATTAAGCAGGGCCAAGGAATGAGAGCACCAAGTATCGAAGATAATTATAAACGTGTATGCTAAAACAAGTTGTTAAATAAAAAAAGAAGAACTTATGAGAGACGAAACATGTCAAAAAACAAGGTAGACAAAACAATGATCTATGGCCTTCCATTTAGCAACTAATAAACTTTATTGTAGACTGACAACACAAAAATTAACATCTGAAGGCATTGAGAAATAAAAACAAATATATAAGGAGAAAATAACAACAATCTTGAAACCTAATGAATGAATTTTTGCTTAAAGGAGTCATAACCTAGTATTACCTTGGATACCCACGCTCTATTATAGTATTTCAGGCCCTTCTGAAAAAGAAAAGTTGAAAAAAATAAACACAGAGCTCCTCTGACCATTATTTCTGAAGCCATTATTGTCTCGCGAGATCTGATGCGATATTTTGGCTGTCGTGGACGGGCATTTTAATAATGCAAATGAGGGGGGCGTTGATTGGTGGCAGGAAGGAGGGGGGTTGACACCGCAGGTAACGTTTCAGCATTTCTTTACCCTATCTAACCCATATCTACTACTACCGCTAGCATACAATACCCACATTAGCAGTTAGCTGCTGTTTGTTACAGACAGTAGAGCAATAAAAACACAGCCTTACCGTTTCGATTGTAGGCAAGTCTCTGATTGTTGGAATGGCCCCTTTTTCCAAACGGAGCTTCGATGCCAACTTCGCCTGATATTGTCCCAAATTCATAAAGGATTCCGGCGTAAAAAATTTAAAAAATATTTCCATGTTGATTCTGGCAGTCATCAACAGAGCAACTCCCGTGTGCACTACGTTTCTGCATCTTTCACGGTCAAGTTCGTACTTCAAATCGGAAGTGATGTGTCGGTCGCGAACGAACTCTTTGAAGTGAACAATGGGAGCCGGCTCGTCATTGGGAGCCGTTTTTTTATGTTTTCATTCCCCCCCCCCCCCCGCTTGTTTTGGTATATTTGGTACACATTGTTTTGCATTAATTTTGGTAATAAATACACTTTAAGCAACAGAAAATCTGAGGAGCCATTTGGGAGCCGAAAGAGCCGGCTCTTTATGGTGAGCCAAGCCAAAAGAACTGGCTCTCCAAAAAGAGCTGGAATTCCCATCCCTAGAATTCAGTAATGGCGACGCTCAACTGAATATGAGGGTGAGAGGGGCAAGGGGGAGGGCGGGCTTCCTGCAGCATAGGTAGGTCTGCAATGTCTATATATGGTATATCCTGCGAAGAAATGAAAATCACGTATTTGAGTGTGCATACACGTGGTCTGGTTGATGAACCCAGGGGTAAACAAACGCTTCACTTTTAAACATCGACATCCTGGCCAATGTATAATCGTTAGGCAATCATAACATAATTTTTTTCTCCTGGAAAAGTGAAAATTACAGGCCATGACTTGTTTAAAGTAGTAAGGGTGTAGCAGGGAATATCAGTGTTTTCTGAGAAAGAAATATTGTGAGTAAAATTAAATATTCTGGGTTTTCATTGCCTGCTTTTGCAAAATGAGAAGCTAACAGATAATTATGCTAAATAGGACTAAAAGCTAAATTGTCAAATGTAATTGTTCATGTCATTTGTCAACAAGGGGGGAGATAATATGGTATCGGAGATGTTTAATACTCAAGGAAATACAGATATTTACAAATAAAGATTCTAAGGATTTACAAGCAATCAATCAATCATTCAATTCAAAGTTAAACAGAGCACATTCCTGGAATTTGACCAAAGTGCTTGACTGAAGGAAAAGATGCTAAATATAAGAACTAAACAACAACAAAAGCTTGAATTTCTATAACAGCGCAAAAACCCATCGGACAGTTGTACTAATATAAATCAACAAGAACCTAAGAGGAATGGAATAAAATGAAAGTATAATTCCATTTAGATTAGAAGTCGGTCAAAGAAAAGGATGAAGAGTGGAAAAAAATTTTAATATCCAAGTTGTGTTTGTGACTAACAGATCTGTGACGGGGAAAGCCGTTGATGTGGAAGAAAATATATTATTCATGTTAAAGGTTAAGTCTCTTCATGTTAAAGGTTAAGTCTCTATGTTAACTGAGATATAAATTGTTATGCTAAACCAACATGTGAGAGCTCAAGGATACTTTCTGTGTCTTGGGTCACCAATATGTGAGATGTGTTTGCATGCTGACTGAAGGACGTCAGAACCACTCCATTATCTGCACTCTGACCCAGGGCGTCTGAGTGGTGTCTTACTAACTAGGTTAAAGTTATGCTATCTTACTGAAGACAGACACCCTGTCTATGAAGGAGGAGTTGTGGATTATTCAATTCTGTATAGTAAGATGTTAGGATGTGGGTGCAGGTCAGTTACTGCCATGCTGTTGATCAACAAGCCGAATTAAAGCTCTTGAACTAAGAAGGAATCCTTTCTCATCCTTGTTAAATAATATTTCCACAATATTTTGGCACCTATGTGGATCCCAGTGAGCGGAAGGACTGTGTTGTGCCGCAGATAGGTAGGGTTTGGCTATGAATAATTATGAATAATTGCTTAGGGCAATTATTAATAATATTAATAATTTTATGTAAAAATTACCAAGTTTAGGGGCACCATCCTGTTGGATTCCAGGAACATTTATATATATATAGCTAAATTGTTCAGTCTCAGATAATTAAACAATAGATGAAAGAATAAGTTCTAACGCTGTGGACATTAATTGTATGCATCACTCCAAGTAATCCCAGACAACTTCTCTTTAAGATAAGGGGACTTTATTTAGGAAATAGAAAATCCAATCTATTCTAAAGCATGCAAAAATTACTACAGATATTAGACAATAATAATAGGTGAACATTAAACACAATTAACATGAAATGAAATCAGTGAGACAGCTGAGGTTCGGGTCAGAAAAGGAGGGGGGCCCTCACTCCAGGGGGCTCAAATCACAGATAGCCTAGGAGACAAAGTCATAAATCTCAGCTCTGTGCCAAGATGGAGGGGAGCACATGGAGTCTAAGAAAGAATCATAAAACTAGCTTTGGCTAAAGGAGAACATGGGGGAAGCGTCCATGTGGTAGGCCTCTGCTTTAGCGACAGACTAAAAACAATGGTGTTAAACTTTTCAGCTAAGACCAGCTAACGCAGGCCGGACCAAGCCCGACTGCCAATGGAGTTATCAGGGAGGGAGAGAGAGAGAGAAAGAGAGGGAAAACAAGAGGAAGAAGAAAAAAGAAAGGCGTGATCTGCTCAGGATAAAACAGACAGTTTTATTTATTTTTTTATTTTTATATATTTTTTTATTTTTTTATTTATTTTTATTTATTTTTATTTTTTATTTTTATTAACGTGTCCTGTTTGGCAGTGTGGAGCTCAGAATTGGTGTCTGAGTACCAAGTAGAAGCCCAACAGATTTACTTTCACAAGCGGAGCAGTACAGCTTTTGCTATAGTACTCCACTTGATATATGTGTCAAAAATCTTTATTATGAATTGTTGGGGTTTTTATTTCCTGATGTTATGGACACGGAGATGGAAAATTAGGGAGAAGAAAGAAGGAAGATGAAGAAGAGAGGTAGGAAACAAAAAGTCAAGAGAGAGGGTGAGTTGAAAATACAAGAGAGGAAGGGGAACAAAGAAAACACAGGAAGACATTGAAGTCTGCCTCCATACCCACAGGATGGCAGAGAGAGGGGGAAAAACAAAACAAAACACGAAAAAGGAACATCGACAAAACCAACCAAACATTGTGAACTAAGAATTACACAACCATATCACACAAAAATAGATATAAAAATACAACAACAATGTCACAGAAAAACTCATGGTACCGAATAATCAAGCTCTAGTAATGATAACCTCAGCCCAAGAATATTTCCTTAAACACCAGAGACCCCACATCTATGTGTGTGTGTTAGCATGCTGGTGCATATAAGGTTTCTCCATAAGAGTGTTCGATAGTTGGTGTGAGCAGACATCAATCCGTCTCCCAGGAATCGATGCAGACATGAAGGAGATCGGAGCAAAGACATCCAAAGGACCGCCAGAGCCCCAGGCGGACCCGGGCGGGGCCGACCGCATCCCCCAAGAGAGGAGCAAAGGAGAACCCCAGGGGAACATCCAGCGGCCACTATGCAGGGGCCCGGGGGGCAGCAGTGACGAGCCCACGGGCCCACGGGCCCCGCCGGCGACCGGCCGCACCGGGGCGGGCCGGTTATTCCAGATGGGTGTGCGTCTGCATGGGATTATTGTGGACTCTGTCATTTTTAGAAACTCCCACCATGCTGTCAGGGAGGAGCTGATATTTATGCTTTTAAAGCATTCATATTGTTTTATATTTGAGCTAATAAATGGTAGGTCTGAAAGTTTTATCTTATTACATAGTGTCTGTTCTACGTCTATCCAGGACTCGTCTAGGTAGCTATGTTTTAACCATCTTGATATGTATTGGAGCCTGTTGGCTAAGAAATAATGATGGAAGTTTGGTAGATCTAGACCTCCTTTTTCTTTGGTCTTCTGCAGTGTTTTTAAGCTGATACGTGGGGGTTTATCTTTCCAAAGAAATTTAGAGATAGAGGAGTCCAGAGATCTAAACCAGTCTAGTGATGGTTTACTTGGGATCATTGAGAATAAGTAGTTGATTCTGGGCAAAACCATCATTTTTATTGAAGCAACCCTTCCCATAAGTGATATGGGTAGAGATTTCCATCTAGCAAGATCATCTTCCACTTTTTTTAAAAGTGGGATGTAGTTTAGCGTTATTAAATCTGCCAGTCTTGGTGAGACATTGATACCTAAATAGATAATATTCCCTGACTGCAGTTGTGTATTAGTTGGATTCTGGACAGAACAATTGATTGGAAGAACTGTAGATTTTAACCAATTTATAGAAAAATCTGAAACATTTGAGTAAGAGTTTATCAACCCGATTACCTGAGAGAAAGAGGTTTGTGAATGCTGGAGAAAAAGTAATACATCATCTGCATAGAGACTGATTTTATGTTCTATGTTATTGCATTTTATGCGTTTAATATTGTGAGTTTGCCTAATTGCTGAAGCTAGTGGTTCAATAAAAATAGCGAACAGGGAGGGAGAGAGAGGACATCCTTGCCTGGTACCATATTTATGTAAGGTTACAAATAAGAATTTCCAGTTAACTCTATCAAATGCTTTTTCTGCATCTAAAGATAATATATTAGTTTTAATGTTTTTACAGTAAGAAAAATCTATTAAATCTATTAATCTACGTGAATTTGTGGATGAATGTCTCCCGTTAATAAAACCAGTTTGATCAGGAGGTATTATAAGAGGGGTTACTTTATCTATCCTTTTTGCGAGGGCTTTGCAGATTCTTTTAAGATCAACATTAATGAGGGATATGGGACGATAGCTGGGAGGAAACAAAGGGTCTTTACCTGATTTTAGTAGAAGACTAATGTAGGCAGAATTCATATTTGGTGGGAGTCTGCCATTTTCCTTGGTTTCCTGCAGCATTCTGTGGAATGTTGGTGCCAGAATATTCCAGAATTCTTTATAGAACTCTGCTGGAAATCCATCTGGGCCTGGAGCCTTGTTATTGGGCATGCCTTGGAGTGCCTCCTGGAGTTCAGCCGCTGTTAGTGGTGAATCCAGGGCCATCGCTTGACTTTCAGATAATTTAAGTAGTGTTATGTTATAAAAAAAAATGTCAATTTCATGATCCGATGGATTTATCTCTGGTGAGTATAAAGCCTTGTAAAATTCTTTAAATGTGTTGTTTAGTCTTCCAGGATCATATACTGTATTCCCGGTCTGATCTTTAATAGCAGATATAGTTGTTTTTTCTTTATTAATTTTAAGTTGTTTAGCCAAAAATCTACCTGATTTATTACCTTGTTCAAAGTTTTCTATCCTAAGTCTTTGAATTAAGAACTGGGTCTGTTTATTAATAATTTGATTTAATTCTAGCTTTGCTTTACGGATTTTGCCTAGTCTCTCCTCATCTAGAGAAGCTTCTAATGAATTAATAATTTCTTCTAATTCCTGAATACGTTTTATTTCCATTTTCTTTTTATTTGATGAGAATGAGATTATTTTACCTCTAATCACAGCTTTTCCTGCCTCCCAAAGAATGGATGGCGACGTACCAGGGAGGTCGTTATATTCCAAATATGAGGCCCACTCTTTTTCGAAATATTTAATAAATTCTTTATCCTTAAGTAAGGATATATTAAATCTCCAATTTTTGCTTTGAGGTGTTTCTTTTTTATTTACTAAAGTTAGAGAAACAGGAGCATGATCGCTAACAGCTATAGGGTGTATCTCAGTGTCTGAAATGTCAGTCAACAGTGAGCTGCTGACTAACAAATAATCCAGTCGAGAATATGAATGGTCGACATTTGAGAAGAAAGTATATTTTTTGTCATTGGGGTGAAGAGATCGCCATGCATCACAAATTCCATAATCGCTCATGTACTGTTTCACTATATCTATAGATTTCCAGCTGCGCTGAGTCCCTGCTGTGCTGAGCCTGTCTATTTCTTCATTTAAACCAAAGTTGAGGTCGCCCCCAAGAAGAAGTGAGCAATCCATGTGTTCAAGGACCACAGAGAAGAAGGAATGAAAGAATGAGGGGTCATCAACATTCGGACCATATATACTGACAATACATAACTTTTGGTTATGTATAGATAGTTTTACTATAATAAATCTACCCTCTGGATCTGTAACTGTATCTATTACTGTAAAATGTACATTTTTCTTTATTAATATGCTACTCCCCTTTGTCTGGAGTTATAGCATGCAGATAAACACATTAGGAAACTCAGGGGATTTAAGATCATCTGCAGCTGAGGTAGATTTATGGGTTTCTTGTAATAAGACGACATCTGCCTTCAATCTTTTAAGCTGGTTAAGAATCTTAACTCTTTTCTCTGGTGCCAGCTCCATGAATATTCCACGTGACAAACCTTAGAGTAGTCATAGTTTTGAGATAAAAGTTGTAAAGGCCATATCACCATAGAAACTGATAAACACAGGTGTATTATTAGTTTGTGCTTGGGGTTGCCTGATTGAAAATCCAAAAGCCGAGATATAAGAGAGAAATAGAAGAAAGTTGTGAAGGTGTGAAGGGTGAGGGTGAGAGAGAAAGAAATAGTTATATTATGAAAAAATTCTGTGTGTGTGTGTGAGTGATAAAAGAAGGAACAATGAGTGACAAAGACATTTGGTGATAGACATGTGAAGATGAGAAAAGAAAAAAGAGCCAGTAACCCAGTGCTTAGCTCTGGCCCCGCCCACATTGAGTAATGTAAACAAGTTTACAGAGCTGTGCTAACATTAGATTATAGTTGACTGATAAAACAACTCTTATCTAGCCAGTGTTACATGACTAATAAAGCCAGGGAGTAAGCTGGGGGTCCCTGAACAGCTGCCCATTAACATATAGTTTATCTACCGCTACTGTAGCTCTGGTGCCTTCACTGATATATTTCTTCCTGATTGGGAACAAAACGCGCATTCTATCCAGGATTTCCTTCGGGTATTAATCGTTAACGCTGTAATTCGTTCCCCGCAGCTCTCTGCCCAGGCCTCTGACCTGCTCTTTTTGCTTGTAATGCTCGAATTTAGCAACAATAGGTCGCGGCCGGCTGTTGTTGGGCTTCTTACCTCCGAGCCGGTGGACGCGGTGAAAAGTTATGTTTTTTACCGTGTCGCTTGGGAGCTTTAACTGATGTTGGAGAAAATCTCGGACGGTGGATTCAGCGTCGTCCTCAGCCTGTTCTGGGATCCCGGAAAAAACAAGATTGTCCCGCATTCCCCTGGCCTGTATATCCAAGATAGTTTCTTTCATCCTCTTCCTTTCTCCGGACAGCTGCGTCATCCCCTCGGTGAGTTTCTTTACACTCTCCCTAAGCATTTGGTTTTCTGCAGCGAGCGATGCTACCTGTTGTTGGCTGAACTCCAGGGATTCCCTTAGAGCTTGAAATTCTTTATGGAGAACCTCAACCAGGCCCAGACGGGCGTCTAGGCTGGTTAGCTTCTTATCTATTGAGTCCAGGACATCGCTGTAGCTTTTCTCTGGAGAGATGGTGGAGGTGCTGGCCTCTGAACGGGTGCGTTTCTGTGATGGTGTGCTTATCAGCATAGCAGAGATGGTTTTCTGTGGCGTGCCCATAACAACGTTGTCAAAGCACTCGTCCAAGTAGCTTTCCAGGCTGTGCAAGGTTTCCTCGTCTAGTTTGTTTATGGAGAAATACAAAATAAAGGTTATTATTATTAAACATTTGCTATATTTGGCTCAAATATTATGGTTTGTTTTTACCCGAGTTTGTTTGTCTTACCAGTTTACCGCCATATTATTTACGCACAGCTCTCGCGAGATCTCAGCAGCAGCTCATCCTCTCAGTTCCATACAGTAGCATACAGTTTTTAACAGACAGTTTCAAAGACAGCAATTTCACAGCTCAGACGTATACGTGAGACGACAAAAAAATGAGCAAACAGGTACAGCGCTTAAAAACACTTTAACCAACAATGAACGAGATCTAACTCGCTAAAACTCTATTTTCTCCATTTATATCCGCCCAGACACAATATTAGTATAAATGAACCGGTTCAGTCCTACTTTGCCTTAAAGGAGGTCCAGTCCACTAGGAGGAGAGCAAATTGTGTCCGTCGTTGAGCAAGAAAAGGAAGAGTTATAAAAAAAACCTGTACAGGATTTTAAGAACCGTGTGGCCCAAAGGCAGGCTGGATGGCCTGTAGGTCGACGTCTAACGAACTGTCTGGGAACAGTTCTGATATAGCTCACACGAGATACACAAACCATATGAGCACTTCGAAGCGAGTTCTTCCCCGGTCCAGCGGGTCAGAACAAAAGAGAATCTTCACCGGTGAGATGTCCTCTGTTCAGCAGTAGTTCATCCAAGAACTTCCAGCTGGAGAACAATTCAAAATGGGCGCGACTACTCTTATAGCCCCCTTTGGTCGTGATGTCATCGCTGATATCACTGTGGATGGTCATGGACCAATAGGAGTGTGTTGGGGGTCACTGCTAGGATTGCTGGGAAATGTGGTCTGCTCAGTCCATCTTTGAAATAGCTCCCAGACATTCAAAAGTCTGTTCAGTTCATCTTATGAGAAATGCAATCACAACATCCCCCCTTAGTTCTGAAGCATTGAACCAATGTTCAGTCTTTGGAACCAGAAGTTGATTCATTTTCCATGTGAACCAGGAAACGTTGCTGTCCTTCTGCGGCAGGGAAGGTTAAACAGTTCAGTCCATTCGAAGAAAAACAAAAAAAATATTTTGGTCCCAGCATCTCCCCCTTTAGATCTGAAGGATGGAATGTCTTTACAGTCTTTAGAGCTACACTGGGTCCATTAATTCAAGGTGTGTCTGGGCAGGGCTACCTGAGTCTGGGCAGAGACTAACCTACCACAAATAAAAGTTTAAAATTGTAAAGCATATATAAAAACAAAAAAACTAAATTACCCACATTGTCAACATCATACTCGTGGTTTGATTCCTCATCAATGCTTGCAAGGATGGAGAAGGCAAAGGACAGGAAAGGAAAATGTATGAAATTTGGGGTAAAATGTTGATTAGCTAGCCCCCATCCGGCACTGGGTTCGGCTTGTGCCGTTAGCATGGGAGGAGCTACAAACAATCACATAACATTTGTAAAAAGTTAGTTCTAGCTTGTAATTGTCTGAATCGCCTGCAGGAGGTGTGCAACACTACTGCAGTGTCGACCATTCAACTACAGGAAAAGCCACTGTGAAGGCCATAGTGTGACTTTGTACAATCTGCTTTCTTAGGGACTTTGAGAAAGTCAAGTTAAATTCAATGGATAAAAGACTGAATTATTTATCATTAACAAACCTTGAAATAGCTGTGTTCAGGCTATATGTCAGGTGGGTTTGTGCGGGTAGCAGAGTTTTAGTGGTTTTCAGGATTTCTAAACCACGTCTAGAATAAATCTGGATCCATCTTTTAGTCAGGTAGTGTGCAGATAAGTCAGCTTCTCTAACGAAGTCTTGTGTTAAATGATACCAATGTGTCACTTAACCACTCCCAAAAGAGAAACTGCAAAACCTGAAAGGGTTATTTTAATGCACTTAGAATGTTTTTACAGTTACTACTGTAGCCTGAAAGGTGTTAATCTGTACGTCTGCAGATTACTCTAAAACAAAACAAAAATTATGGATGCAATTAGTTGTTAATGCATGCTAGAGGTGAGTTTTGAAACATGCCCCCCGTTCTGTTAGGACTATTTACTGGTCCCCCCCCCCCCCCCTTCCCCCGCCTTCCACTGGTGTGGAGAAAGGCTTTGCCTCCAAGGAGGAGAGCTTGAGGTGGAACTTACTCTGGTTAAGCAAAAGAGCAGCAGTCATGACTGCTGTGTCATTCAGTTTAAGAGGGGCTTCATCACATCTGATGAAGCTGCATGTGACTGTCAGCACGTGTTTGTTGTCTCCTGCTGGGTTCAGGTGCATCCAAGGGAATATGACCCCCCTTCGCTGAGAGGGATTACTGCCGAGTAGCTGGAACCCATGGAGCTGGCAGCAGGATAAGTATCCTTGGGTGCAGGTCTCGGTCATGTTAGCCTTTGAAAGCCAGGATGTCACCTGTTGGAAGATGTCACATGAAGCTTTGGGGCTCTTCTGGTCACATGCAAGGAAGTTATGGGTGGGGGTTAAGATGACCCCCCTTTGGTCTGTTAGGTCAGCCCATGGAGGAGGACCTCGCTCGTTGTGGGCGTAGACCAATGGACCTGTCTTCAGCCTAAGATCCGGAAGGCTGCAAGAAAAAGCTTCTAGCTCATGGGTCACACCTGGTGGTGGCAGCATCATGTCTGGTGGTGAACAGTAAATCACCAGCCTCTGGATGAGGTGAAAGTTCGGATCCTGTTCCTGCATCTTCACCACGTCAAAATGTTTAGGTTCATACCTGGGGTGTGCATTTTCAGTTCCCATCTGTCGCCAGGAGAGGGCGCTGACGGGATGGACTTGTGGGAGAGGGAGCCAACGATTCTGGAAATCCCACAGGATTCTGCGGTCAGCTCCTGGTCTGGACCGGCTGCAGAGCACCAGGGCCCGTTCTTGGCAGTGGCTGGTGGTACCTGGGTCACAGACCTTGAGCTGGAGTGGTTTCCCAGGAGACAGCATGGCTCTGGTTCCCTCCTCAGGCAAGGTTGAGCACATCAAACTAATCTCTGATCCTGCGTCCAGGAGAAAATTAAATTTGACATATCCTCCTATAAAGATCTTACAGTGTAGGTGACCTGCAAGTTCTGTGTGAAGTAAGTTGCATAAAAATCTCAGACAACGTGTTTGTGGTATTTTTACTGGAAAGATCCCAAGGAGCGTTTGGGGTCTCTCAAAAGCAGTTCTTCAGCTGACCAGGTCACCCTTGGCAGCTGTGAGAACTGGAACCACGCCTAGTCATACAGATGGAGGTTCAAAGTATGGATTACCTGGAGGATTGGATGCCTCTGATGATCTGGATGGACTCATCAAACGCTGGACTGCTTCAAACAAATACCTGCGACAAGCATCCTCAACATCTCCCTTCGTTATAGTTTCATTCTGAACTCTACCATCAAACTTTTCTCTTTCATGGTAGTTATGGGACGTTTTCCTGTCCGACCAATAATAATCTGGCTGCTTTGGTTTCAACTTATTCCAGTTGTCACCCCCTTGGCTCTGTGATGAAAACCTATGTTGTTTTCTAGGTGCATCTCCAGCCATGGTTGGAGTGGGAGGAGCTTCTCTGCCTTCCAGTGGGCGGCTCTCCTCTACAGCCTGAATGTGCAGCACTTATGGATCAGCATCTGCATGGTTGGGGCACGCCAGCGTTTCCCAGGCCAACTGAGCGTATTTTTGGATTTCCTGGATCCCTAGTTTCCTCGTCCTGCTGTACATATTCACCTGGAAGTGAATAGATTTGTGCAGGTTATGAAGAAATAAAGATTTGAAAGTCTGATCTTCCTCTAAACCAGGAGCACTGCGTCCTTGGAAATACGCAACTCTTAAGCGACGGTAAAATTCTCTCGGCGGTTCATGTTTCTTCTGTTTCAAGGAAAAAGTCGCTAAAGTTGCAGAGGCCTGATCTGTAAATATAGCATATTCTACCCTTAAGGCTTGACAGAGGGTAGAATAGCAGTCTCTGATCTCAGGGGGTAAGGTTTCCATGAAACTGTGTACACCCCTGGAGGTTGTTTTCCAAATAAGTTTTAATTTCTCCCGTGTTGAAGGGTAAGGCAGGTCTAGGAGGCAATGTTCTACTTCTCTTAAATAATTGTCAACATTTGAGGTAGAATCACTTGGATCAAAGCGTTCTATGTCCTGTGCTAATGATTCCAGTTGTCTTATTCGCATGCCGTACTCACTGGGTCGGCATGCCTTATTGGAATCAAGATCGTCTGGTCCGCCTGAGTCCCAAGGATGGCCCTCTGGTCGTCTCTGAGGAGACACTGGTTCAAAGTACAGGGTGCTGCGAGTCAGATCAGCTGGCTGCATTCTGCTCCTCCACTTTGGACCCCTGCAGAGCCCAGGCCCTGTGGCTTGCTGACAGTGACAGCTGTCAAATTAACATCAACACCTACTCTAGGTTCTGTGGAGATGAGAGGTGTGGCTTTAATGTGGGGTGAAAACCTTGGACAAGCATGCAGCTCTATCTGACCCACGTCAGGTAGTTCCTCTGTCTGCTCTTCCATCCCTTCTGTGTTCTCAGTGTCAACCAGCTCCTTCAGTCTATTCTCAGCCAGTTCAACCCTTGCTTCTACTTTGGAGAGCTCTATTCTAGTTACTTGCTCCCTGTCCAGGGCTTCATCACGTTCCTGAGTCAATCTGGCACATCTTTCAGCCTCTAATTTAATTATCCGTTGGTAGAGCAAGGCAAGTTGTCCAAACACATCTGAAATCGGAACCTTCTTATCTGGCTTTTTCATGAATTCCGCCAACGCCTGTATTCTTTCTTCAAATTCCACAATGTCATAACTATCTAAGCAAACACGTTCCTCTGAAGACAAACTGATGACGTTACCAATGATTTGTTGTACTTTTAAGTCTGTGAACTCCTGGGGAGTCACAGCTGCAGCTACCTGGGGACCTGATTTCTCCATATCTGTTAAAGGTATGGGAAGGCAAATGACAAGAAAACAAACAGCAAAGCAGCCAAGCTTTAGCTGTCAAAAGAGTTGCTGAATAGCAATAACAACAAAGACAAACAACACAACAAACAAGCCTTAGCTTTCAAAAGAGTTGCTGAAAAGCAACAACAAACAGTACAGCAACCAAGTCTTAGCTGTCAAACGAGTTGCTGAAAAGCAACAACAAACAGCAAGGATAACAAGCCTTTGCTTTCAAACGAGTTGCTGAAAAGCAACAACAAACAGCAAGGCCAACAAGGCTTGGCTTTCAAAAGAGTTGCTGAAAAGCAACAACAAACAGCAAGGCAAACAAGCCTTAGCTTTCAAAAGAGTTGCTGAAAAGCAACAACAAACAGCAAGGATAACAAGCCTTCACTTTCAAACGAGTTGCTGAAAAGCAACAACAAACAGCAAGGCAAACAAGCCTTAGCTTTCAAACGAGTTGCTGAAAAGCAACAACAAACAGCAAGGCAAACAGGCCTTAGCTTTCAAAAGAGTTGCTGAAAAGCAACAACAAACAGCAAGGCAAACAAGCCTTAGCTTTCAAAAGAGCTGCTGAAAAGCAACAACAAACAGCAAGGCAAACAAGCCTTAGCTTTCAAACGAGTTACTGAAAAGCAACAACAAACAGCAAAGCAACCAAGCCTTAGCTGTCAAAAGAGTTGCTGAAAAACAACACAACACGCACGTCAATGGACACTTCAAAACACCTCTTATAAATATGCACTCTCTCCTATACATATATGGGTGTGGTCATGTGCGGTTAAATAGGTGCACAAGCTATGAAATCAAGCTGTGACTTACCCAACACTGATAAGTGTTAAAATTGCTATTTGTGTCGAACTGCTGCATAGGCTGGCAGATCAGTCTATGACTTATCACCCACTTTAAGTGTTAAAATTGCTTTTCCTACCCTTTAAGGAAATCTCAGCAATGCAGTTAGGAAAAATCTCTCTCTCTAGTCAGTTTAGCAGTAAGTTAGCCAGGATCAAATTAACTCTGGAAGTTAACTCAGGCAACATACATGCTTAAAAGGTTACACACAAGGGAAGACAAACACCATATATTTGCAAAATCTCTCCAAGAAATGTCAAGTAAAATGGTGAGTTAACTGCAGGCTAGGTCACTGTGATCGCAGCATATGGGATTAGCTGCAAACTAACCTAGGTTGTGATCTGCAGTTAACACAGAGCACACTGAAATCAGTTTAATTGTATGAGCACAGGTATTGAAAATCTGTGTGATTCATTTAAATGCAATTTAAATAAATGAAAGTTACCATGAAGTTAGCTGCTAGTTAGAACAGAGTGCTGTGTTTACACAAGCACAATAAAGGTTTAAATTTAGAATTCAGGTTCTGGAAAAATTTGGATAGTCAATTTAAATGCGATTTGAATAATGAGTTTAAAATGTAGCAATGGAATTAACTGCAGGTTAGCTCAGGACTCCTGTGTTTTACACAAAGCACACTGAGATAAGTTGCAGCTTCTGAGCATCAGCATGCAGAAAACTTTGATTAAAGTCCACTGTTTAAGCTGATCTAAACATCCAAAACCACACAATGCTTAATCAAAATCACCTGATAATTATCTATGTAGCTTAACTGAGCGTCAAAGGCAACAGAGAAAATTTCTAAGAGTTACCAACACCTGTCCGCTTCAAGGTTTGGAATAATAACTCTAAAAATGTCAAAATCTGCGTTACTTATATGTATGCAGAACAATTATGTCCACTCAACGCCCTCCCACGGGCTGCACCAATTATGTTGTGCCGCAGATAGGTAGGATTTGGCTATAAATAATTATGAATAATTGCTTAGGGTAATTATTAATAAGATTAATAATTGTATGTAAAAATTACCAAGTTTAGGGGCACCATCCTATTGGATTCCAGGAACATTTATATATCTATATAGCCAAATTGTTCAGTCTCAGATCTTAGACAATAATAATAGGTGAACATTAAACACAATTAACATGAAATGAAATCAGTGAGACATCTGAGGTTCGGGTCAGAAAAGGAGGGGGGCCCTCACTCCAGGGGGCTCAAATCACAGATAGCCTAGGAGACAAAGTCATAAATCTCAGCTCTGTGCCAAGATGGAGGGGAGCACATGGAGTCTAAGAAAGAATAATAAAACTAGCTTTGGCTAAAGGAGCACATGGGGGAAGCGTCCATGTGGTAGGCCTCTATGGAGGACTACGGGGGTCATTGGAAAAGCAATACAGCATTTTGACGATGACGGCTTAATTGTGAATTAAAAATATAGATTGCTAAATATAATTTCAAATTCAACAATTAATCCATACAAAAAAAGACAAATTTGAAAAGCATTTTGTAATTACACATTTTAAATTGAAATACTAAAGAGGAATTGCAAATTGTATTTATTATTTCATTATTAAATACTGTGATTTGAAAATGTTTTTCAAATCCTATTTCAAAATGGAGAATTAAATAACACAATTAATAAATGAGATTGTAAATATCTTTCCTTTTCATACATTTAAAAAAGTTATTCCCTTTTCTAAATCCGTTTTCTCTTTCCAGCTCTCATTTTCAAATCCTTTTTGCAATTGCATTTCCTAAATGGTTTACCCTCTCCTTTTAGCATTCGAGTGACCCTCCTGGTCCCTACACTGCAATTTGAAAATGTATTTTTAAATCCGATTTCAAAAGGGAGAATTAAATAACACAATTAATAAATGAGATTGTAAATATCTTTCCTTTTCATACATTTAAAAAACGTTTTCCCTTTTCTACATTTGTTTTCTCTTTCCAGCTCTCATTTTCAAATCCTTTTTGAAATTGCATTTCCTAAATGGTTTACCCTCTCCTTTTAGCATTCGAGTGACCCTCCTGGTCCCTGACAACACTGAAAACAAAGTTCAACCAATCACAGCTGCTCCTCGAATGTAACCAGCTCTCTCATTGGTTAGACAGCCACATTTGAGTGGAGCTTGCCGAGCTGTGCGCGCGCCAGTGCAAACAGAGTTGTAATAAATACACATTAACTGTTTGGAATACAGCATATAATGCACCCAAGATGTCCGGCTCAGAAGTTTCTCGCATTTTGCGAGACCTTGCAAATGAGATGGAGCGGCATCGTTTAAACGGAGTGGAGACAGAGGGGCCGTCAACCTCCGTGCAGAGGCAAACCCTAGCAAGACATCCCATTGAAGGTAATGTAGCCGTTATTAGTATGACTTTGTCTTCTCCCGTGGCTGTAAAACAGTTGTACCATATTTATGTACAAACTCTTGTACAGTCAATAGCTACGTTTACATGGAACATTTCTATCCGATCGAACAAAATTCGCTCATGTAAACATTTCTGGTCGGATTGATTTCAGTGTGATCAATTAAATTTTGTCCATGTTAACATAGTTAATGAAGTATCACGTGGTTGTGAAATGCCGTTTTTGAATCCCTGCATTAGAAGACCAAACAACATAGCTAGATTTCCAAGATTATATAAGCTTACATTTAAGTAACTGGTTACAGTAGCATAAAATCCAGGTTTATTAACAACAACACATTAAATGATCTCAACATTTGTGCCAATCTTTTTTCAATTTTACAAAATCATATTCAAGCTAGCATTCTGCTTTGAATATGTTCAGTTTAATAGTTTCTGCTGTTTGTTTTTGTTTCTATGTTAATTAAAAAATCAGTTTAGCAATTTTTTGAAATGCAGTCGCTATGAAAACTTTAGACATCAATTATGTCAGAGATAACAATGCATTATTTTCATTATTTATAATTATTGCATTATTTTAAGCTCCCAGCTTTAGTCCGTGAGGCAGACACTCTGTTTACTTTTAAGGCCAGGCTTAAAACTTTCCTTTTTGATAAAGCTTGTAGTTAGAGTGGCTTAGGTCATCCTGAGCTATCTCTGTAGTTATGCTGCTATAGGCTTAGACTGCTGGAGGACAGACTTACCAATTTTCTTCACTCTGCTACTTCCTTTTCTCCTACGACTCTCCAGTTGTATTACAGTACATTCTGTTATTTCGACTGTTAACTTTGTTTTCTCTCAGTGTTTTTCTCCCCATCGAAGATACACCTGGTCTGGTATCCTGCTTGGCTGCAATGCCCTGTTGGACGGGGGTCATCGACTGGGATGATCCTCTCAGTAATTGAACATCCACTGTGTCCTGTTATCAACTTTTTACTTTCTGTAACATAGAAAGTTCTCTTATATCGGATCTTCTGTTCCTTCTGTGTTCTGCTCTGTCTTCTCAAACCCCCAGACGGTCGTGGCAGATGGCCGCTCCTACTGAGCCTGGTTCTGTTGGAGGTTTCTTCCTGTTAAAGGGGAGTTTTTCCTCTCCACTGTCGCTACATGCTTGCTCAGTATGAGGGATTGCTGAAGGATTGCTGTGGTTGGAAATCTGCCCAACCTCACGCCAATGACTGACGCAATCTGCTGGGATTCCTTAAATAGGAAACTTTTTAACTGATTGGAATGTTTGTATAATTGAATTGAAATGACTTCTTGTTAAGTGCCTTGAGATGACATCTGTTGTGAATTGGCGCTATATAAATAAACTGAATTGAATTGAAATTATTTTCAGCCCCCCTCTTCTGAAGTACTTGATATATCCAAGGTCTTCGCATGACTTCTTATCCGAACTATATAGTCAGTTATGCTACATATGATGATCTTAACAGCCTTATAAAAAATATACCCGGCTTTGCATGTGTGAAAACCCAATATATAGGTCTTCAGAAAAAATAAACTTTCAACTTTCTTTTACAGCTGAAGTCTGCAGAATATTTGCACCGTACACTGACAGGACTACAAGTAACCGCCATGTTGTTGCAAGGCGTCGATCAAGCTATACGAGATCATACTTCTGTTTGAGCAACACCGATCAGATGGTGGCACCGACAGCACAAGAAAAGGACATACTAAGTGCAGCTGGTCTTGGAGAACAGAGACTAACTTTTTTTGGTAAGTAGATAGATATGCAGACTGGCCATATCATTACTTTATCATTGTATATTCCTCACAATATGGACCATTAGGATGTATTTTTGCTCCAGTTTTTCAGTTATGGTAATTTAATGAGGGTGACTTTAAACACAGACTGGGAATCAAATATAGCTTAATTCAATATTAATTATTTTACAGGGGATGAAAACAGTGCTGACGAATTCAAATGTCACATTTTGACTGCCTATCCAAAACTCAAAGAGTGTGGTGGCTTTGAGATATTAAGATTATCAGGGATGACAAGGAGCAAAAAGCTTTCTGTAATGCCTTGCCCAAGCACAGGATACACCATTAAATCAGTCAAGACACACATCAAGAGTGCCCTCATCTATGTGCGTCCAATGCAGAAAAGCATTGATACAACTCCAGTGAGTGTTACTTTCCCTCTTTCACACACTCTTTCTACATTTATATTATTTCATAAGATTGTTAGAATTAAAAAGAAAGAAAGAAAGAAAGTGAATGTTTATAAAATTCAAGAATGTAATTGAATGATGTAATGTAATCATTCTTACAGACTGAACCTGAAAGTGTTGTTTGTGGGCCTAAGGAAAAATGCCTGATTTGTGCTGAGGATGTCCTTTTCAATCAACTTAAAGATCATGTTAAGAATTGCAGGTAAGAGCATGGAACATTGTTTACCTTGAACATTAGTAAAATTGGTATTATCAGTCAAGCTGTTGACTGATGATACAAGAGTCTAACCTATCTGATAATCTGTCACCAAATTTATGGATGTTTTCCTTCTGTATCTAATTTCTAAATAAGAGACACTTTAAAATGCAGAATAAAGTCTGTAGCTCTTATCATAAACAACACTGATTAATTTTATAAGCAATTTTGTTGTAGGCAGTGAACCACCTAACAGCGATTCAAACAATCAAGAGACTGACCATATTCCCAGTGTAGTTGATATGGACATAGCCCAATCACCCACAGATGCTGGAACTTCACAAATCATAGACTTGACTGAAGATAATGGTGTACAGGTAATTTTTACTACAGTGGGCTTGACTTATTTCAGATTAGTCTAACATTTGCTGTAAATACTCAAATTCTTAGATGAAATATGAAAAACAGTTATTTTAAATTCCTTAAAACTACATCTTAGAGGGCCTTGAATATGTAGCAGTAAAAACATAGGAGTCAAAGTAATTAATGATTTTCCAAATACAGCCACATGTTTTTTTTTATCTGTTTAATACATAGTCTCTTTGTATGACTTTTGTAGGAAACCTTGCATGAATGGCGATCCATACGGTCCCAGCAGGATCAAGAATACATGGAATCCCTTCTTGTAGACCAAGCAAAGGTATATTATTTATGCAATGTATTTGTTGTTTCACAGACCAAACACTTTTTAAACCCACGTCTCTGTACAAGGCAAAATTAGCCAATTGTGTGGCCTCATCTTAATACATTCACACATGCAGGCATTGTCTATACGAGCTGCTAAAGTACAAATTGAATATTAGAATGAAACTTTTAGAAAAACAGAGTATCATCAGAACAACATAGAGTGTAAAAGTTCTGGCAGCTAAGAAGATGAAACTGAAGGTTATTGAAACAAGATATTAGAAATTACAAATTCCTTCCTATCCTTTTATCATGGTCCTTAATTTCAACTGTGACATTCATACGGTAGTGTCAGACTTTGCCAATATAAAAGCATGGATCCACCTTGCTTTCTATCTACAGTTGTATAGCCACACCGTGTTTGAGATTGGCTTATCCAAGTCACCAAGTCTACCTACTTAATGGAAGAATCTGTAAGATTTCCGATACAAATCTATGACAAAAATGACTCAAACCATGATTAAATTAAATTCAGTTCAATTCAGTTTATTTATATAGCACCGATTCACAACATATGTCATCTCAAGGCACTTAACAAGAAGTCATTTCAATACATTTATACAAACATTCCAATCAGTTAAAAAGTTTCCTATTTAAGGAATCCCAGCAGATTGCGTCAGTCATTGGCGTGAGGTCGGGCAGATTTCCAACCACAACAATCCTTCAGCAATCCCTCATACTGAGCAAGCATGTAGCGACGTTGGAGAGGAAAAACTCCCCTTTAACAGGAAGAAACCTCCAACAGAACCAGGCTCAGTAGGAGCGGCAATCTGCCACGACCGTCTGGGGGTTTGAGAAGACAGAGCAGAGACACAGAAGGACCAGAAGATCTGATATAAGAGTAATTTCTATGTTACAGAAAGTAAAAAGTTGATAACAGGACACAGTGGATGTTCAGTTACTGGGAGCATCATCCCAGTCGATGACCCCCGTCCAACAGCGCATTGCAGCCAAGCAGGATACCAGACCAGGTATATCTTCTATGGAGAGAAAAACACTGAGAGAAAACAAAGAAAGAAAGAAAGTATGCTACGGACCACAAAAGTTCATTAATGCCACCTGGTGGTTGGAAGAAACGCTTTGAATCATACAGATTCTGCCTTAAGTAAGCTGATCTGCAGCCATGTCATTGGCTTATTTGGTATTTGTAACAATTTGCAGGCATACTTTGTGGCTGTTGATACACAGCAACACAGCTGTATGCTGTGAAGTTAGGTTCTTAAATGAGTATGTTATTTAATTCAAAGCATCATTTGGTCCCTCAGACAATGGATAAACACATATTTATAATTGTTTACCTGTTGAGGGGCCAGTCTGTATTAATGTTGAATTTAATGAATTTTCTTATTCTTGATATTCATTACAGCTTGATAAGGAGAGGATATTCTCTGAAATGGAAGATAAGCGGAAAAAGGTTTCATTTATATGTATAAGTTGTCATATTATTTTTTGTAATGATGATAATTTGTTAAGATCCTTAAGTGTAAATATTTCCTTTTGTTTCTTTGTCTAATTTGTGTGTAAATAAAAAAATAAATAAAACTGATTAGATATCACCTCAGAGTTTACTTCTGACAGATGTGCAAATCCAAGTACAAACAGTTTGAAGTTCTGTTTTATGATTGCAGGTGATACATGACAGGCAGTTAAGAATGGCTAATCTTCTTGAGGAACCAAATGGAATACCTCTTAGATTTAAATACACCAGTGGTATTACTAGAACCAGAAGATTTGCTCTCTTCGAATCCATTGAGGTTGTTGAATTTTGCAATATTTCATTACTTTTGTTGAACAATGTGAGAAAATTGCTTCAGAATCATTAATTTTAATATAGGGATGTTTCATTTGCATATATATTTTTAAAGGTACTATTTGACTTTGTGGGGGAAGTAGATGATGTCACAGAATACTTCCACATCCAAGATACCCTGTCACTGACAACTTTAAAAAGCACCATGTCTGGAACACTTCAAGAAAACAACATCAGTGAATCCAAAACACTCTATGTCCACTGGATTCAACATGATGATCCTGAGGTTAGAGCAAGTTGACTTGTTAAACACAAAAGAACACAAATTGTGATGAAGAAAGCAAAAAACTAATCATTATACTGGAGATATGTTTTGGTTGTTCAATGGCTCATGTTAACTTAGACTCAGATTTTATTTGTTGATGTTTGAATGTGACATTAGAAATAGTTTGGTGTTAGTAAATATATAATTTGTTTTCTTTACACTATCTAAATCGGAGTAAAATTGGAAAGATGCAACTTTTGGCAACACGAACATTGTGTTATTATTCATTGCAGTTTATCCCAAAACTTGAATGCAGTCAAGACAAATCACCCAGTTCATTTGACCAATTCTGGAACTCACCCTTGCCATCACCTGGGCATGACACCTCTTTTTCTACTGATCAGTAAGAGATTTTGCAAATGCGTCCCAGAATTTACTATTTTATTCTTACGTTATGCATAGCCTAATTAGTACAAAGCATTTTTTTTGCCCATCATGTTTGAGAACCCCATTCAGTTCTGTTGTTTAACTGGTTGGCATTACTTAATCCCCTGATTGCAGTGTAATTTCTACATTAGTCATCCCACTGTCACAAGTTCTCACTGTAGGTTCAAAGCAAGCAGATTATTACCAAATTTATCTTTTAATGTTTTGCTTGTTGTTATTTTTATGTTAAACTCCCTCCAGGACTGATCTTTCAACCATTTTGAGTCGACTTGGTGAAAAGATTGATCATGCTTCATGTCCTACCAGCAATCAGATCAACATATGCCGAGACTACTCTGGCAATATTCACAACTTATTGAAGAGTAGACTTCAGGCATTCAAACGGCGACGGTTCAATCCAGAGGCCAGACTGGACGTGATTTTTGTTGACAGTGAGCAAAAATCTGAAGGTGCTGTAGATGGAGGTGGACCTACTAGAGGGTTTTTAAGATTGTTGATGAAGGCGATTCATCAGTCCAGCATCTTTGAAGGACCCGAAAAAGACAAGAGACTAACTCTAGACACTCATGGTAATTTCAAAATTTTTACTAGTAATTGAAAATAAGTGTGAAATATTGTTAATTTCCTAAATGTTAACTTGTAGAAAATTAAGAAAAAAATAATGCTTCCATATGCTCACTCAGGTGTGTGGATAAAAGGACTTAAAAACATACTCTCAGAAGTAGGTTTGGTCCTGGCAATCCACACCGAATTTCCTTAGCACATAATTATAAAAAGAGTTCTAAGGTGACTGCACACTCCAATTCATGATCATTTCAAGCTACTCTGTGGCAGACAGACGTCAAATTAACTTGGCTAAGACTTCGATTTAAAAACTGAGCAAATTAATTTTCTACAAAATCATATTTGCCATTAATGGATAGATAATAAGCCAAAAATAATTTAAACTCTTCAAAGTTTTTTTATTTTGTTTCAAGGAAACAATGCACTACATGTAAAAACAATAGCTAAACAAAATATTTTTATGATTTTTTTTTGGGGGGGGGGGTAAATGATAGCAGACATTAAAGCACAATGTGTTCCTTATTTAACCTTAATATTTGACACCAAGATATTTGTGGTCAGTCATGTGACTTTTGCAGTCTCTGGAACTCTTTCACTGCCTTACTAGTTTTAACCACATTTAAATAATCTAAACTGTTTTATTCATTCAGCCTTGGAAAAGAACTTGTATACACAGATAGCAAGGATGATTTCTGTGTGTGTGGTTCATGGAGGTGTGGCACCAACATTCTTCTCAGAGAGGCTGTTTTGTCAAGTTTGTGATGAACCAACTCAACCAGCAACCCTGGAAGAAATCAGCGATGTGACGTTCAAGGAGAAGCTCGTAAAGGTTAGTCATAAATAAAGAAAAACAAATTTGTATTCTACCTCAACAAATTCAACACTTGGGTTGTTTAATGTTTTAGATTAAAGAAGCGGTGACGGTAAAGGAGGCAAAAGCTGCAATAGATGAGGCAGAGGACTGTCTTGCTATTATTGGGGCGTGGAGAAGCATCACATCACTGAAGCAGAGATACCTTGGTGCAGTCAGCTATTAACTTCTTTGTTGAAGGCAGATTAAGAGTTGCATTGCAACAGTAAGAAAGCCCACAATAAAGGAGATCTAAAGGGCAAGAGTTTTTGTTACACCTGTTATAAACTTGTACGTTTTAAAATGGCAGTGAGAAAAAAAACTAATAAACTCCTGCTGTGAGATTAACTGTTCAGAATGAGCAACTTATTCAGTGTCTCATTCAGTTATTCATTCATTCATTCTCTTGTTTGTTATATAGGAAATTTTGCGGATTAATATGAGATACAAGCGAAGATTATGTGAAATTCAGGAATATTTTTTATTAATTTGGCCACAGGTTTGTGGAAGGTCTCAAAACCCTTGGGCTTCGCCAGGAGATGAGGAAACATCCAGATCTGTTCCGGTGCATGTTTCTGGAGGATATGAAGCCTCTAAAAGCCAGTGACATCTCAGCACTGTTTCATGTCCGCTTTTCAACTCCTGGGACACATGCAAGAGAGCTAGAAAGCAAAACTGTCTGTTTCTGGAGAGACTGGCTTATCGATGTTGAAGGTAATAAACTATTAACAGTAAAAAAAAATATCTTGTTTTAAATCAATTAAAATATAAAAAGCTTCCTAATCATACTTACATTTTTGCATCCTTTAAGTAAACTGTTCAAACAAGTCTGTGTAGCACCTTTTAAGATCTGGAGTGGCTTTTTAATACCAAACCAGTTGTTGTGATATGAAGACGTTTATTATGGATGAGTTCTGAATGAACATTCAATGAATATTAACTTGTGTTTCATTTCAGAGGGAGAATGCAGCCCAATGACCCTGGAAAATGTGCTGGTTTGGCCTCTGGCTCTTCTACTATCCCTCCCAATGGATTTCTCCTTCAACCCACAATTGAAGTCTTCCCAGAGGAATCAGGCAAAATTTTCCCAGAAGCAAACACATGCAACATTGTTTTGAAATTGCCAGTCCACAATAACTATGACTCATTCAAAGCACACATGTGTAATGCTGTTCTCTGGGCACCCACTTTTGGTGTCCCCTAGATAATCATCTTGTGTCATCCTAAATTCAAGATAAAATGTTTACGGTTTCAAAATCCAGTAGTTAAACGCTGAATTTTAAATATTAACAGTTGATTAGTTCTAAAAGACACAAATACAATGTGTTTATTTTTTCAGTTTATTAGTTGCAAGAAACTTTTGTTATTCTGATTTACAGCATTGGTTTAAAAAGTGAACAGGCAGTAAACAGGACATTTTGTTCACACCTTTAAGTGGTCAGTCACAGGCACTTTTTTCTGTATCACATATCAAGCATTTCTCGAAGAAGTTGTACTGTTTCAATGTACACTGGCAGTGTTTCTGACAGTGCCACACTTGGACTTGGCAGCATTGTCAGTTCTTCCTGAGTCAAAGGACGAGGCAGCTCGAGTTCTGGAATATGAACTCCATCTGTCACGGGTCTTTGGATTCCACTCCTTTTAACTCTCTGTTAATGTTGTATCTGGAGGTTCAGAGGAGATTTAGTGTCATGAAGGTTACATGCTAAACTATGTCAAAATACATTGTTAAATAAATTACCTGGCTGAAACCTGCACTGCTATCTCTTTCTTTGCTTAACCATAGCTGGACAGGTGATTGATTCCGGGCTGATCTTAAAGAGTGGTTATTGCATGCTGCCTGGAACTGTTGCAGGTGTGCTTGGATGTGTGGCATGTAACACCTGTACAAAGCATAGAGGTCTGCATCCTTGTCTGGATTAAGCCACCCCTCTGCTTCCAAGCGAAGAAATGTGGCATAGAAGAGGCTGAGGACATTTTCAAACACATCCCTCCACATTCTCTCGATTCTGTGGACAAAATAGTTGAATTTATTTTACCATTTAATTGTCAGTCACTAATAACAATACAAATGTATAATTCAACTATGATGTGTGATTTTTAATAACCACACCTTGCTTTTTGAAGAGGGCCTCTGACCACACAAAATTGAACACTTTACAAGTAAATCCATTTTGAATAATTAACTTTTGCTTGTGCAAAAAGTACAAGTTAAACATGATGTTTTTTTTGGGGGGGGGGGCTAAAACAACAAGAAAGACCTCTGTTTTACAGCATGTCTGAAAAAATGTTGATAGTAAATCCCCCAGTTCATGAACCAATATGGCACAATATATCAAAATATCAAGTATTTTCAGTGCAATTTTAGAGGAAAAAACATTTGTAATTTATACAATTTGTGTATATAATGTTTACAAAGGAAGCATGACTTAATAATTTAGGAGAATAAATTGCAAGTTATGCACCTCTGATTGTGCACACTTCTTCCAGCAATGTGAGAATTTCTGTTGAGTCCACAAGTTGTCACCATGAAGCGTGCAACCAGAATGTTTTCCCCACCCTTATCTAAGCGCACTCTAGAGGGGATCCCATACTGCTCTGCTGCAGACAGGAATCTCTCCAAGACAGTTTGGGCTCTGTTGTTGGTTGCTGCTGTCAGATAAACGATGAGGCAAGAAAAGCCATCTATCCCACCATGAACAACCACTCACAATCTGCAAAGAAGAAAAGGAATGTCTATTCCAGCTTGTTAAAAGTAACAAAACCATATCTCCTTAAAGGTTGAATATGGAACATTTTCATAAAAAGCTATTTAAAAAAAATTATAATAATACCTCCACGGGTGTTTCAAATGGTGCAAAATGAAATCATTTGAATTAAAATATAAAATAATAAAAATAGAATAAAATATAAATTTTAACGGGCACGACAACGACGTAATGTTTACACCTACGCCAGTAGCGGCCCCGGGGTGCCAGAAACGGTCCCTATGATCCAACTATGTGGTCGGTACAACTCGGGTGGTATTGGGAAAAATGGCTGAGTCTGCAAGTCAAGCAGCAGCTTCAGAGCCCTGGAGGAGATATCGTTATCCGTCTCAGGAGAGGAGTGACCGGAGGGCAACAGAAACTAGAGTAGTTTTAAGCCGCGTTCACACCGGTCAGCGCGTCCAGGCGTCAAATCGCTCAAACGGACGAAAGTCGACGCTTTAAAATTTAAACCCAGCTGCTTGCACACTTGTGGTCTGCGTCGGCGCGTCGGGGCATCAGCGCGTCACGTCATTACGTCAGCGTGCGGGCGTGGATTTGTCTGTTGCTAGTTGTTTACAACATGGCGGATCTTGTCGGATCAGCAGCGCGTCTTCAACTACCGGCTCTCCCGGGCCCGGCTGGTGGTGGAAGATGCATTCGGGATCTGGTCTGCACAGTGGAGAATGTTTCACCGCAGACTGGAAGTCAACCCCGAAGTTGTGGAGAAGTGTGTGAAGGCGACGTGTGTTCTCCACAACTTCATGAGGGTTTCTGGAGATGGCCAGGTACCTGCAGTGAGGGGAGCTGCCGCTGCTCATGGAGAAAGACCACTTCCAGCTGTGGGGCGAATCGGAGCCAACAACGCAACCAGAGAGGCAGTGGAGACCAGAGAAGTTTTCATGGCCCACCTCAGTGAGGAGGGGGCAGTGCCATGGCAGCCGGCAGAATAGTCATGTCCATACAGGACTGACCCAAAACGGCTCTTTTAAGAGCCACCCAATAAAAAAATTAAGAGCAAAACGTTCTGAAAATTTCCACATCTATATTTACTATATTATATTTTAGTAATTTATTTTTCTCTATACATTCATATATACATTCACAAATCCCTTTCATTTATGGATTATTGTTTGTTCTGTACCTATATACTTTTGACCTGTTCACCTGTACCTCTCGTTTCCAGGTAATCACTGACAGACTGCTCTGCTTTCTCCCACAAACTCGTCTATGGATATGGTGAAATCAATCAAATAAACTCAAATAGTTGTTGCTTTTGTACTTCTGTGGTATTTTATATAGTCAATAAAAAGGTATATTTCATTAAGGTAATTATTAGCTGTTATTAAAAATAATATTTTCACCCAAATGGCATTACATAGGACAGTAGAATTAAATTAAGGAAAGTAGCTGACCAAAATGTTACATATAAAAATATTTAATATAAAAAAATACATACAACATATATACATATAATAAACAAACAATAAAATAAAGAACAGGAAGAGAAAGGACCTTATTTGGAGGAAGTGCGGTGGAAGACAGGAGGGACACAGAAAGGAGTCTCCTTCCTCCCCTGAAAAAGGTGTCAGCCCGATCAGTAAAACTACTGAGTATTGTCCAAATGGGTCAAATTGTTCATTCTTTCAAAAATCATTCTATGAATGTCAAATTCTAGGATGTCTCTTTCTAGAGGTGACACCCTTTTCAGGAGAGGATGAAGAGAGAGAAGGAAGTGCATGTCATCATCTGCAGGAGGAGCAGGAGCTGGTTCAGGCCGGGCCTTGAGCGCATCAAGCAGCTTTTGCTGGAACTCTGTTGGCACTGACAAGTCCTGCTGCCTCCGCCTTCGTTTTCTTGGAGGGCCTGTGAAAAAACACAGTAGAAAAATGTGTTAAAAATGCTTACAATTATGTTGAACAAATATACAAATTAGATAAAATTATAAGCAACATTTTAAGTCTGTATGAAAGGCTGAGTGTGAATTCCAGGGTATACACAGACATTTCAGAAAGTACAAAAAGTAATTCGCCAAGTGTCTGGGAACCCAAAGAAACAGATTGACATCTTTGAATAAAACCTACATTCCCAACCTTTCCAAACAGCACTACACACCTGCAGGTGCTGGAGCAGAGGAAGGGCCAGGCTGGTCAGAAAAAGAAGCAGCAGCAGAGGAAGGGCCAGGCTGGTCAGAAGCAGAAAAGAAAAGGGCCAGGGGACTCTGGTTCAGCCATGTCACCTGCCTCCATGTTAGCTGGATCTGTCAAGACAGAAAGGAATATTATTGACCCTCCTGTTTATTATGTTTTATACCAAGATCACAAATACTTCTACTGCTAGCACTAATAATAAATAGCAAAACTTTGTAGTAGCAAAATGATGTAGGTTTCAGCTTTACAATAATTATTTTCATGTTTCTGAGCACGTTTTTGTTTGTGTTTGTGTGCCACTATGTCTGGGTTTTCTTCTCAAAATCACCAACCTTCTGCCTCTAACCGCCCTGCTGCTTATTCTTCTGGCTCCTCTGGGTGGTCATACCCCTCCGCCTGCTCCTCCTCGACCCCCATGTTGCTCGATGTTTCGCGGGGGGCGATGAAGGGTTCGAGGAAGGACAGGACAGAGAGGTACTTCCATTTCTGCACTTTCCCTCCTTCTGCTCCGCTCTTCCTTCTCTCTTTCTCCTTTCTGCTCTGCCTGACATATGTGTCCCTCAATGTCTTCCACCGTTTTTTGCAGATCTCGTCTAAATACACAATGGGAAACTGGTAATGCGTATTTAGTACCGTAGTTGCCCTAACCGCTTTTGGCTAGCGTAGCGTTAGCTAACATAACAAGAAAGTTAAAAGAAAAAATATTTTTTTCTATGTTTAACTGCTTACCTGGCACTCCAATATCCTCCGATATCTTCCTCCAAATCAGATCCGATCTCTTCCTGTCTTTGTAAAAAGACGAAGACGGGTCATACAGTTCACGGACATTACATACAGCGACGATCAGTTTGTCCTCCATCTTGAATAAAAAATTTTCCGATTCCCCCATGGAAGGAGTTACTACGTCAGTACAACGAGTCGCTCTGATTGGTTGACGCCGCGCGTCTGCTGCCCGAAAGTTCAGTTTTCCCAACTTGAGCAGCAGACGCCCCGACGGTCCGTTGGGGCGTCCGGGCATCAGCTGCGTGGACGCGCTTATGCCAGCTGCGCCGACGCGTGCGACTTGCTGCTTGGCAGCTTGGCGCCCACTAGATGCGTAGATACCATAGACTTGCATGTAATCTAGCTGCCCTGCTGCCTGGACGCGCTGACCGGTGTGAACGCGGCTTTAGGGGAAGCCTACACTAGATGGACCCACATAAAACTTCACATCAAACACACATGGAAACGGGGACTTTCCTCCTGGATCGGTAAGTTAACTCACTTGCTCTAAACTGCTCTAAAATACATTCCTCACTGGACACAATTCAGGCTGGTCACTGGGCATATCGGCAGCGAACCAGGCTCTCAAAAGCTGGAATTATTTTTCTATTGTTGTAGCTACAACTTAGACCCACTAGATGTCGCTATAGTGTTCATGTTCCATATCCAACCTGTAAAATATATATATATATATATATACACATATATATATATATACATACATATATATATATACATACATATATATATATATATATATATATATATATATATATATATATATATATATATATATATATATATATATATATATATATATATACACACATATATATATATACACATATATATATATATATATGTGTATATATATATATATATATATTTTACAGGTTGGATACCTGTATATATATATATATATACACTCAACAAAAATATAAACGCAACACCTTTGTTTCTGCTCCCATTTTTCATGAGATGGACTTAAAGATCTAAAATTCATTCCAGATACACAATATTACCATTTCTCTCAAACATTGTTCAAAAATCAGTCTAAATGTGTGATAGTGAGCACTTCTGCTTTGCTGAGATAATCCATCCCACCTCACAGGTGTGTCACATCAAGATGCTGATCTGACATCATGATTAGTGCACAGGTGTACCTTATACTGCCCACAATAAAAGGCCACCCTGGAATGTGCAGTGTTTTGCTTTATTGGGGGTCTGGGGACTCAGAACTGGTCAGTATCTGGTGTGACCACCATTTGCCTCATGCAGTGCAACACATCTTCTTCGCATAGTTTATCAGATTGTCAATTGTGGGCTGTGGAATGTCGGTCCACTCCTCTTCAATGGCTGTGCGAAGTTGTTGGATATTAGTGGGAACTGGTACACGCTGTCGTATATGCCGGTCAAGGACATCCCAAACATGCTGAATGGCTGACATGTCCGGTGAGTATCCTGGCCATGCAAGAACTGGAACATTTTCAGCTTCCAAGAACTGTGTACAGATCCTTTCAACATGGGGCCGTGCATTATCTTGCTGAAACATGAGGTGATGTTCATTGATGTATGGCATAACAATGGGCCTTAGGATCTCATCACGGTATCTCTGTGCATTCAAAATGCCATCAATAATATGCACCTGTGTTCTTCGTCCATAACAGATGCCTGCCCATACCATAACCCCACCACCACCATGGGCCACTCGATCCACAACATTGACATCAGCAAAGCGCTCACCCACACGATGTCACACACGCTGTCTGCCATCTGCCCTGAACAATGTAAGACGAGAATCATCCGTGAAGAAAACACCTCTCCAACGTCCCAGACGCCATCGAATGCGAGCATTTGCCCACTCAAGTCTGTTACGGCGACGAGCTGGAGTCAGGTCAAGGCCCCGATGAGGACGACGAGCATGCAGTTGGGCTTCCCTGAGACGTTTCTGACAGTTTGTGCAGAAATTGTTTAGTTATGCAAACCAATTGTTTCAGCAGCTGTCTGAGTGGCTGGTCTCAGACGATCTTGGAGGTGAACCTGCTGGATGTGGAGGTCCTGGGCTGGTGTGGTTACACGTGGTCTGCGGTTGTGAGGCCGGTTGGATGTACTGCCATAATCTCTGAAACGCCTTTGGAGACGGCTTATGGTGGAGAAATGACCATTCAATGCACGAGCAACAGATCGGGTTGACATTCCTGCTGTCAGCATGCCAATTGCACGCTCCCTCAATGCTTGTGGCATCTGTGGCATTTTGCTGTGAGACAAAACTGCACATTCCAGGGTGGCCTTTTATTGTGGGCAGTATAAGGTACACCTGTGCACTAATCATGATGTTCGATCAGCATCTTGATGTGGCACACCTGTGAGGTGGGATGGATTATCTCAGCAAAGCAGAAGTGCTCACTATCACACATTTAGACTGATTTGTGAACAATGTTTGAGAGAAATGGTAATATTGTGTATCTGGAATGAATTTTAGATCTTTCAGTCCATCTCATGAAAAATGGGAGCAGAAACAAAGGTGTTGCGTTTATATTTTTGTTGAGTGTATACATATATATATATATATATATATATATATATACAGATATATACATATATACACATACATATATATACACATACATATACATATATATACACACATATATATATACACATACATATACATATATACACACACATATATACATATATACACACACATATATATATATATACACACATATATATACATATATATATATATATATTTATACATACATACACATATATATATATATATATATATATATATATATATATATATATATATATATATATATATATATATATATGTATATATATATATGTGTATGTATGTATGTATGTATGTATGTATATATATATATATATATATATATATATATATGTATATATATATGTGTATGTATGTATGTATGTATGTATGTATGTATGTATATATATATATATATATATATATATATATATATAAGATTAAAAAAGTTCAAATTTAATAAACTTGTAGTTAAATTACATAAAGCAGTCATGCATGTAAACTAAATGTTGTTCAGCATAAAGCATGGGTGGAGAATCCAAATATGGATACTATACATTGTGGCACATACAGTGCCATTAATAGGGGAGCAAGTTTTTTACCTTATGAGCTTATGGTTACCATCAATATGCCAGAGGCTGTTTGGAGCTGGAACACAGTAACGTCGTCGCTGCAAAGTTCGCAAAGAGAGTTTGCGCATCTGTATTCCCTCAGGATTGACTCGTCTCAATGATTCCAGGACACGGATTTCTACTAAAGAAGTCAAGAACAAATTTACAGCATATTGACAAAACATGGTATTTATTATACAGTTTTCACAGGCAAAATATAAATATAGTGCACTTTTATATTGAAATGTGCTATTAAGAGATATTTGGACATCTGCAATGTTTACAATAGTGTACAATCTATCAACAGGAAGAAAAAAAAGCCCACTGTTCAACTGGTGATTGTTCCAACAATTATTTAGCAGTTATGTACAAAATATGTATCAATTAAGTCGTCTGAACATACTTTTGACAAAAATACGTCTTGATCTCAAATGACCCAGCATCATTTTATAGCCAGCGCTGGGGTATTGGCGGTGTATGTCTAACACAATCTGGTCCAGCTGGTAATCACTGATCTTGGCGTTCATATCATTTCGTCTATGTGCACAGAGAGATGAAAGATTAGATAACTATCTCATGAAACACACTAAAACTTTCAACAACAAAAAAAGAACGAACTCTGAAACTACGTTACAGCAAAGTATAAGATGTAGGCTACTAAGCTTAGTAAAAGTTAATCCAAAGTTTAAACAACACATAAAAGAAAATGTAACAGCCAGCATGTGATGTAGGCTACAGCAAAATATAGTAAAAAAAAGAATTAAAAAGGTTGTTTTACCTTAGTCCCCACTGCCCGATTCTCCGTTTAAGGGTTTTGAGCGACACACCGAAATGAGCCGCTATTTGTTTAAGAGGGGTACCCAGAGTGATTTGATGCTCCACCTGCTCACTTTGTAACTCCAGACGGAGTGGAAACTCTCTAGCATCTCCGATTTGGCAAAGAAACCGCTCGATCTCATCAAACTTAGAAAGAAACTCATCTTCTGAATGCTGGATGGATGCTTCAAAGTTTCGCCTTCTCTGCTGCAGTCTCCTTAAAGTACTTGCATTATCGGCATCTGCACTGTCGACATACATTGCCAAAGTGATTAAATCATTTATAGCGCGGCTCCAGATGTTGCCAGCTGCTTCGTTCTCCATTTTCGAGTTTTAGCTATGATATGTCTCCTTCCAACCGTCTGCACATAGCAAGGTTTGATGACCAATCAAAACCATTTGGCGCGCACGGCTCGGCAAGCTCCACTCAAATGTGGCTGTCTAACCAATGAGAAAGCTGGTTACATTCGAGGAGCAGCTGTGATTGGTTGAACTTTGTTTTCAGTGTTGTCAGGGACCAGGAGGGTCACTCGAATGCTAAAAGGAGAGGATAAACCATTTAGGAAATGCAATTTCAAAAAGGATTTGAAAATGAGAGCTGGAAAGAGAAAACAAATGTAGAAAAGGGAATACGTTTTTTAAATGTATGAAAAGGAAAGATATTTACAATCTCATTTATTAATTGTGTTATTTAATTCTCCATTTTGAAATCGGATTTAAAAATACATTTTCAAATTGCAGTGTAGGGACCAGGAGGGTCACTCAAATGCTAAAAGGAGAGGGTAAACCATTTAGGAAATGCAATTGCAAAAAAGGATTTGAAAATGAGAGCTGGAAAGAGAAAACGGATATAGAAAAGGGAATAACTTTTTTAAATGTATGAAAAGGAAAGATATTTACAATCTCATTTATTAATTGTGTTATTTAATTCTCCATTTTGAAATAGGGTTTGAAAAACATTTTCAAATCACAGTATTTAATAATGAAATAATAAATACAATTTGCAATTCCTCTTTAGTATTTCAATTTAAAATGTGTAATTACAAAATGCTTTTTAAATTTGTCTTTTTTTGTATGGATTAATTGTTGAATTTGAAATTATATTTAGCAATCTATATTTTTAATTCACAATTAAGCCGTCATCGTCAAAATGCTGTATTGCTTTTCCAATGACCCCCGTAGTCCTCCATAGGCCTCTGCTTTAGCGACAGACTAAAAACAATGGAGCTAAACCTTTCAGCTAAGACCAGCTAACGCAGGCCGGACCGAGCCCGACTGCCAATGGAGTTATCAGGGAGGGAGAGAGAGAGAGAAAGAGAGGGAAAACAAGAGGAAGAAAAAAAAGAAAGGCGTGATCTGCTCAGGATAAAACAGACAGTTTCAAAGACAGCAATTTCACAGCTCAGACTTATACGTGCGACGACAAAAAAATGAGCAAACAGGTACAGCGCTTAAAACACTTTAACCAACAATGAACGAGATCTAACTCGTTAAAACTCTATTTTCTCCATTTATATCCGCCCTGACACAATATTAGTATAAATGAACCGGTTCAGTCCTACTTTGCCTTGAAGGAGGTCCAGTCCACTAGGAGGAGAGCAAATTGTGTCCGTTGTTGAGCAAGAAAAGGAAGAGTTATAAAAAAAAACCTGTACAGGATTTTAAGGACCGTGTGGCCCAAAGGCAGGCTGGATGGCCTGTAGGTCGATGTCTAACGAACTGTCTGGGAACAGTTCTGATATAGCTCACACGAGATACACAAACCGTATGAGCACTTCGAAGCGAGTTCTTCCCCAGTCCAGCGGGTCAGAACAAAAGAGAATCTTCACCGGTGAGATGTCCTCTGTTCAGCAGTAGTTCATCCAAGAACTTCCAGCTGGAGAGCAATTCAAAATGGGCGCGACTACTCTTATAGCCCCCTTTGGCCGTGATGTCATCGCTGATGTCACTTTGGGTGGTCACGGACCAATAGGAGTGTGTTGGGGGTCACTGCTAGGATTGCTGGGAAATGCGGTCTGCTCAGTCCATCTTTGAAATAGCTCCCAGACATTCAAAAGTCTGTTCAGTTCATCTTATGAGAAATGCAATCATAACATCTGACAAGAGGAGACCAAGCTGTAAAAGGCCAACCTGAGGGGACCACCTTCTCAGCCTCCGGACCTCCCCAGTTCTTTTTTGGAGAGGGAGGACTTGGAGCCTCTGGCCAGACTGACTGCCGCCTGAGACCCAAGAACCCATGCTAGACGGCAAAATCCAGTGAGATTGATTCCTTCATTAAATTCATGTGCACTCTCAGGTGGTAAGATATTTGCTAGCGGTTTCATGTTTATTTACTTACATGCGATTGATTGATTGATTAATTGTTACCTGATTAATTAATTAATTAATTAGTATTAAACAAAGTAACGGTTTTCTAGGCTCCGGGTTTTACCAGGGAGCACGGCAGTTGGACAAGTAGTCAAAGGAGCATGGGGCAGAATGAAGAAACAAAACTCACGAGCGACACGGCCAGCAGTGCAAGTAACTGCAGCCACCTGCACGGGAGCGCACACAAACACTTCACAAAAAAAAATAAAACTCTTCACAGTGACATACTTCTTTTTCTTAGTGCCACTTTTCAGTGGGATGCGAGTCGTCCTTGGTTGTTTCCCACTTGCAAAAGAATCCATTCTCACAATTGAATCAATGGAGGTCTGTGACCATTTTTCTTCCTCTTTTAAAGCTGTCGAGAACGCACACGCAGTGTCAATTGACATCACATCAGTAGGACAGCGCGGGAAATTCGGCCCCGAACTGCAGCACATTTTGCAGCACACAGCCAGTTTAAGAAAATAGAACGATACATGGGTGGGCTCATTCTTTTTGGTTTATAATGCTTCATCACCCAACAGCATTAAAAAACAGGACATGGATGTTTACTTTATTGACAAATCCTGCCCCGTGTTCCTTTAATTAATTAAAGTAATTGACTATTTTCCAACAATGGTTTTTTTATGCTTTTGTTTCACTAAGGAAATGAGAAAGTGATAAAGAAGAGACGTCTTTTTTATCATAGCTGAACGTTCGGCCAGACAATGGGTTATGTTTCTAGTAAGGTTTTACCACCAGACAATTCAATTTGTCGATAAATGAAACAAAAATTTGGGCCTGAATGTTTGGAAACTGTAAATTACTGAATAATGGAATGGGGATTTCCTCCTGGGGGAAGTTTAAGTGTGAGAGAATTGGAGGAACAGAAGGAACGGTTTGAAAACGGTACCTTCCTCTGCTCTGGAAACATTGAACAGTATAAGATACACGAACGATGCTGCAAAATTTGGTTAAAAGAGGCAATACGCAGAGAACGCAGGTCTTGTGTGTCACATCTGTGTGTCACGCCATCTGAGTCCTGATGCATTGCAGGCATTTGAGGACATGAAGCGGGCATTACAGAGCCCTCCTCCACTGGCCTTGCCAGATGCTAAAAAAACATTTGTTCAAATGGTTGATGAGAAAAAGGGTTGCATGGTTTAAGATAAGATAAGAGATACTTTAATAGTCCCCGTGGGGAAATTAAGTTTCGGTACAACCGATCCACGAAGTTTCTGTTCTTCTTCAGGATCATGGAAGCAAGAAACGGCCTGTGGGCTATTTCTCAGGAAAACTTGATCCAGTCGCGGCTGGTCTTCCAGGCTGTCTACGGGTTATTGCAGCATCAGAAACGGCTGTCCTGGAATCAAGAGACATTGTCATGTACTCTCCTTTGACAGTATTGGTACCACGCTCGGTTTCAGTCATACTGTTGGAACCGAAAACTTCACACCTGTCAGCTGCTAGATGGACCTTGTACTGACATTCGGTATTGAGTGTGAGGAAATAACCGTCCACCCACATAACCCGGTCCTGTCTGACCACTTGATAACTTTTTAATTTACTTTAACTGATCATCTTAAATCTGAAAGAAAATTTCATTATAGTAGAGCTTTATCAGACAATGCTGTAACAATTTTTAAAGAATCTGTTCCATTCTTACTTTCCTCAGTGTCTCAGAGTAACACAGTGGATGGCAATAATTTCATCTCTAACCTTTCAGAAATGATGGTCTGGTTCACAGCGTTACTTCCTCATTGTGTTTGGCATTAGATAGTGTAGCCCCCTTAAAAAAGAAAGTGGCTACCCATAGTGGGCTGAATCCTTGGTTTAACGCAGAGTTGCGTACTTGAAAGCAGAATACTAGGAAGTTGGACAGAAAAAGGTGCTCTATACATCTAGAGAATTCCTATTTAACCTGGAATAACAGTCTACTGCTGTATAAAAAGAACCTTCGACAAGCTAGAACAGCATATCTTTCATCATTAATGGAGGCGTATAAAAAGAATCCTAGGTTTCTTTTTAGTACAGTTGCCAAACTTACACAGTCATAGCTCAGTTGAGCCAACTATTCTCCCAGCTCTTAGCAGTGATGATTTTAAGGGATTCTTCATAAATAAAATTAATTTTATCCATCCATCCATTTTCCATACCCGTCCATCCTATGTAGGGTTGCGGGGCGGCTGGTGCCTATCTCCAGCAGTCAAGGGGCGAGAGGCAGGGTACACCCTGGACAGGTCGCCAGTCCATCGCAGAAAATTAATTTTATTAAAAATAAAATCGTTGGCATCCTCCCAAACATGATTACTTCTTCCTCAGTAAACGAGGCAGCATCGGAAAGAACTGTAGAATCTCAGTTGTGTTTAGGCTGTTTGGATTCAGTCAAGCTTTCAGAATTATCAAAATTACTAGCCTCATCTAAACCTTCAACTTGTATGCTGGACCAATTCCCAACAGAATTTTTTAAGGAATTATACTATTTGGTGAATCTATCCTTAGTAGATGAATACGTACCACAGGAATTTAAAATAGCTGTAATTAAACCTTTCCTCAAGAAACCTTCCGTTGATCAAGATGACTTAGTGAATCACAGACCTATATCTAACCTTCCTTTCTTATCCAAAATCCTTGAGAAAAGTTTCTAATCAAGTATGTGGGCATGTAAACAGTAACAAGCTGTTTGAAGAGTTTCAGTCAGGTTTTGGAGCTCATCATAGCACTGAAACAGCACTGGTGAAGGTTGCTAATGATATTCTCATGGCCTCAGATAATGTACTTGTGTCTGTTCTGGTTTTGTTAGATCTCAATGCTGCTTTTGACACGGTTGAGCACAATGTTCTCTTGGAAAGGCTTGAACATGTTGCAGGGATCAAAGAATCTACACTAGGCTGTAGATTACAGGCATGTCTGAAAGACATAAAAACATGGATGACTCTAAACTTTTTCTCTTAAATTCTGACAAGACAGAAGTTGCAGTCTTTGGAAATTCTAAAAAAGAAACTGCTTAGTCAATCACTTCATCTGGATGGTATTAAATTGGCCTCCAGTAATAATGTAAAGAACCTCTGCGTTATTTTTGACCAAGACTTGACATTTAAATCCCATATTACACAGGATTCTAGGATTTCTTTCTTTCACCTCCGGAATATTGCTAAAATTAGAAACATCCTGTGCAGGAGTGATCCTGAGAAACTAGTCCATGCATTTGTTACTTCAAGGCTGTACTACTGTAATACTTTACTATCAGGCAGTCCACAAAATGCCATTAAAAGCCTTCAGTTGATTCAAATTTCTGCAACAAGAGTTCTGATGAATATTAAAAAGAGAGATCACATTTCTCCTGTTTTGGCTTCCCTTCATTGTCTTCCTTTTAAATCCAGAATAGAACTTAAGATCCTCCTTCTTACATACAAAGCCCTTAATAATCAAGCTCCCTCATACATCAGAGATCTAATTGTTTCATATGTTCCCAACAGAGCACTTTGCTCTCAGACTGCAGATTTACTTATAGTTCCTAGGATTATAGTTAGAGTGGCTAAGGTCATCTTGAGCTATCTCTGTAGTTATGTTGCTATTGGCTTAGACTGCTGGAGGACAGACTTACCAATTTTCTTCACTCTGCTACTTCCTTTTCTACTACTACTACTCTTCAGTTGTATTACAGTACCTCCTGTTATTTCGACTGTTAACTTTGTTTTCTCTCAGTGTTATTCTCTCCATAGAAGATATACCCGGTCTGGTATCCTGCTTGGCTGCAATGCCGTGTTGGACGGGGGGCATCAACTAGGATGATGCTCCCAGTAACTCAACATCCACCGTGTCATGCTATCAACTTTTTTCTTTCTGTACAATAGAAAGTACTCTTATATCAGGTCTTCTGTTCCTTCTGTGTCTCTTCTCTGTCTTCTCAAACCCCCAGACGGTTGTGGCAGATGGCCACTCCTACTGAGCCAGGTTCTTTTGGAGGTTTCTTCCTGTTAAAGGGGAGTTTTTCCTCTCCACAGTCGCTACTTGCTTGCTCAGCATGAGGGATTGTTGAAGGATTGCTGTGGTTGGCAAGTCTGCATCAACGGGGGCCAACCTCAGGCCAATGACTGACGCAATCTGCTGGGATTCCTAAAATAGGAAACTTTTTAACTGATTGGAATGTTTGTGTATGTATTAAAATGACTTCTTGTTAAGTGCCTTGCGATGAAATCTGTTGTGAATCGGCGCTTTATAAATAAACTGAGTTGAATTTAAATATATTTATGATAAAAATCCTTCATGGTAGCATGAACCTAAAATGAGGAAACGTCTTCCTCGCAGATGGAAAACCTTTGATAAATAACAATACAGGACTCTTTCAAGGCCTTGTAATTGAAAATTGGTGCACTTTGAATCTGTTGGAGCATACCCAGGAGGCTGATGCTAATGAAGCAAGATGAATGATTTTAATCAAACTAAACTCAACTCAGAAGTGGTAAAGTTGAGTCAAGATCAAGTTGCTACTGGCCAAGCTCAGGTTCAAATCCCAAAAAGTATCTTCCAGTCCTAGTCAAGTCAATATTACCTTAGATCCAGTCAAAAATAAGATAGTAGGGTGTAGACTTTTTAAATTGTGGCAGCTATATTTGGTTTACTTTATTAGAAAAACAAATAAAGTAAAAATACAGAAATTGCACTCAAAACCCCACGCTATCACCAAGCCAAGACAGTAGTGGGTGCAGAACGATACAATGTGCTTGAAATAGATTTTAAAACAATAAAGAATTGGCAGGACATCTAAAAAACTTTAAAAGGTTTTGGGAACTTCTTGTTAAGTGCCTTGAGATGACATCTGTTGTGAATTGGCGCTATATAAATAAACTGAATTGAAATTGAAAATTGAAGTCATTAAACGTATCCAGTAATTTGACCTAATTTTACCAAAAATAAGCTAACGGCTACATGCTAATTCCATTAATACCTATTTCTTAAGATGTATTCCGAGTGCTGCTCAAACTGAGTCACAAGTCCCTGAAAGGTGACACTAATCAAGACTTGGAGTCCGAGTCCAAGACTCGAGTACTCTATCCCTGTCGGGAACAAGCTGTGGACATGGAAATAAACGGAGAGAATTCAGATTAAAGAGAATCCGGCACTGCACACTGAAAAACGAGGACTTTATGTAGGACACAGATCAAGTGGAATACATGGGGATTATCTGGCAACAGAGGTGAATGGAGATTAAAGGTGACAACAAAAGCAAATTATGGAAATCTCATAAAAATAAATACAACTTTGACTGAACAGAAAAATAAATCTATTAAATGTGGTTTATTAAACATACGATCTCTCTCCTCAAAGACTTTGATAGTAAATGACTTGATTTGTGATAATCACATTGATTTCCTTTGTCTCACAGAAACATGGTTGCAGCAGGAGGATTATGTCTGTATAAATGAGTCAACTCCTTCCAGTCATTTAAATTTTCACATTCCTAGAAATACTGGGCGAGGAGGAGGAGTTGCAGCCATTTTCCGTTCTGATTTACTAATTAGTCCCAGACCAATTGATAGCTACAGTTCTTTTGAGCATCTAACCCTTAATTTTCCTCATCCAAGTTGCAAAACATTAAGACCATTTTTGTTTGTGGTTTTGTATCGTCCACCAGGCCCTTACTCTCAATTCTTGGATCAGATCTCACATTTTTTATCTGATATAGTATTAAATACTGATAGGGTTATTATAGTGGGGGACTTCAATATTCATGTGGATACTGAAAGTGATAGCCTAAATGCAGCCTTTAATGCTATTTTAGACTCAATTGGCTTTACTCAAAAAGTACAGGGATCGACCCACTCAGGTAAACACACTTTGGACCTTGTACTGACATACGGTATTGAGTGTGAGGAAATAACAGTCCACCCACATAACCCGGTCCTGTCTGACCACTTCTTGATAACTTTTGAATTTACTTTAACTGACCATCTTAAATCTGAAAGAAAATTTCATTATAGTAGAACTTTATCAGACAATGCTGTAACAATTTTTAAAGAATCTGTACCATTCTTACTTTCCTCAGTGTCTCAGAGTAACACAGTGGATGGCAGCAATTCTATCTCTAACCCTTCAGAAATTGATGGTCTGGTTCACAGCGTTACGTCCTCATTGCGTTTGGCATTAGATAGTGTAGCCCCATTAAAAAAGAAAGTGGCTAGCCATAGGAGGCTGACTCCTTGGTTTAACGCAGAGTTGCGTACTTTAAAGCAGAATACTAGGAAGTTGGAGAGAAAATGGCGCTTTACACATCTAGAGGATTCCTATTTAACCTGGAATAACAGTCTACTGCTGTATAAAAAGACCCTTCGACAAGCTAGAATAGCATATTTTTCATCATTAATAGAGGCGAATAAAAACAATCCTAGGTTTCTTTTTAGTACAGTTGCCAAACTTACACAGAGTCATAGCTCTGTTGAGCAAACTATTCCCCCAGCTCTTAGCAGTGATGATTTTATGAGATTCTTCATAAATAAAATAAATTTTATTAAAAATAAAATCATTGGCAGCCTCCCAAACATGATTACTTCTTCCTCAGTAAATGAGTCAGTATCGGAAAGAACTGTAGAACCTCAGTTGTGCTTAGGCTGTTTTGATTCAGTCGAGCTTTCAGAATTATCAAAAATATTAGCCTCATCTAAATCTTCAACTTGTATTTTGGACCCAATCTCAACCAAATTATTTAAAGAAGTGTTCCATTTGGTTCCTGGCCCCATTTTGGATATGATGAATCTATCCTTAGTAAACGGATACGTACCACAGGAATTTAAAATAGCTGTAATTAAACCTTTACTCAAGAAACCTTCCCTTGATCAAGATGACTTAGTGAATTACAGACCTATATCTAACCTTCCTTTCTTATCCAAAGTCCTTGAGAAAATAGTTGCTAATCAAGTCTGTGAACATCTAAACAGTAACGAGCTGTTTGAAGAGTTTCAGTCAGGTTTTAGAGCTCATCATAGCACTGAAACAGCACTGGTGAAGGTTACTAATGATATTCTCATGGCCTCAGATAATGGACTGGTGTCTGTTCTGGTTTTGTTAGATCTCAGTGAACCTCGGCGTTATTTTTGACCAAGACTTGACATTTAAATCCCATATTAAACAGGTTTCTAGGATTTCTTTCTTTCACCTCCGGAATATTGCTAAAATTAGAAACATCCTGTCCAGGAGTGATGCTGAGAAACTAGTCCATGCATTTGTTACCTCAAGGCTGGACTACTGTAATTCTTTACTATCAGGTAGTCCACAAAATGCCATTAAAAGCCTTCAGTTGATCCAAAATGCGGCAGCAAGAGTTCTGATGAATATTAAAAAGAGAGATCACATTTCTCCTGTTTTAGCTTCCCTTCATTGGCTCCCTGTTAAATCCAGAATAGAATTTAAGATCCTTCTTCTTACATACAAAGCCCTTAATAATCAAGCTCCATCATACATCAGAGATCTAATTGTTCCATATGTTCCTAAAAGAGCACTTCGCTCTCAGACTGCAGGTTTACTTGTAGTTCCTAGGATCTCTAAAAGTAGAATGGGAGGCAGATCTTTTAGTTATCAGGCTCCTCTCCTGTGGAACCAGCTCCCAGCTTTAGTCCGTGAGGCAGACACTCTGTTTACTTTTAAGGCCAGGCTTAAAACTTTCCTTTTTGATAAAGCTTATAGTTAGAGTGGCTTAGGTCATCCTGAGCTATCTCTGTAGTTATGCTGCTATAGGCTTAGACTGCTGGAGGACAGACTTACCAATTTTCTTCACTCTGCTACTTCCTTTTCTCCTACGACTCTCCAGTTGTATTACAGTACATTCTGTTATTTCGACTGTTAACTTTGTTTTCTCTCAGTGTTTTTCTCCCCATCGAAGATACACCTGGTCTGGTATCCTGCTTGGCTGCAATGCCCTGTTGGACGGGGGTCATCGACTGGGATGATCCTCTCAGTAATTGAACATCCACTGTGTCCTGTTATCAACTTTTTACTTTCTGTAACATAGAAAGTTCTCTTATATCGGATCTTCTGTTCCTTCTCTGTTCTGCTCTGTCTTCTCAAACCCCCAGACGGTCGTGGCAGATGGCCGCTCCTACTGAGCCTGGTTCTGTTGGAGGTTTCTTCCTGTTAAAGGGGAGTTTTTCCTCTCCACTGTCGCTACATGCTTGCTCAGTATGAGGGATTGCTGAAGGATTGCTGTGGTTGGAAATCTGCCCAACCTCACGCCAATGACTGACGCAATCTGCTGGGATTCCTTAAATAGGAAACATTTTAACTGATTGGAATGTTTGTATAATTGTATTGAAATGACTTCTTGTTAAGTGCCTTGAGATGACATCTGTTGTGAATTGGCGCTATATAAATAAACTGAATTGAATTGAATTGAACAAAGAACGCGGAGGAGGACTAACATCAAAGGGAAAAAAACACACTTATCTTCCTAGGAAAAGGTGAATCAATTTAACACAAAATAGAAAGACACAGGGGGGAAAAGTCCTTAACAAGCTGAAAAACAGCAATACAAAGGAATAAACTTATATATATTGTTAGTGAAAGTGTGCTATACAAATAAAATTGCCTTTCCTTCCCTTACATTATATGGGAAGACCTTCTGAGGAATAATACAAGGACTACAAATATGGCAAAGACCTGAACTGAAATAAAATTACAGATCCTGAAACATGCAAATGCAATTCAAATATTCAGAAATTGGAAAACAAGAATAAACAAATAGACTATAGAGAACTAAAAAGGCAGAAATTAAAAAGCTTAAATTAAACTAAATCCATTGGAGGGAAGGCAAGTCATAAAAATTATTAAAAACATAATAGAAATCACGAAAGGTTACCTTACTTATGTTATAATTAATAAATAACATGGGGGTGTCACGTGGCGTAGTGGTTAGAGCGGAAAACTCTGTCCTCTGTCAATAAAGGCCACTCAGGCCCAAAAAGCTTTAAAGAAAAATTAATAAAAAATAACAGGGTTCAAACCATTTTCTCAAGTACTTTTCAATAATTTTCAAAGATTTCAAGCACCTATAAGAACCCTAAATTAAGGCTGTCAAGATCAATGCAATAATGCAGGTCGATTGATTTGGAGAATTAAGGCAAGTAATCGGGTTTTAACATAATTAACATATGCACAGGATGACTCGCCCTCATTATCCCACAATTCAACCCATGCTACTTCCACTGATTGGTGCTCATGTGAACAGCATAGGAGACCCAACCTGGATCTTCGGGTCCATAGGAACGTCTCTTTGCAGACCATAGAGATGTGATTATGTTTTATGTTGTTGATTGCACAAATCGCTTTGATAAAAACAACATAAAGTACAAGTTAGAGAAAGTCTACTCAGACACCACTTTTAAACCATGCCCCTTGCTGTCCCCTAATGCCATCCAGATGAAGTGATTGACTAATCAGTTTCTTTTTTAGAACTTCTGGTCCAAAGACAGCAACTTTTGTCTTGTCAGAATTTAAAAGCAAAAAGTTAAGATTCATCCTTGTTTTTATGTCTTCCAGACATGCCTGTAATCTACCTAACTGACTGGGTTCTTCAGGATTTATGGATAAATATAGTTGTGTATCATCGGCATTGCTGTGGAAATTTATCCCATGCTGTCTAATGATTCTACCAATTGTGAGCATATATATGTTGAAAAGAATTGTTCCAAGCACAGAACCCTGTAGAACTCCACAAGTAACCCTTGAGAGTGAAGAAGATTGATCATTTAGATGAACAAACTGGAATCTGACGGACAAATATGATTTAAACCAGCCTAGTGCTGTTCCTTTGATCCCTGAAACATGTTCAAGCCTTTCTAAGAGAATATTATGATCGACTGTGTCAAAAGCAGCACTGGGATCTAACAAAACCAGAACAGACACCAGTCCATTATCTGAGGCCACGGGAATATCATCATTAACCTTCACCAGTGCTTTTTTGGTGCTATGATGAGCTCTAAAACCTGACTGAAACTCTTCAAACAGCTCGTTAGTGTTTAAATGCTCACAGACTTGATTAGCAACAATTTTCTCAAGGATTTTGGATAAGAAAGGAAGATTAGATATAGGTCTGTAATTCACTAAGTCATCTTGATCAAGGGAATGTTTCTTGAGTAAAGGTTTAATTACAGCTATTTTAAATTCTTGTGGTATGTATTCCTTTACTAAGGATAGATTCATCATATCCAAAATGGGGCCAGGAACCAAATGGAACACTTCCTTAAATAATTTGGTTGGGATTGGGTCCAACATACAAGTTGAAATTTAGATGAGGTTAATATTAATAAATTTTTGATAATTCCAAAAGCTCGACAGGATCACAACAGCCTAAGTACAAATGAGGTTCTACAGTTCTTTCCGATGCTGCCTCATTTACTGAGGAAGAAATAATCATGTTTGGGAGGATGCCAATGATTTATTTTTAATAGAATGAATTTTATTTATGAAGAATCCCATAAAATCATCACTGCTAAGAGCTTGGGGAATAGTTGGCTAAACAGAACTATGACTCAGTGTAAGTTTGGCAACTGTACTAAAAAGAAACCTAGGATTGTTTTTATTCGCCTCTATTAATGATGAAAAATATGCTATTCTAGCTTGTCGAAGGGTCTTTTTAAACAGCAGCAGAGTGTTTTTCCACGTTAAATAGCAATCCTCTAGGTGTGTAGAGCGCCATTTTCTCTCCAATTTCCTAGAATTCTGCTTGTACAAGTACTGTTGTGGAAAATTGTTATGCAATTACGAATTAAGTGTATATTCTCTGTTTAGTGAATGTATCTAGGGTAAGATGAAAAGGTTATTGTTCCAACTTAATGTTAATTATATATATCTGTCAGGTCACCAGAGAGACAGACGCCGGGGCAGTAAGAAAACAGTCTGGCCTTCGGATGGGCTGTTTCATGCATTGCTATCAAGGCAAGGCAAGGCAATCTTATTTTTATAGCACACTTTAAACAGCAGGGTAATTCAAGGTGCTTTACATGATTTGGTTATTTAAAAAACAAAAAACAAAACAAACAGAAATGGAATATAACATTGGAAATTAAAAGTAAAAGAAACACACATTACACATGATACACAATACAGCTAGAGAAAGATTAATAAAGCAAGATAGCATGAACACATTTCTTAACTTAAGTATTGTGATGATGGGCAGCTGAACCTTCTGACAGGTTATCAATTTGATATTCTGTTTATTATGAGAGCATGTGGTTAACGGTTTATGTTTTCTGCTGCTGATAATCACTGGAATGCTAAACTCAAGGGTGCCGGGCAAGTTCTGGGAGACGGTAGGGGTAGATTTACTGCCCGGTTCCCTCAAATATCAAATATCTATAATAATCAGCTCCCAGGCTTATTGACACTAGTCCCAGGGGTTTGGTGTAGTCTAAGTTTAGGTGTTAATTGTGTCTCAAATTTGATTTGCTCGTTCAGTCTGTGTGTAAAGTTTCTAAATGGAGACTCATTTGATGTGGCTGAATCACAGGAAGATGAAGACTTAATCTCTGATGGTTGTTTATCTGTTCAGTCCTGTGGTGTCATCATGACTTGTTGTTTTTGTTCTCTGATATCCATGGGCACCTCAAGGTCAGGTTTTGGGAACAAGGGTTTTGCTTTCTGATTTTGATAAGACAAAATGTTTTTTGTTAACAGCCTTACTCCAGCCTAGTAAAGATAATATTGGCCTGCTTTAAACAGATGATTAGCACTTCCAAATACTTTGAAATTATTAATAAATGTGAACGACTTCTCAGCTTATTTTTTCTTCAAGCATTTATGGAGCATGCGGAGTCTGCTAAATCTTTCATCATTCCCTTAAGGGACTGGTCCACTGATGAGGATGTTTACGTTAAGTCCATGAAGTCTCTCTAGGAGATCAGAAAAGTCTCTCTTTAGAACTTCTGATTGTCTCATCGCGACATCTGCTGATCCAGCATGAATGACGAGCTTTTCCAAAGAAGGATGTTGGTCCAAGATTTTCTGGATTTCTTCTGATATTTCTCTCACTGTATTTTTGTAGCAGCTACAAACTCTGGAGTTCTTGCTAAAAAAAGGCTCAATTCCAATTAATTGATCCGTCTTGTATGATAACAATCTTTGCTGGGGGGGCTCTTATTTTGTTATATCTCCGTTTGATGCTGGGTTTCTCCTGGTGGCTTTGACTAGTCCCGGGGGCTGCATCATCTTTCGGGGAACTCAGGGATGCGCATCAGTTTTTCAGCGGGAATCCAGGTGGAGAAATATCTCTTGTTTTTGGCTGAAACCTCTTTTGTTTATTTTTAAGCAGAAGCGGCAGGTCTGGGTTCAGATCTTTCTCTGTGCTGGAGTTTCTTTTGTTTTTTCTTCCTCGGAGAACAGGCTGGGGTTGATAATTCTGTGCGTTTTAAAGCTGGCCAGTGTTCATTAGAGTGCAGCGTTCTGCCCGTTAACCGCCTGTTGGCTGAGGGAGTAGCGTTGTCCTGTGTTTTCTCTGTGACACGGTTAGACCCATGTAACACCGGAGTGCCAGGCTGTTCCTCCCTGTGTGTAGTGAAGAGATAAAAATTCTGTAAATTTTGTATGAGGGTTTAATTCTGTACTGCATGTGGAAACACTCGTGAACAATCAAGAAGAATGTAGTACATCATTCGTTCCATTATGTGAAGAAGCTGTGACCATTATTCTGTGAACAAAGATCTATGTGGGAGGGATTTCCTGCAACTCGTGTTTCAAATAAAAACTCTATGCTGACGTAGATCTGGGCTCAGTTAAGAGAACTGAGTCCAGCGAACGACGTCTTGCTGTTAAAATATATAAGTGTTGTTTGTTGTTCTTTTTCTTCCTTTTTATAGAAATGAACGAGTATGCTGGAAGGTGAAATAAGAGCCAGAGAGAGCCCAGGGGTCATAAAATTAAATGGGTGTCTGTTCCTTTAAGAGAGGCTTTAAATTAGATTGAAAACACCTTTCCAACAAAATGGTGACCCCGACGTGATTTCTGGAGGAGCAAAGGAAAACATGAGTTCAGAATAATAGGATTTTGTTGAAATTGTTGTGATCGACAGATACTGGAGATCAGAGAGTGGAAGTGACCCAGGTCTGAAGTTATTTGGTAAGCGCTGCCACACGAGGCGCAAAATTGTCTAATCTAAAATTATGTTCTGTCTGTAGTTCTCCGGTAAATGTTGATTTCTGTTTCTACTGAGGTAAATAGACGCCGACCGGGTCGGTAAACTCAGGGTGTGGCCTGCCCTAGGTAAGCTAGGATGCTTCTTTCTGAAAGCTTGTGTGTTGGACACCAGGAAGGTGGAGTGGGATAAGCTCGTGGGTGAGATCCACAAAGTATCTGAAAGGAACACCCAGAGATCAGAGAGCGTTTTCAACCCTGGCATTTCTTGTTCCTTTGAGCAGGATCCCAAATCTGACTGGATCTCCGGGAGGAACCGCAGGCTGCTGAGAGCCCGTGCACGGCCTGGGTCGGAACCAGTATCAAAGCCCTCCACCTCAGCGTTAGGTTTAAAAAAGGAGGCCGCCAGATCCACGGATATCCTCCCAGAGCAACAGTTTGATGGAGTCTTCCTTCACAAGGAAACCAGCCAGTGAGTACTAAATTTGATGAGTGAAAGAATAAAAAAGTTCCAATGAAAGAAAGTAAAAGAGAAAACTCTCACTTTCATATTTAAAAAAAAAATCCTATGAAGAGCAGGATAAACCGCTTTACCGTGATCTAAATGAATGGGTTATTATTAATGATATTCATGGGATGTATGGGAGATCTCTCATATAGTAGAAAAGAAATGGTTTAACAATGACGGATTATGAGCAGAGTGATTTTATTTTGAAACTCAGGCGGATGTCTACAGGTCCTGTGAGAAATCGACAGCTGGGTGGCTATGTGGATTTACTCTTTGTAACAAGTGGCAGCTTCAATTGCTTGCTTCTAACATTTTAATGACAGATAAGATACCTGTTGAAAGTAAATAATCTTGTAATGCGCTGGGTTAGAGACTGCAAAAAAAGAGAGGAATTTTTCGTTACGGGATTAGCGTAGTATAGAATGTAGTAACGCACTCCAAAATTAAACTTTATTTACCGTAGCACACTGAGTATAAGCGCACTTCAATATTTACACTCAATGGAGTTGTTGCTAATGGGACAAAATTAAGGGTCTGATCAAGCAGCAAAGATGTCTGGACCTACACCTGAGATTTGGAGAGGTTACTGGCCCTCGCCCAATCTGAGTGAATAATGGGACCAGGTTTTGGACATCTAGCAACAGACGCTTTCCACATATAATCATAATAATAAGCTAATTTGTAGAATCTTTATGAAAGAGCACATAAGCAGAGAGCAAGGAATAGAGATGTGATGTTTTATTGTGGAAATATCAGTTGCTGAAAATCTCATTTACAGAATTGGAAGAAGTGATTGAAGTCAGATGGGAAGAAAATTATGAATTTAGAGGAATTTTGTTTTCCACAAAAAAAAGTTGTTAGAAAATGAAATAAAAATAATAGATTTAGCTACAGGAAGAATCTGTAGTGGTAGTTATATTATCTCCAGATTGTTTTTTAATTTGTTAGGAAGAGATTTCTTATTTCACTTGAAGTTGGGCATGTTCTCTGTAGGGGATAGATTAATAATCCAAAATGTAGATTTTCATAAAATTCTTGAAACGGGACAGCTACCAAAGAATTGTTTTACTTGGAAAAAGAAAAAATAAAGTTTTATCTGAAGTTTGTAATCAGATAAAGATAAAATAATCATATTATTGCTAGCAGGAGATCCAAATTCAACCTTGCATGTTTTTGGCCAACAAAGGGGAACAGGGGTATGGTGACCTCTAGTGGCGAACTAATTAGAGCATTTATTAGGGACAATTCAATTCTCAAACTGATTAGTATGTGGACAAGTAGTGTGTCAGACATGGAAAAAAGAAAAGCTTCTCATATAAAATTAAGAAACAGCTTTGAGCAAACAAAGGCTGTACTGAAGAAGCTCTGTTTAGTAAGAAAAGATAAATTCTCCAAATAGATTGAGAGGTTACCAGTGACACATTTAGATACACTAACTGTTGCAGAAATGTTGTTTAGAGAAATAATACATAGATTTGAGATCCACAAATGATCTATAGTGGTAACGGAACACATTTTGTGAATGAAATAATTGATAAAATAGGACAAAGATTATACATTATTTTTAAGAGACAGTGGGATTCTAAAAGCAGACTAAGAAAGGCCATGGAGAAGACTAAACAAAATTGGAGATACTGTTCGGTTATGATAAAGCTATATATGAATATCACACCAAGTAATGGAACAGATTTAACGAAACATTTTACCCTCCTACAGTTTGGTATATTAAAATAAGAAGAACGATTACAAACTTATTTATGATTTTATGATAAAGATTTTGCAAATTGAAGAAAAAAAAGCAATGGAAGAAACAGGACAAAATTGGATATTGTCTTGATTTAGTAAACTATACATCCATATAACACCCAATTTGAATTTTGGCCTCATTTTATTTGAAATTATCTCTGGGCGTAGATATAGAATTCCTTAGTTTGGTATACTCTCTTCTGAAGAACAATGTGATTAAGATCTGGTGGTTTTCATGATCAAAATACTGAGAAGTAAATAAGTTATAAATGCAAACTAATCATATGCCAGATGATCCTGTATTCCTACAGGAAAAAGTGAGCTGAAAGTAGGTGACTGGATCCTGATTAAAGCTGTAAACCCAAAATTGGTCAACACCCAGGTGGAAGGGGCCATTCCAGGTATTTTTGACCACACCAACGGCTGTAGAGACTGAATTGGATACACTTAACCCATTGTAGAAAGCAGAGACCATCACGAGATATAGGGAAAGCAGTCTAAGAAAAGTGGTGTTTCAGACGGATTACAAAGGGAGGTGAATACAATAGGGTTCACTTGTCTCAACTTCAGTGAAGAGAACCAGGAGGACCACTTTTCTATAGAGACTGCTTGAAGGGAGAGATAGTAATTATGGAGGTTTTTCTGCTATCTAGTACTTTTATTTTTATAGCTTTTTGGTGGTGTTATTCCATAGGACTCACAAAAGAATGACATATAGCACATGAGAATGCTGATTTATTGTCTTGGTTCACTCAGAGAAGGACACACAAAAACCCATTTCAAACTAGCGTATGGTGACAATATGTTAGATATCTAGTAAATAAATGAAGCATTTTTAACTGTTTTGTTTGTTCTCAAATGCCATACTTTGTAGGACATTTACCCATATAGGTAGAAGCTTTTACTAATCTTAATGATCTGTTTCCAGATGTTACACTCCTCTCCAGGATTTGGAAAAATTCTGAGCGTGAAGTACATGAACGAACGGGAAGTTATATGGGTAATAATGTAAATATTTCCATGACAAAAGTGAGGGTAAATGGGAGACTGGGACGACATGAGATTAATCTAAATAGTTAAAACAGGACCTGTGCACTTTAGACCTGACCAAAGATTTATTTGTTTTGAACATGATAAAAATCTGACCACACTTTCATACCAATCTGGGTATATTGGAAAAATATACCATATGTGCTCCATACTTTGAGACCATAAATGTGATGGGAACTTTTCTATGGACGACCTGCTGAATCTCTGCGGATGTTGGCTCTGACACAATCACCCTCAAAATGGGAAGGGTAGATGTGCTTCTGTTGAGACTTAAAGAGCATTCTTTCCTTGTATGTGCAGTGGAGATCCAACAAAGCAGAAGGAGGGGGCGTGGTACTTTAGCCCCTCATGATCCCATCTGGGGCTCCGATAGGCCCCCTGAACACAAATTATGCAGTGGTGGAAATAAGGTTGTATTATTTTTTTTCCCATGGACCGGGGTGGGTAAGGTCATGTTAAAATTGGACACATTCAATTATAGATTCAGTGGTTTTTTAAATTCTTCTCTGGCAGGTCTAAAAGGTATACCAGCTGAGATGCAAAAATTGAGCCTAACAACTGTAAATATACATAGAGATTAATCTACAATACAGGTGCTTATTGAACTAAAACAAATTTCTCCGTCACAGGCTGCAAATCTAGTCACACCTGATTAACAGGAGACTTTCATAATTGGTTGTTTCTGAAACATACTGGCTGGTAGATGTAGCTCTGTTTCAGAAAAAGGGAGGAGATCCTTAGACACAAGGGGAACTTAGATTTCAATTATTTTTTACTGAACAAAGCCTTTCAATTGGTCGTTTTAAAAGCATTTCAGATAAATAAAAAAAACACCATTTGTTTAGGGTTCAACAGTCTTTTGGTTAAATAGGTTGAAATTATAGTTTTGTTCTATAAGTATTAGGCTTCATCAGCTCAACAAATGATGTGGTAAAATCTTATAAAACTATAGGGTTAATGAACTTAGGCTGTTAGCAGTGTAAATGAATAAAATTAGACTGTGATCCTTCTCTGGGGGTTGAGCTTTAAACAGTGAAGCATTTTTCTTTTGAGCAGTCTCAGATGCTCAGTATACCACTTGTACAATCCAAAACCAGATGTTTCCTGTTTTCCATCCTGTTTTGGCACCTTTGGTTGGTTGTTTTAGCACACAACCCATTCATCTTACCTTGTGGCATGTTTATGCATTTAGTGCTTGTTTGGACGTTTTTATTTACATTATAAGCCCTTAATGTGTGTAAATATTTGTATGAACACTAAAAGAGTCAACACCATAAGACATAAACTAAAAATGTTTCACAGGCATGTGACTAACAGAAATAGAATAATGTGTCCTTGAATGAAGGAAGGCTCAAATTCAAAAGTACCAGTCAGTATCTGGTGTGGCCACCAGCTGCTTGAAGTTCTGCAGTGCATCTCCTCCTCATGGACTGGACCAGATTTGTCAGTTCTTGGTGGCGAGAGGTTACCCCACTCTTCCACCAAGGCACTTGCAAGTTCCTGGACATTTCTGTGGGGAATGGCCCTAGCCCTCACCCTGCGATCCAACAGGTCCCAGACGTGCTCAATGGGATTGAGATCCGGGCTCTTGGCTGACCATGGCAGAACACTGACATTGCTGTCATGCAGAAACTGACGCACAGAACGAGCAGTATGGCTGGTGGCATTGTCCTGCTGGAGGATCATGTCCGGATGAGCATGCATAAAGGGTACCACATGAGGGAGGAGGATGTCTTCCCTGTACCGCAAGGCATTGAGATTGCCTGCAATGACAACAAGCTCAGTCCGATGATGATGTGATATACCGCCCCAGACCATGACGGACCCCCCACCTCCAAATCTATCCCGCTCCAGGGTGCAGGCCTCGGTTTAACGCGTATTCCTTCGACAATAAACACAAATCCGTCCATCACTCCTGGTGAGACAAAACCGTGACTCATCAGTGAAGAGCACTTTTTGCCACTCCTGTATGGTCCAGCGAAGGTGGCTTTGTGTTGCTGGTGATGTCTGGTAAGGACCTGCCTTACAACAGGCCTACAAGCCCTCAGTCCAGCCTCTCTCAGCCTATTGAGGACAGTCTGAGCATTGATGGAGGGATTGTATGTTCCTGGTGTGACTCGGGCAGTTGTTGTGGCCATCCTGTACCTGTCACACAGGTGTGATATTCGGATGTACCGATCCTGTGCAGGTGTTGTTACACGTGGTCTTCCACTGCAAGGATGATCAGCTGTCCTTCCTGTCTCCCTGTAGCGCTGTCTTAGGCGTCCCACAGTGCGGACGTGGCAATTTATTGCCCTAGCCAGATCAGCAGTCCTCATGCCTCCCTGCAGTATGCCTAATGCACGTTCACGGAGATGAGCAGGGACCCTGGGCATCTTTCTTTGGGTGTTTTTCACAGTCGAGAGACAAGTCTCTTTAGTGTCCTGCGTTTTTAGAAATGTGACCTTAAATGGCTACTTTCTATAAGCTGTTAAGGTCTTAACGATCATTCCACAGGTGCATGTTAATTAATTGATTATAGTTGATTGAACATGCATGGAAAACATTGTTTAAACCCTTTACAATAAAGATCTGTAATATTATTGTTGAAATACACAGTCCTGAAAAAGGGACGTTTCTTTTTTTGCTGAGTTATATAGAGTGAGCTTTGCGTCAATGATGATTTCTGTGATTTTAACATACAGCAAAAGTAATAGCTTTTTTTACAGATAGACTTAATGTTTGTAGCAATCTGGATAATAGTTTGATTTTGTGTTAGTGTGGCCGATCAGTGCGGCACTACTTAAAACTATGAGGTGAGTGAGGGATAAAAAAAAAACAAAAAAAAGACAAATGCATGAGAATTTTTTCTCCCAGCCTCTTGCCTCCAATAGCTGCTTGGGAGATGGAGGCCCTACCATCACCTGAGACAGAAGCCGGTAAGACTGAGTCCTTTAAATAAATATTGATAACAGAATTTCATATCCCCTCTCAGGAGGTGAAATATTTGCTAGCGGTTTCGTGTTTATTTACTTACACGCGGTTGATTGACTGATTAATTAATATAATATATATACTTATATATAATTGTATAGTTAATTGTTTAATCAATATTAAAGAAAGTAACGGTTTTTGCTCCGGGTTTTACCTGGGAGCACGGCAGTTGGACAAGTGGTTAATTAATTAAGTTAATTGATTATTTTCCAATTAGGTTTTTTAGGCTTTTGTTTCACTTAAGGAAACAAGAAAGCAAATGAGATGGGGGAGACGTCCTTCATCAGAACTGAGCACTCAGGCAGACAATGGGGTCTGTCTCCAGACAGTCCAATATGTCGACAAAAAAAATGTATTAATGGGCCCAGGGGGGGAATTTGGATAATCTGAAAGAAAATCTAAAAGGTATGTTATTTATTTGTGGTTTATTTATGTGGTTTTGTTAATTTCTCTTTTATTTACTCTTGTTTGTTTCTTCCAGAACTGGAGAGTATTTGAGCATTAAGATAATTTGTTTGATGGCTTGATATAATGCAGAATGGCATACACACACACACTGTTATTGTTACACATTCCATGGTAGAACTGCTGATGAGTTTTGCTGAGTTGTCCTGTGTTTTTCTTCAGGCTGATGGGGACCCCTGGCTTCGGTCCAGCGCGCCTTGGGAGAGGCTGTTGAGATTACATTTTGCCCACCAGAAAGTGGCGTAAAAAGACCCCATGGGTTTTCGATCTCAATGCACAAGAGTCTCAGCTAAGTCATCTGGAAGGATCTAATATTTGTCACTGTGAGCTAATTCCATGGCCAAACATGTCTCATGTCTGATTGTAATTTATGTTTTGAACATCGTCTTTTTTTTGATCAACCTACCCAACCTTTTAGCGAGATTTTTGATAGCACTTTGGAATTTTCCCTTTATATTTATGGTATTAATTAAATTAATAAAAGCAGGGAATTGTGGTGGAAAATTGTTATGCAATTAGGAATTAAGCATATAGTCTCTGTTTAGTGAATGTATCTGGGGTAAGATGACAAGGTTATTGTTCCAACTTAATGTTTATGATATATATGTGTCAGGTCACCAGAGAGACAGACGCCGGGGCAGTAAGAAAAATGTTTGGCCTTCAGATGGGCTGTTTCATGCATTGCTATCAGACTCGCATGAACCAGTTACTCCAAAGGCGGCACATAAAGGTTGGAGAAGACGTCTACAGAGATAAACAGTGATTGCTGAATACTATTTAAGCGGTTAGTTAGAAAGGTTGGATGGGGTGATGCATAAGTAACTATGTCCCCTCCATGTTCTGGTCAGACATGTTTGTATTAAATACTTAAACGCCTTCTGGGACTCAGTCTTCTTTATTATGGAAACCCTGAGATACTTTTTTGCCATAGCAGTATGCAGCTCTGCATGAAACCAGGGAGTCAACCTCCTATGACTAATCACTTTCTTTTTTCAGAGGGGTACACTATCTAATGCCAAACACAGTGAGGAGGTAATGCTACGAACCATTTCTGAAGGGGTTAGAGATGGAATTGCTGCCCTCCACTGTGTTACTCTGAGACACTGAGGAAATTAAGAATGGAACAGATTCTTTAAAACTTGTTACAGCATTGTCTGATAGAGCTCTACTTTAATTAAATTGTCTTTAAGGTTTAGGATGGTCAGTTAAAGTAAATTCAAAAGAATCAAAAAATTGTCAGACAGAACTGGGTTATGTGGGAGGACTGTTTTTTCCTCACACTCAATGCTGAATGCCAGCACAAGGTCCAAAGTGTGTTGACCCGTGTCTGTGCATCCCTGTACTTTTTGAGTAAAGCCAATTGAATCTAAGATAACATTAAAGGCTGCATTTAGGCTATCACTTTCAGTGTCCACATGAATATTGAAACCCACCTCTATAATGAGCGTATCCTTAACAGGGTGTGTCCCTAACAGAGGACACACCCTGGACTTGGTCATCACACATCGCCTGTCCACCAGTGTGTCATCTGTTGTTGACTTGGCTGTCTCTGACTACTTCTGTGTGTTTTTTAATATCAGCAGTTCCTTTCTACTAGAGTCCTCTGTGAGAACTGTCAGGAAACGTCATCTAACCCCTGAAGTGGCTGCAGGTTTCTTACGTATTTGTCATAAGTTCCCTCCTATTCTCTTACCTGTCCCCTGTGATCTTATTGTTAATGATTTTAACAGAAGGCTTCAGTCCACTCTGGACTTACTGGGTCCACATTCAAAACCTGCAATGCTTTGGAGAAATGAAGATATCAAAAAATTAAAGAGGAAATGCAGGGCGGCAGAGAGAAAATGGAGAAAATGAAAAATCACAATACACCATCAACTATATGCTGAACTCCTCAAATTATATAACAATGCTGTGAGAAATTCAAGAAATGGTTAATTTGCTAAATTTATATCAGACCATAAAAATAATCCTAAAATTCTTTTTTCCACCATCAATCAAATCTTTGGCCGTACTACTAATAGATTTCATAAAACCCCCTCAAACACTCTGTGTGATGAGTTTGCAGACCACTTCAGAGGGAAGGTAGACATCAGATGTAGTATTTTATCTTCTCAAAGTAACATGGTTTTAGACAAATCTGAGTGTGTGTCCCTATCAGAGGAAACACTGGACAATTTTGTCCTGGTAGAAGCTGAGACTCTTTCTCGTCAGTGAAGCCCACCACCTGCGTTCTTGACCCAATCCCCACTTGACTTTTTAAGTCATTTTATGGATCTTTTAGAGATGAGATCTTAACTATGATGAATTCCTCCCTTCAGACAGGGGGTTTTCCTGCCGCCTTTAAAGAGGCAGTAGTGAGGCCCCTGTTTAAGAAGAGCAATTTAGATTTTAAAGGGGGGGGTGGCACATTCTTCTTATGCAAGAAGAGCAATTCCGAGGTCCAGTACATCAATAATTTTACCTGAAATAGATCTGTAAGTTCAATAAATGATTTATACTACCTATTTGAAATTTTGCACTCACAGCATGTCCGCACTGAACGCCATGAAATTTGTTGCATGTCTCTTTAAGACAACCTTCGCAGTCTCTGCGCTCCTTTGGCTGCCGTCTCCTCGTCATCCCTAAAGTCAGGACACACACTCATGGTGAGGCTTTTTTCCAGTTTTATGGCCCTCACCTCTGGAACAGGCTGTCGGAGGACCTCATGGCCGCAGAGAATGTTCATGTTTTTAAGAGCAGGCTCAAGACTCACCTTTTTACCCTGGCTTTTAACTGACTATCTATTGCCTATTTATCTGCCCTAATGCTTTAATTGCTTTTTGGCCTTGTATTTATCCCATTAATTTTATTTTACTTTTATTTATTTATTTGCTCACATATTTATCCATTTTCTACTTATTTAATTTACCTATTTATTTATTTTAACATGTTTACCTCTTATTTTACACAAATGAATAGTCATATTGTTCCAGTGTTTTCTCTCTGGGAGCCCTCTGGATCAGGGGTGGCAGTCAGCTGTGTGTGTCTTGGCAGTTTCCAGGTAGTGCTTGGGTGGAAGTAGGGTCCCAGAGCCGCCTCCTTTGAGCGCCCTGGGTTGGAGCCTTGGCTGCTGCCATTGATCTACTTCTGCCGGTGCAGATGGCTCCCTCGATGGCGTTTCCAGTTCTAACCTGGCTCATTTGTACTCAACCCTGCGTCCATTTTATTGTCCATTCTAGGGTCCATTTTATTGTGTATTTTAATGTCATATTCAAGTTGGTCCGGAACGTACATGGGGATATGATTGGGGCGAGGGGGGTATAAATATTTAACTTGTGTGTGTCTATAGGGGGTGGGTTTGGGAGGGGAATATATGTAGGGTAAATGTTTAACTTTGTATAGCACTTTGAACTGCATTTCATTGTATGAAAAGTGCTTAATAAATAAAGTTGATTGATTAATTGATTGATTGATTATTAGTATTTAATACTAAGATACTAAACTGAAACTGAATTAATTCAGATAAAAAATATAAGATCTGATCTAATAATTGAGAGTAAGAACCTGGTGGACGATACAAAACCACAAACAAAAGTGGTCTTAATGTTTTGCAACTTGGATGAGGAAAACTAAGGGTTGGATCTTCAAAAGAACTGTAGCTAATAATTGGTATGGGATTAAATAGTAAATCAAAATGAAAAATGGTTGCAACTCCTCCTCCTCGCCCAGTACTTCTAGGAATCTGAAAATCAAAATAATTTGAAAGGAGTTTACCCATTTATACTGACATAATCCTCCAGCAGCAGCCAAGGTTCTGAGGAAAAACTAATTAATTTGACTATCACAAATGAAGCAATTTACTAACAAACTCTTTCAGGGGGAGATATGTTTATGTTTATTTTTCTGTTTAGTCAAAGCCATATTTATCTTTATGAGATTTTCATGATTTGCTCTTGTTAGGTTAACACCTAATCCATTGGTGGCATAAACTACAACTCTGCTTCCTGGTCTGGATCCTGGCTTGTCAGTGTTTTGGAAGACTACGAATTTCTAAAAAGGCCAGATTTCTAAAAAGAAGAGCTGCTCCATCCAAAGTGTGATGGATGCCATCTCTCTGGATCAGAACAGGTTTTCCCCAAAATCTTCAACAGTTATCAAAGTAACCCACATTGTTTCCAGGACACCACCTAGACAACCACTGGACAGGTTGGTGGTGACCTGTGGGAGGGGTTCTAGAACTATGATTGCTACATATTGTCACCCAGCTGGCCTGAGTTCCCGGCTGCGAGGGTTCTGTTGGAGGACGACTAGGGGGTTCTGTCCTTGTTGGCTCCTCGCTGGCTAATGGGTCTCGGCTATCTGCTGGTTTTTCAACAGCGTGGAGTCGTGCCTCTAAATCTGACACCCTCGCCTCCAAAGCTACAAAAATATTACATTTTACACACAGTTACCATTATCACTAAAGGGGGCAGTGAATTAACTAAACATCTGACACTGAAGGGCAGGAGAGGAGACAATAAAGGCAGAGTATGAGAGATAGAAGGAGAGGAAAGAGGAGTAGCCATAGCCGCAATTAAGCTAAACTAACTAAGCTAGTAAGATTGTTAAGCTTTGTTCATTAGTTGTGCTCTTACACCTGTGATTAATCTGGAGCATGCGTAAATAAAAGGATGCGGAGCTGCTGCTGTAGCTACTGGTTCACACCGAAAAGTGTCTCTCATGGTGTTTGTTTGTTCTCCAAGCCTCTGTCACAATTACCGGGCTGTCGGTTCTCCTTTCTTAAATGGCAACTTCAACAAAGACGTTATCACTCCAAGAAAAACTGTGTGAAACACAAAGAGTTCCCAAAACGTAAAGTACACAAACAGAAAATATGTTTTAGTTTGCTTGTGTGTTAAAATAACTTTCAAAAGGCCTCAGAAAAGAGAAGATGAGATCAATTCAAGAGAGTCTGAACACCAAATAGCTCCATGGAGTGCAACAGCGACAACAGGAAATGATGCAATAGGGCTTACCCAATCAGCTTCAATCAGCTCAACCTAAGAGGCCTACTCAAACCCATCAGACATATGTGAACCAAAAAGCATTTGAAATCTAAAAGTCACACACACACACACGCACACACACACCCACACAGACGCACACACACACTCCTGTCTTGCTACACTTGTGTTGACATTGTATTGACTTCCATTGATTTTACTATGCCTAACCCAGATAATTTCCCTAACCCAAACTATTAGTGGCACATGCCTAACCCTAACCTTAACCTAATTCACACCATACCTCTAAACCTAACTAGTAGAGTTTAATAGCTTGTTAAACATCGGGTGGACCAGGCAAAATGTCCTCACAGCTACACATGTCCACACATTGCTGATGGCCTGTCACAGGTTGGTCCGCACAAGTATAGCTATTCATGTACACACACATATACAACACACACACATACAACACACACACACACACACACACACACACATGCACACACACATAGTAAATGGCTCCACAGCAAGATAACATTAAGAGATCAGGACAGGATAGGACAGCACAGGACAGGAGAGGAAAGTGAAGGATAGAGGAGATACAAGAAAGGGTACATGAAAGCACAGAGAGAGAGAGAGCAAACATATACTCACATCATTGCTAGATGAACGTAAGTGAGTGACGGAGGATCCCTTGTAACCGGGTTGAAATCTCTTGATTCGGTTCTTGAGATTCCCGCACATGTTGACAGTCTTTTCAGCTTCTCTTAACAAGGGTATATTCTGGATTTCGCACATAGCATGTTCCACACCCAGTCTCAGAGTGGTGCAAATGTGCTTATTCTGAGCTTGTACCATCACATTGATTTCTAGGTGCAGGAAAATGGAGGCGAGGACAAACTTCACGATGAAACTCTTACTGCATTGTCTCGGGCCAGACACAGAGTGTTCGGATTGGCGTAGTGAGCTTAGGCACTCTTGAGCTCACGGGAGTGACTCAAATTAGGACTCGTGTAATTGTAGTCTTTGGAGCCTAGTGGAGCTAAGCCCAGTTTTTCCAGGAGAACATGTTTGTACTTGAAGAGCATGTCTCTGAACTGGCTTGCCGCGACGCCCAATAGCACTCCTTGGAATTGTTGCAACTGGAAGGGTTCCATTCTCATGCGCTTGACAAGAAAGTTTCCAAAGACCCTGTTAATGAGAGCTGAAACCTTTACATAAAAAGAGACCTTCTTCTCGGACATACACCTGTATTCTCTTAGCTCTCTAATCTTGGCTTCCACCAGCTCAAGATTGAGTTCCTTTATCATTGTGGCCTGTGCGAGATGATCATTCAGAAAATGATCATACTAGAGAGTCCCGTCGCGTCCCCTCCGGTCTTGATCTTCCTTCTTCTCAGATGTCACTAACCTGATCCTGATCCAGTTGGCGCCGAGGCCCATGGATATATTTGCCGAATGATCCCTTGGGTCCGAGATGCACTTGTGCAGCTGCTACGCATTCTCCGAGGGTGCGGCGGAGAACGTTAGAGTGTGAGGGTTCGGGGCTTCATCCTCTTGGAGCTCTCGCCGCTGTTTCGAGGCTATGCGGGATACACATCGCATGCACTGTTATTGTGTCCGGCCAAATACATTATGGATGTCAATGTGCTACAACATGCAATTGCTCTGCCATCCCACAGAAGTGATTGTGAGAAAGTTTGTACTGCCTCTGAGCGTACACCTGGAATACTGCTGGCTCTTCTCTGGAATGCTTGTGCTCGTGGGAGAAGACGCTGAACGACGAGAGTAAGGCAACCGGGAAGAGCTGATTGGTCGCGCTGCAGACTGCTGTTACCACCCTTCACATGAGCATGCACGAGTACACAGGACGTGGGCTTTGGTTCAGCAATTCATGAGGGCTTTCTGGTTGGATGCGGAAGGGAGACTGGTGTGTGTGGAAAACAGCCACGAGGACATTAAGATGTCTCGTATCAGGGCATGTGGGCTCGCGTTAATGCTGCCCTTGTTGTCCAAGGATCTTATGCAGCGATGCTTCTGGCGAGGCTCACCGGTACCTGTTTGCGATATGCAGACAGGTGACACCGTTGAGCCACAGGGGCTTACACAACCTCTATGCATGCTATCATCTCCCAGTCGCCGAGGATCTCCAATAGTGCATGTTGGTGGTAGACGAGGAGGAGGAGGACAAAGAAGAGGACATGTATAACAAGGCGTAGAAGACCCTTGAAGAGGCGGAGAAGTCCCTCAACGTGACGTAGAGGACTTTTGGAGAGGCACTGAGGTCCGGCGATGATTCATAGAGGTCCCTCTGAGAGGTGCTGAGGTCCGACTACGAGGCGTAGAGAACTCTTGGGGAGGCGCTGAGGTCCCATCACGGGGTGTAGAGGACCCACATCGTGGCAATGCTGAGGACCCTCTGGAAGGTGCAGAAGACACTCTGAAAGGCACAGAAAACCCTTGGGAGGAAGTTGCTAGGGACCCTTAGGAAGAAGGCGTAGAAGGCCCACGACGGGGCGACGAACCCGAGGCAGTGTCCATCTGGAAATAATCCACCGTGATATGACTGTATTTCCAGAATAACTAAAATACCTAGTGTGCATTTAGAAAAGAAAAAGTGATAATTTGATTCGAGGAGGCTCAACCTTGTCTCTCATGTGCATTGTGAACTTTCCCCATGTAAACATTTGCTTTGTCCAATCTGCTTCAAAGTTATGATGTCAGCGTGATTCTTTAGGTTCTTACGATTCCAACCATATGTCAATCATCAAAATCGGCCACTAGAAACTGGAATTACAGGTCTGCGTAATTCTAAAGACAGTTATTTTAGGGTTTTTTGCCCTGCCCTGCAGTTACGCGTAGGTGATCAGATGAACAGGTGAGAGCGAGAGTGAATGATTCAGTTTCGATTGTTTTGTTTGCATTCGAAAAATAGCACTTCAAGAGAAGGGAATCTTCACTGACGAAGCCCTGGCGATTATTTGGAATGTTTGTGGTTTGTGTTGAGAACTCGTCATCAGAAGAGGAAAAACAAAATTTTACCAGAGGAAGAGAGGTATGTCCCAACTAGCGAGTTGCTAGCTTTGTTTCTCTGTCAGCCATTTTGTATAAATGTTTTTTTTCTAATTGTGTTCTTATATGTTTGTGTATATATACCAATTTTTTTTTCTCTTTTGTTCACATCTTTTTGTGCATGTGTGTGTATATAAGTGTTTATGGAGAGAGAGAGAGAGAGAGAGAGAGAGAGAGAGAGAGAGAGAGAGAGAGAGAGAGAGAGAGAGAGAGAGAGAGATTTGTGAATTTATGTGAGGATATTTGTGTAGATATGTGTACATAGACGTGTGTAAATAATATATTTGTGGTAGAGCTTAAGATTTTTGCCCAAACCCATCGGGATCCGACTGTTCGGTCCGGGTTCGAGCTTAATTTTTATTATTGTTCACGGGCTTGGGCCGGGCTCGGGTTTTAGCGGTCTGCTGATCATCTCATTAGCGCGAATTAATGGTGTTATTAAAATTCCCGAAAATGTCCAGCTTTTGCTCAGTTTTACAGACCAAGAATATTTATAATAAAGCGCTGCACTGGGCCACTAATATTATTCCGATCTACCTGTCAAGATGTTGCATGCACACTGTATGCGTCATGATGTGAAAGACCCAGGCGTCAGGCCACTCCTTCTCTCAGATCAAAACAGAAAACATGCTCTGACTGCTGCACTGCGCTCTCAGACAGAAAATGCTGAAGTGTAAATGCTCTATTACCAGACATCCCAAGTTGCAGAAGTCTCTACATTTATATAGCAGCTCCCTGATGCCCACAAGTCAGATAAAATCTCCTGAAATCTAGAGCAAGCGGTCAAGAGCGCACACAGAAACGCACGAAGGCGAGACAGAATTTTACGCAACAGAAGCGGTTAAAGCTGTTGATCTCATTATTCTCTCAGCCACTGCCAAGGTCCTCTTTTTGGGTTTTCAGACTATGGTCACCCTCTAAAAAGTAAAATGTCCAGTAAACTGAAAACCTGCCGGTCACGTTGTCCGATGCCATTTTTTTTAGTGGAAACCCTGATGTGTGACTTTTGAATAATGTCGGGCTGTAATCGGGTTTGGGCTTTAATAAGCTGTCAATCAAAATATACTCTTCGGGCTAAATTCTCTCAGGCTCGCGCCAGGCCGGACCCAACTTTTAAGGCCCGATTACAGCTCTAATCTGTGGGTTGTATTTGTAGTTTCTATATGTTTATTTTTTCTAACTCTTTTTCTGTCATAATATTCTTTTAGTCGCCTCGGCATTCACCTTTAGCTTACTCATCAACGCTTCACCATGTCCAAGCAGACTGCTGGAATGTCATACAGAGAGACACAGCTGCCTGAAAGGTATTATATATATATATACACTACCGTTGAAAAGTTTGGGGTCACATTGAAATGTCCTTATTTTTGAAGGAAAAGCACTGTACTTTTCAATGAAGATAACTTTAAACTAGTCTTAACTTTAAAGAAATACACTCTATACATTGCTAATGTGGTAAATGACTATTCTAGCTGCAAATGTCTGGTTTTTGGTGCAATATCTACATAGGTGTATAGAGGCCCATTTCCAGCAACTATCACTCCAGTGTTCTAATGGTACAATGTGTTTGCTCATTGGCTCAGAAGGCTAATTGATGATTAGAAAACCCTTGTGCAATCATGTTCACACATCTGAAAACAGTTTAGCTCGGTACAGAAGCTACAAAACTGACCTTCCTTTGAGCAGATTGAGTTTCTGGAGCATCACATTTGTGGGGTCAATTAAACGCTCAAAATGGCCAGAAAAAGAGAACTTTTATCTGAAACTCGACAGTCTATTCTTGTTCTTAGAAATGAAGGCTGTTCCATGCGAGAAATTGCTAAGAAATTGAAGATTTCCTACAACGGTGTGTACTACTCCCTTCAGAGGACAGCACAAACAGGCTCTAACCAGAGTAGAAAAAGAAGTGGGAAGCCGCGTTGCACAACTGAGCAAGAAGATAAGTACATTAGAGTCTCTAGTTTGAGAAACAGACGCCTCACAGGTCCCCAACTGGCATCTTCATTAAATAGTACCCGCAAAACACCAGTGTCAACATCTACAGTGAAGAGGCGGCTGCGGGATTCCGGGCTTCAGGGCAGAGTGGCAAAGAAAAAGCCATATCTGAGACTGGCCAATAAAAGAAAAAGATTAAGATGGGCAAAAGAACACAGACATTGGACAGAGGAAGACTGGAAAAAAGTGTTGTGGACGGATGAATCCAAGTTTGAGGTGTTTGGATCACAAAGAAGAACGTTTGTGAGACGCAGAACAACTGAAAAGATGCTGGAAGAATGCCTGACGCCATCTGTTAAGCATGGTGGAGGTAATGTGATGGTCTGGGGTTGCTTTGGTGCTGGTAAGGTGGGAGATTTGTACAGGGTAAAAGGGATTCTGAATAAGGAAGGCTATCACTCCATTTTGCAACGCCATGCCATACCCAGTGGACAGCGCTTGATTGGAGCCAATTTCATCCTACAACAGGACAATGACCCAGAACACACCTCCAAATTGTGCAAGAACTATTTAGAGAAGAAGCAGGCAGCTGGTATTCTATCGGTAATGGAGTGGCCAGCGCAGTCACCAGATTTGAACCCCATTGAGCTGTTGTGGGAGCAGCTTGACCGTATGGTACGCAAGAAGTGCCCATCCAACCAATCCAAATTGTGGGAGCTGCTTCTAGAAGCGTGGGGTGCAATTTCTCCAGATTACCTCAACAAATTAACAGCTAGAATGCCAAAGGTCTGCAATGCTGTAATTGCTGCAAATGGAGGATTCTTTGACGAAAGCAAAGTTTGATGTAAAAAAAATCTTATTTCAAATACAAATCATTATTTCTAACCTTGTCAATGTCTTGACTCTATTTTCTATTCATTTCACAACGTATGGTGGTGAATAAGTGTGACTTTTCATGGAAAACACAAAATTGTTTGGGTGACCCCAAAATTTTGAACGGTAGTGTATATATATATAAAATGTGTGTGTGTAGACATTTATGTGTAGATGTGTATGCATACATTTTATATTATATTATTTTTCTGTTATCTTATTTTAGTCAGGATGAAGACTAAATAACTCCAAGGCCTTAAACTTCAGCGCAGTCAACCAAGAAGGCAAAAATAGGGAAAGCTAAGTCAAACGGCTGTCCAAAGAGGTCTGCTGACACTCTTTAGGTTGTTTTGTTTAGGTTCATGCCCACGAGGCCACCATGCCCTGCATTTGACCAAACAGCAGCATGGTCTCCCCATACATTTAAAAACTTGAACGTTCTCTCCGGCCCTGTGGTCCTCCTGCAGCCTGTTCCAGAGATGAGGGCCATAAAACTGGAAAGACGCCTCACCATGTGTGTGTGTCCTGACTTTAGTGATGACAAGGAGACGGCTCCCAGAGGAGCGCAGAGACCACGAAGGTTCATATGGTAAAAGCAGTTCTGAAAGATAAGAAGGCCCAAGACCATCAAGGCACTTAAAAACCATTAAAAGGACCTCAAACCAATCCTAAAACATACGGGGAGCCAATGCAGTGATTTTAAGACCAGTGTAATGTGCTCCCGCCTCCTGGTCTTCGTCAGGACAAGTGCTGCTGAATTTTGTAGGAGCTGTAAACCTGAGATATTATTTTTGGGGAGACCAGAAAGCAGGGTATTACAGTAATCAATCCTACTGGTAATAAAAGCATGCATCAGTGTCTACGTGTTGGCCTAAGAGAGAATAGGGCGTACTCTGGCAATGTTCTTAAGCTGATAAAAACCTATTTTAGTTATGTTTTCAATGTGAGGAATAAAAGTCAGCTCAGAGTCAAAAATCACACCCAGGTTCTTCACTTGTAAAGAAGGACTAAAAGACAGTGGTTGTAGTTTTGATAAAAGTTTCTCTCTCTGAGCCTCGGGACCGATGACTAAAACTTCAGTTTATTCCTGGTTGAGCTGGAGAAAGTTTTCTGCCATCCAGGATATGATGTCTAAAATGCAGTTAAAAAGTGCATCCATTGGCCGTGTGTCATCAGGAGACATGGAGAAGTCTTCTGATGACACTGCCAAGAGGGAGCATATAAAGGTTAAACAGCACTGGACCAAAAATTGAACCCTGGGGGACACCACATGTAATCGTGTGGACCTTAGGACTTCTATGGTAAGTTTAGATACCTGCTCTTCTGTCTGAGAGATGGGATGTAGACCATTTGTGAACAGCACCAGAGAGGCCAATCTGTTTTAAATGGGTTAAAAGAATAGTGTGGTCTACTGTATCAAAGCCAGCACTTAGATCCAGTAGAACCAACACTGTCACCCTCTGTGCGTCAATGTTTAATCTAAAATCATTTACAATCTTCAAAAGGGGCATTTCTATGCTGTGGTTAATCCTAAAACCAGACTGAAATTTCTCTATGACATTTTGAGCGTTAATAAAATCATTAAGTTCAATTAAAACAAGCTTTTCTAAAACTTTACTTAAAAATGGTAAGTTAGATACCAATCTAAAATTATTAAAGTCATTAAAATCTAAATCACCGACGATAAAATCACAGATGGCAGGTAAGAGAGTAGGAGGAAACTTTTGAAAAACTTTTAGAAAACCTGCAGCCACTTCATGGGTTAGATGGCGCTTCCTGACAGTTCTCACAGAGGTATCCTGCTGGATAAAACTGGTGATATTAAAAAACACACAGTAGGGGTCAGAGACAGCCCAGTCGACAACAGAGGTCACACTGGTGGACAGGCCATACGTGATGACAAAATCCAGGGTGTGTCCTCTGTTGTGAGTCGGCAGCATGACATGTTGACTATGTTGAGGTTATGGCCTTTTACTGAACGAACTGCATCTCCCAGCATCCGTTGCGCTGCCCTCAACCCATTCTCATTGGTCTGTGGCCAGTGATGACATCACAGAGTTGATAAAGGCAGCGCGAAAATTGAAATCCTCATCTATTGGTTCCCCGGCGGTGCCGCAAGGAGACGCTTTAATCCATTGCTAGCATTTTTCCCTGTTTTGTTCAAACCTGTTGGACCAGGAAGAACCCCCCTTTTTAAACTTCAAAGTAAACCGGCCGAGCAAACAGACTTCTCTTATCGAACTTCTTTAATAACAGTGATGAGAGAGATTCCTTCAGATTCTCTGAGGTTTTAATACAGACTTGATTGATCAAACAAGGAGGTACAGCGTTAACAGAGAAATATGCGATACTGACCTGCCTTCCAAAACAAGACACAGGATTATATAGGTTCAGTAATCATGGCCTATCACCTATGGCATTACAAACAAACATTTCTCAGTCGGTAGGCATTTGACTCATTAGGCGTAGAAGATTTGATATAGAAGCATAATCAATGTATGTCAGGACGTTCTTAGATGTAACAGAGAGTTGCCATGCCAACCCAGGCTGTAAGAGTCTGGATCAGCAGGTTTGACCTAACCTAAATTCATACAGGATCACCTAATCAGATTGGTCACCATATCATAAAGAAGAGACACATAGTAACTATCAGTATGTGAATTACACAGAACATTACAATTCTTCCACTACAGTCCTCCCTATTTATCATATGTGATAAACAAAACAACAATACCAATAATAAATGATCAAAAATGGCTCACTTTAACCCACTAATGAGAAGGCAGGCCGTGGGAAAAACCACCAACAATAATCAATGATTTTTGTGCATTACATGTTACAGTAAGTCAATTTCTGAACATACAAATGAGTTCTATGGATCCTTTCTGATGACAGTTATTGGACCCGATGCAACACCACATTCAAAAAACCCAGGGACGTAAGATGATCAACCTCCAACCTATGGTCGTGTTTGTCGTCTCACGACTTCTTGGGTGAAAAAGAATGTGGCGACTCCTTTGCCCCCAAGGTAGCCATTTCTGCATCGCTCGTCATCAAAACCAGGATGTCTAAGAAATAACTGCAAAATAGAGAAGAAAAAACAATTTTTAGGCAGTATCAGTCAAGTCCACCATGAATTCAACTCAATTCAATTCAGTTTATTTATATAGCGCCAATTCACAACAGATGTCATCCCACGGCACTTAACAAGAAGACATTTCAATACATTTATAAAAACATTCCAATCAGTTAAAAAGTTTCCTATTTAAGGAATCCCAGCAGATTGCGTCAGTCATTGGCGTGAGGTTTGGCGCCGTTGATGCAGACTTTCCAACCCCAGCAATCCTTCAGCAATCCCTCATACTGAGCAAGCATGTAGCGACGGTGGAGAGGAAAAACTCCCCTTTAACAGGAAGAAACCTCCAACAGAACCAGGCTCAGTAGGAGTGGCCATCTGCCACGACCGTCTGGGGGTTTGAGAAGACAGAGCAGAAACACAGAAGGAACAGAAGATCTGATATAAGAGAACTTTCTATGTTACAGAAAGTAAAAAGTTGATAACAGGACACAGTGGATGTTCAGTTACTGGGAGCATCATCCCAGTCGATGCCCCCCATCCAACAGGGCATTGCAGCCAAGCAGGATACCAGACCAGGTATATCTTCTATGGAGAGATAAACACTGAGAGAAAACAAAGAAAGAAAGAAAGTATGCTACGGACCACAAAAGTTCATTAATGCCACCTGGTGGTTGGAAGAAACGCTTTGAATCAAAAAGATTCTGCCTTAAGTATGCTGATCTGCAGCCATGTCATTGGCTTATTTGGTATTTGTAACAATTTGCAGGCATACTTTGTGGCTGTTGATACACAGCAACACAGCTGTATGCTGTGAAGTTAGGTTCTTAAATGAGTATCTTATTTAATTCAAAGCATCATTTGGTCCCTCAGACAATGGATAAACACATATTTATAATTGTTTACCTGTTGAGGGGCCAGTCTGTATTAATGTTGAATTTAATGAATTTTCTTATTCTTGATGTTCATTACAGCTTGATAAGGAGAGGATATTCTCTGAAGAATATGGATGAGAGAAAACAAAGTTAACAGTCGAAATAGCAGCAAATACTACAACTTGAGAGTAGTAGGAGAAAAGGAAGTAGCAGAGTGAAGAAAAGTGGTCAGTCTGTCCTCCAGCAGTCTAAGCCTTTAGCAGCATAACTACAGAGATAGCTCAGGATGACCTTAGCCACTCTAACTATAAGCTTTATCAAAAAGGAAAGTTTTAAGCCTGGCCTTAAAAGTAAACAGAGTGTCTGCCTCACGGACTAAAGCTGGGAGCTGGTTCCACAGAAGAGGAGCCTGATAACTAAAAGATCTGCCTCCCATTCTACTTTTAGAAATCCTAGGAACTACAAGTAAACCTGCAGTCTGAGAGCGAAGGGCTCTGTTAGGAACATATGGAACAATTAGATCTCTGATGTATGATGGAGCTTGATTATTAAGGGCTTTGTATGTAAGAAGAAGGATCTTAAATTCTATTCTGGATTTAACAGGGAGCCAATGAAGGGAAGCTAAAACAGGAGAAATGTGATCTCTCTTTTTAATATTCATCAGAACTTTTGCTGCCGCATTTTGGATCAACTGAAGGCTTTTAATGGCATTTTGTGGACTACCTGATAGTAAAGAATTACAGTAGTCCAGCCTTGAGGTAACAAATGCATGGACTAGTTTCTCAGCATCACTCCTGGACAGGATGTTTCTAATTTTAGCAATATTCCGGAGGTGAAAGAAAGAAATCCTAGAAACCTGTTTAATATGGGATTTAAATGTCAAGTCTCGGTCAAAAATAACGCCGAGGTTCTTTACGTTATTACTGGTAGTGATGTGCGATACCACGGATATCCTATCCGATCAGATACCAAGTAAAATGAAGGCGAGTATCGGCGATTCCGATCCGATACCGATACTTTGCTCAAGGCAAGGCAAGGCAAGGCAATTTTATTTGTATAGCACACTTTCAACAGCAGGGTAATTCAAGGTGCTTTACATGATTTGGTGATTTAAAAGAAACACATAAAAGAAACACACATTATACATGATACACAATAAAGCAAGAGAAAAATAAAAAAAGCAAGAGAGCATGAACACATTTCATACATATAACATCAAGCATTTACTCAAAGGCAATTCTAAACAGATTGGTTTTTAGTCTCGATTTAAAGCAGTTCAGAGTTTCAGCAGCTCTACACTCGTCAGGAAGTCTTTTCCAGATAAGGGGAGCATAGAAACTGAAAGCTGCTTCTCCATGTTTAGTTCTGAGTCTAGGGATGTTTAGTAGGCTAGAGTTGGAGGACCTGAGTGGTCTTGGTGGTTGGTACCATGACAACAGGTCTTCAACATATTTTGGTGCTAAGCCATGTAATGATTTATAAACTAGTAAAAGTATTTTAAAGTCTATTCTCTGAGCTACAGGGAGCCAGTGTAAGGACTTTAGAACGGGGGTGATGTGCTCTACTTTCCTGGTTCTAGTGAGGACGCGAGCGGCAGCGTTCTGGATCAGCTGCAGCTGTCTGATTGACTTTTTAGGCAGACCTGTCAAGATGCTGTTGCAGTAATCAATCCGACTAAAGATAAACGCATGGATGAGTTTTTCTAGGTCGTGTTGCAAAATCAGTCCTTTAATCCTAGAAATGTTCTTCAGGTGATAGAACGCTGACCTTGTTATTGCCTTTATGTGACCCTGGAGGTTCAGGTCTGAGTCCATTACTACACCTAGGTTACGAACCTGATCAGTAGTTTCTAGCTGTATTAATTGAAGCTGTGTGCTGACTCTTGATCGTTCCTTGATCGTGCTCAAATATTACTGTTTGGGAAATTAAAGTAACAAGTAGTGTACTTAAAAGTGTCACTTCATACTGAATGCAAGACATATAACTGGTTCTTCTTGTTTATTGATGAAGAATTATCATACAAGAAAAGAGCCAACTTACATATTTATTGACAGCATCTGAGCATGTGTGTCTTAAAACGCCTACCTGAACATCTCATCATAAAACAATAAACATTTAGTGGGCATTATTCAGATAAACTAGGGTAATTGTGGTTACTTTACTCTGTATTTCTATTTCCAATAAACTACATATTTGCTCCAAATGACTGAAATATCAATATTTTTATAAGAACATCGATTCTAGAACATACAAAGCTGGTATTGGAGGTATCGATATTTTAGTATCAATCCGCACATCACTAATTACTGGGGGCCAATTTAATGCCATCCAGATGAAGTGATTGACTAATCAGTTTCTGTTTAAGAACTTCTGGTCCAAAGACAGCAACTTCTGTTTTGTCAGAATTTAAAAGCTAAAAGTTTAGGGTCATCCATGTTTTTATGTCTTCCAGACATGCCTGTAATCTACCTAACTGACTGGGTTCATCAGGATTTATGGATAAATATAGTTGTGTATCATCGGCATAGCTGTGGAAATTTATCCCATGCTGTCTAATGATTCTACCAATTGGGAGCATATATATGGTGAACAGAATTGGTCCAAGCACAGAACCCTGTGGAACTCCACAAGTAACCCTTGAGAGTGAAGAAGATTTATCATTCAGATGAACAAACTGGAATCTATCAGACAAATATGATTTAAACCAGCCTAGTGCTGTTCCTTTGATCCCTGCAGCATGTTCAAGCCTTTCTAAGAGAATATTATGATCGACTGTGTCAAAAGCAGCACTGAGATCTAACAAAACCAGAACAGACACAAGTCCATTATCTGAGGCCATGAGAATATCATTAGTAACCTTCACCAGTGCTGTTTCAGTGCTATGATGAGCTCTAAAACCTGACTGAAACTCTTCCAACAGCTCGTTACTGTTTAAATGCTCACAGACTTGATTAGCAACAATTTTCTCAAGGACTTTGGATAAGAAAGGAAGGTTAGATATAGGTCTGTAATTCACTAAGTCATCTTGATCAAGGGAAGGTTTCTTGAGTAAAGGTTTAATTACGGCTATTTTGAATTCCTGTGGTACGTATCCGTTTACTATGGATAGATTCATCAAATCCAAAATGGGGCCAGGAACCAAATGGAACACTTCCTTAAATATTATTTTTGGGATTGGGTCCAACATACAAGTTGAAGGTTTAGATGAGGCTAATATTTTTGATCATTCCGAACGCTCGACTGAATCAAAACAGCCTAAGCACAACTGAGGATCTACAGTTCTTTCCGATACTGCCTCATTACTGAGGAAGAAGTAATCATGTTTGGGAGGATGCCAATGATTTTATTTTTAATAGAATTAATTTTTATTTATGAAGAATCCCATAAAATCATCACTGCTAAGAGCTGGGGGAATAGTTGGCTCAACAGAGCTATGACTCTGTGTAAGTTTGGCAACTGTACTAAAAGGAAACCAAGGATTGTTTTTATTCGCCTCTATTAATGATGAAAAATATGCTGTTCTAGCTTGTCGAAGGGTCTTTTTATGCAGCAATAGACTGTTATTCCAGGTTAAATAGGAATCCTCTAGGTGTGTAGAGCGCCATTTTCTCTCCAACTTCCTAGTATTCTGCTTTAAAGTACGCAACTCTGCGTTGAACCAAGGAGTCAACCTCCTATGGCTAGCCACTTTCTTTTTTAAGGGGGCTACACTATCTAATGCCAAACGCAATGAGGACGTAACGCTGTGAACCAGATAATCAATTTCTGAAGGGTTAGAGATAGAATTGCTGCCATCCACTGTGTTACTCTGAGACACTGAGGAAAGTAAGAATGGAACAGAATCTTTACAAATTGTTACAGCATTGTCTGATAAAGCTCTACTATAATGAAATCTTCTTTCAGATTTAAAATGGTCAGTTAAAGTAAATACAAAAGTTATTAAGAAGTGGTCAGACAGGACCGGGTTATGTGGGTGGACTGTTATTTCCTCACACTCAATATCGTATGTCAGTACAAGGTACAAGGAATGAGTAAAATAAATTTGCACAAATTGAAATGTATACTCTTCCCTTAAATGTGCATCCATTGTGAAAACCCCAAAATCAAAAGATCATCAGTCAATCATTTGTCAGTTCCACAGTGACCCTTTAAAGAGGTTATGCAAAAAAAACAGATCAGTAGTAATCAATAACAATAGGCTTAATTTCAGTACTGATTCACTGCTCATTAATGAATTTATAAACTCCTCCCCTTATTCATAGATTTAATATGAATAAACAAAACAATGAAATAACTGAAAAAGGAAATAACTGTTGAATAACAATGAACTGGAATTGAATAAGAAAAATAAGAAATAAAAAGGAAACCTAACTGAAATCCCATAAATGACCTACTAATGAAAGAATAATAAAAAATATAATTGAAAAAATGAAAATAAACCCTTTCTTCTCTCTGCTTTATCTGGGATGAGACCCTGCTAACTTTCATGGAACTGCCATGGAGGACACAAGAGAGTAGTTATAGAAAAAAAAACATCAAAAAATCTAATTCACAAGGTGATTTAAATGTAATTGTCATACATCTGTAATTCAATTACTCATATAGCTCAAGGTCGACAAGCGTGTCCATGTCACATCCATAGTCTCCATCCCCTTCACCTCGTCTTTTGGCGTCTGCATCAGGTTTGCTCACATCTGTTGGCCCAGCTAGAGATTTTGCTATCATCTGATGTGTAAAAGCTCTGTCAACCACTCTGACCACCAGACCTCTAATGCATGGAATGACACAACAACCACACACAGAGAAAACTGCAAATGCTGTAATACAAGCTCCAAGCACAGAATTAGCCAGTGATTTCCACTCACCCAATACAGAATCCATCCAATCGCTCAGACCTCCTAGATTAGTGTTTACACCAGCATTCTTAGCAAGGCCCTCTTTCATGACTCTCAGGCCTTCTAAAGCTCTCAAACACTACCATTAGTATCTTTGTTTCCCGGGATGTAGGTAACACAGATCGATCAATATTGATCAAAATTGACTCAACCCCTGCTAGAATCTGAATCCTAGCTTTAAATTCACCTGGGACCCCACGTGGCACACCAATCACGTCAAGGTAAACCTGCTCATCAAAGCTGCCTGGAACAGGTGCTTCTCTCCTAGACCTGTGATGTGAGGAAACTCCACTTTCCTGGAATGGATCAACTCCAATAGAGACATCATAAGCTAACATCACGTGAGCACACATTCCTCCCCAATTGGGCGGAAGAATGGATCTCAGCTTGCCGTCACCACAAACCCAGTAAACGTCTGGTCCTGCACAGTTGTATCATCTCTAAGCTTGTCAGATTTCCAGCACTCAGAAATCGAACATACCACTGTTTGAACAATGATCCAGCCCATGGCTGAACTTAGCAAAAACCTGGAAATAAATGTCCAGGAAGACATGTTTCCAACCGAAAACCACACCCCTTCATTTTTCTTACAACCTGCCGTCTTCCAGGCTGAAATCTCAGATGAGGTGGCAATACTTTGCACAGCAACCACATCTGTTACCTCTAGCATTTCCCAAGGAAACACTGTCTCCTGCAGAGGAGTGAGCTGCACATTTCATAATGGCAATCTTGTAGGGCAACAGAATTGCCTCCAGAAGAGCAGCGACCTGGGGTGCATTCAAAATGGGCTTAGCATCAGACTTGAGAAATCTCTGGTGCTTCCAGATTGCCCCGAAATTATGCACAATACCTACAGCATAACCACTGTCTGACCATACGTTAACAGCCTTGTCCTTCGCCACCTCACAGGCCCTCGTTAAAGCCTTCAGCTCGGCAGTTTGTGCCGAGAAATTAGACGGGAGGCTTCCTGCAGACAGAGTACAATGATCAGAGCAAACAGCAAACCCCACCCGATTCTTTCCCATCGGGTCTCTGAAAGCTGAACCGTCCACATAAAGTATCAAGTCAGGGTTCTGCAGGGGTGTGTCAGTCAAGTCAGGTTGTGGTGTACACAATACCTCTAATTCTGCCTGGCAGTCATGGGGTTCCCCGTCATCGTCCGTAGGCAGCAAACTGGCAGCATTTAGTCCCGTACACCTTTTCACTGTTATATTCGGCTAATTTAACAGAATTGACGAATACCTTAACCATCTTGCTGCAGACAGGTGCGACGTTCTCTGTTCCAATAAGATAATTGCAACGTTATGTGGAACAAATACAGTGAGAGGAGAGTACATCACTATGTCTCTCGAGGCTAAAACAGCCTTTTCAGCTGCCGCGACTGATCTCAGACAAGCCGGGACCCCAGGTGCAACTGGATCAAGTTTTGCAGAGTAGTAAGCGACCAGATGTTTCAAACCACAATGTTCTTGCAAGAGCATCGAAACCATGCACCCATTTTTCTCATCAACCATCTGAAAAAACGATTTTTGTGGGTCTGGCAATGCAAGAGCTGGAGGGGATTGCAGTTCTCTCTTCAGTTCCTCAAATGCTTGCAATGCCTCAGGGCACCACTGGATGGCGGCAGAGGCCACCATATTTTCCCATGTATCAGCTCAGACAATGGCTTCTCTATTACTGCATAGTTCGGGATAAAACTCCTACAATAGGAAGTTAAACCGAGAAAAGACATCATTTTTTTCTTGGTGATCGGTTTAGGAATCTGCTTAACAGCTTTGATCCTTTTAGTAGACAAAGACTTTGTTTTAAATGCACATTATAACAACACGCATCAACACCATACTCGAGCGGGAGGATGGAGGCTAGGGGTCTTTTCACACCCCTGTTCGCTACGGGCCATCAGGGGTTGGGGTCCGGAGGAGGAACAGGCAGTCTGGTCGGGGTCCTGGGCTGTCGGGCTGCTTTGCCACTGTGGGGCCCTTGGCGGTCTGCTTGTCTCCGTCCTAGAAGGTAGGGGGTCCATTTCCCGGGTCCGGGGGCTGGTGGCTCTACTGGGGCATCGGTACATGGACCTGGGAGCATAAAGTGTGTATGGGGTGTGTGAGTGAGGGTACAGCATCATTTTTTGGGGTGTCTTGGTGAGTCAGTGAGAATGTATGGGTTTAAGTGGAAGGGAACGTATGACTGTGTCTGTATGTATTTGTCTACCTGTCAAGTTGGATCTTGGTCTGCCCCCTCGCCTGGCGCACCTCAGGCCTTACACTTAATGGGGGGCCTATTTCCCCTCCGTCACTCCCCGCTGGTGACGGGGGCCCCTGCCTGCCGGTGCATCGGTGGTCAATCCGGTTCTGACCTGGTGCGTGGCTGGCCGGGCCTGGGGGGGCCGGTGTGTCGGTTGGCCGATGCGCTGGGCCGATATCTTCCTTTGGTTGGTTGGGGCACCTCTTTTAGAGGTGCCAGGTTTGGGATTGTTGAGTGGTGCCTGCTCGGTGGCTCGGCGGGATGCGGATCCGGCGTCTCTGCTCGTTTGATCACCTGTTCTGTGCCCACCGTGCTCGGCCGGTTCATTGGCGGGTTGGACCGGCCCTGGCCCTCGTTGGATGCCTGGTCTCGGCGCCCTGCGTTGCGCGGGATCAGGACCCGGGAGCTGGTACAACTTGGTGTCCAGATGCTGGCTTGGCCTGGCCTGGGGATGCTGTCCGTCCCCTGCGGCTATCAATGGGGCGCTGGGATGTTGGCGGTGGGGATTGGCCTTGGGTGGAGGCGGCACGTGGTGGCCGGCGGCCGGCCGCGGCCCCTGCAGTGCCGGGGGCCCCTCGTTGGCCGGCCCCTTGTCGGGTCCCTGCTGGGGGGTGGGGTGCCCCTGGGCCCGGCTCTCCCGGTCCATTGACCGGCCCGCCCTGGCTCGTCACTGCGGCCCCCCGGGCTCCTGCATAGTGGCCGCTGGATGTTCCCCTGGGGTTCTCCTTTGCTCAACTCTTGGGGGATGCGGTCGGCCCCGCCCGGGGTCCACCTGGGGCTCTGGGGGTCCTTTGGACGTCTTTGCTCCGATCTCCTTCATGTCTGCATTGATTCCTGGGAGACGGATTGATGCCTGCTCACACCAACTATCGAACACTCTTATGGAGAAACCTTATATGCACCAGCATGCTAACACACACCCATAGATGTGGGGTCTCTGGTGTTTAAGGATATATTCTTGGGCTGAGGTTATCATTACTAGAGCTTGATTAATCGGTACCATGAGTTTTTCTGTGACGTTGTTGTATTTTTATATCTATTTTTGTGTGATGTGGTTGTGTAATTCTTAGTTCACAATGTTTGTTTTGTTTTGTCGATGTTCCTTTTTCGTGTTTTGTTTTGTTTTCCCCCCTCTCTCTGCCGTCCTGTGGGTATGGAGGCAGACTTCAATGTCTTCCTGGGTTTTCTTTGTTCCCCTTCCTCTTTTGTATTTTCAACTCACCCTCTCTCTTGACTTTTGTTTCCTACCTCTCTTCATCTTCCTTCTTTCTTCTCCTTAATTTTCCGTCTCCGTGTCCATAACATCAGGAAATAAAAACCCCAACAATTCACAATAAAGATTTTTGACACATATATCAAGTGGAGGACTATAGCAAAAGCTGTACTGCTCCGCTTGTGAAAGTAAATCTGTTGGGCTTCTACTTGGTACTCAGACACCAATTCTGAGCTCCACACTACCAAACAGGACACGTAAAAAAAAACAAAGGCTTTGGGCTTTTTGAGATAACGTGACCAAGAAAAGTGACCTCTGACTTCACAAACTGCAGTTTTGACAAACTAGCTTTATGTCCAAATGCATGCAAATGCTTCAACAAAGTAACAGTGTCTCTTTCACACTGTTTTTTCGACGGTGCGCACAATAACAGATCATCCACATATTGAATCAGAACTGATCCGGGAGACAGTTCTAGTCCCTCCAAACTTTCTTTAAGTGCCATGTTAAAAATGGTAGGAGACTTGATGTACCCCTGTGGGAGACGGGTAAACGTGTAACCTTTCCCTTCATACTCAAAAGCAAACCAGAACTGACTGTCTGGGTCTACTGACACACTGAAGAACGCATTACTCAAGTCAACAACTGAAAAATGAGAAGCTGAAAATTATCGCAGATTTTAACAGAGCATCAAACACTGTTTTTTTTCCACGAACTGCTTCAGCCTTTAACGGGTACTGGCGTTGAACTGGACGAAAACATGACTTATGTGTGATTTTTACAGGATTACAACCCTTAATTAAACCCACATCATATTAATTTTTTGCCCACAAGTCAGACGAGATCTGTTGTAGGGGGAGGGGTATTGAGGGGTTGATTTCTGCATTTTTTTTCTGTTTTCTTCATGTAGAAATGCGTGTGACAGCATCTCCTCAGAGTTTTCAGTTAAATGAACTACTCTGGTGACCTGCACAGTGCACAGTGCACTGGACTGGACGTTTAAAAAGGTGCGCAGATTTTGAATGAAAAACGGAGGTGTCTCGCTCTGTTTGCTCCCAATCAGAAACTGACTGAGCTCGGTGAACAAGTTTTTTCACAATTTCCCATTTTGCCCCAGCCGGTTTAGAAAGAGAAATGTGTGGATTTTCATAAAATCGGTGACGTGTTTGCTGTTCAGATGTGAGACAGACATTCAGTGCAGCTGAATGTGTGTCCCAAACCACGGAAGTTATGTCCAATGTGTCTGTGTCTGAGCTAAACCATGTCTGCTCATACTCTGTGTCCGGTCCTGTAGAAGTGTGTGATGTGCAATGGAGGTCTCCTTCTGGCATCAAAACAGATGCTGATCTCACCAGATTCTGTGCCCACTCAAGGAGGGATTTTGCTTTTGTACCTTCTTTCACCTTCCACTCATATTCATGTTTGAGGTCGTGAGGGCTGTATTTCACTGCCGTCAACACTGAGTCTTCCTGAACTGGTACAACTTGGATGCCTTGTGGTGATAAAAAAAGAGCAATATTCAGTTTGCACATCAGGTCTCTTCCTAATAAATTTAATTCAATTCAATTCAATTCAGTTTATTTATATAGCGCCAATTCACAACAGATGTCATCTCAAGGCATAATATGTCAATAATCATGACAAATGTGATCTCTCTTTTTAATATTCATCAGAACTCTTGCTGCCGCATTTTGTATCAACTGAAGGCTTTTACAAGACATTGTTGAGAAATCAGAAAACCGTGTTTGAAAACTGGCCCCTCTCCCAGCTGACAGCGAAGAGGGTAGCTAAAACATTCTTTTACCACCTGACCAGATGCAGAAATAGAGAAAACATGGTTGCTGCTCATTTTTGGATGTGGTTGGAATTCCGTATATTTCAGAATCGAGTGCGTGGCTCCACCATGAATTCCACATAGGATCCTGAAATTTTTAGAGACAGAATAGGTAAGACATTGTATGCTTCTGAAGTGAGATGAGCATACGTACCAGTTGGTGTTTGTTGTTTCTCTAAATGTTCAATGGCTTCTGTAATCAAGTTGTGAGGGTTAGTTTTATTAGAGCAAAAAGCAGATTCTTCCTTGCAAAGAGCAGAATTTTTATTGGAAATTGTAGATTTCTCATTGTCAACAACAAGTTTTTTATCACAAAAAACAGTTTGTTTATCTCTTTCAATGTGATTGGATGTGTCTGTGTGTGTTTTTGTGCATGTCAGACCTGCAGATCCATCGGTCGGCAAAATGGAGAATTCTCCTTTCCGTTTATTACTGGAACATTTTCTTAGTCAGCTAGCCCAGCTGGCTTGGTGATGGCCTCTCCGTGTGGGTGCTGGAGCCTGCCCATATTGGTCTTGAAAATGTCCACCTCTCCCGCAGCGATAGCAAGGGTCATCATCCTGCGGTTATCAGCTGACTGCGGGCGACTGTGGTGTTGCACTCTGCGTCTTTGTCCACCTCTGAAATGACGTCGGCCTCTGGTCCTGTGGCCCTGTGTTACGGCTGTGTACATCGTCAGAGCCGCATTATGCAAATAACTTTCTCTTTTTGTCTTTAAGTCATTTTCTCTCCTCTTCATGAGTCTCTCAGAATGCAAAACATATTTGCACAGTTCAGAATGGTTCATTCCTTGGTCCAATCCAATATATTTATCAATCACCTCAGTCCGGAGTTCCAGAAGCAGCTGTGCCAGAATTCGATCGCACAGCGTTGTTGGGGACACACAGCCATTGGGTGGCGCTAACCCACATTCTAGCTCTGACAGGAGGAGAAGAAGACCAGAGGTTATATAAGGCACCGCCAGAGATTTTCACACCCTCTCCAGTTCTGGCTTTCAGCCAAACAGCGCCAGGAGAGATCCAATCCTTCCTTCGCTGGCGAGGGAAAAGACGCGAGTTCTAAGAGGAACTCACTCCGACGACGACAATACTGCTGATCAATCAGGTGAATCAAACCCAGTGTTTTGAGATAAACCCCACTGTTCCGCCCTGAGCCCTGCTTTCTGAACAGATGCTGCCGTATGAAGCGAGCCGCTAACCAGCTACCAAATGCCACAGAACCGGGTCGAGACTGGAGCGTTACCCCACCGCGACAAAGCCTGGGACAATGCTATGTTGAACCTGCAGAGAAGGTACTGTGTCGGTGAACTGAGGTGCAGCTGATCGCTGTTTAGCAAGCCGAAGAGGACGACACGACGTTCCAAGCTAATGCTACCCGCGATTCAACAGCTATAATCCTCCCACTGCTAACGGACCGTAGCTGTGGCTAGCCAGCGGGCTAACGTTTTTTTGGCTTCACCCATCATCTATGGAGCAACCTGGAGAACTTTAACTGTTCAATAAGGTCTGTCTGGGCAGAGGCGAGATTAGGTTAGTTTAAACAAGATTTAAGGGTTGTTTATTTTCACTGTGATTTGTTACTTTGTGTAAGATTTCATTTATTGTTCGGGTACAAACAGGCCGGTCGGCCTGGAGGTTTAAACAGTGATTTTCGAGGTTTCCGATGGAAAGTCGTTTTATATCCTGCAACCCAAGTTACTCAATCCGACAGTTTTTCGTTTGATGTTTAATACATGATCCAGAGTGACTTTAAGCAGCACCACGTGAGTTATCTGTAAGCTACATGCTCTAGTGAACCACGTGGGCCCGCCATTGACGGCATTTTATTCATGAACAATAAAGACTGCCGTTAATGCTATTCAAAATAGAGATAGACTTTAAACAGATAGGTTAAACACTAAACTAATCTTTTAAGTCATCTTTGAGACCGCCTTCTTGGTAAGTCAAAATACTAAATTAGATCGACATAATTGGTACTGCCGTTACGTCAACATAAAGTCTAAATATTAAATTAGATCAATCACTGCGGTGACCGATCGATTTAAATAGAATCAATTATCTAAAGGTTATTGATTTCTAATTCAGCAAATGGTTTAATGAAACATTGCTTCTTCCAAACAATGTTTTTCTTCACCTCTGCTTTGCATTGTGAATTGGTGGTTTGAAAACAAACCAGAATCTGCTGATTAGTCTTAAACTAATCGCAGTTAATTTAAAACTAACTTATCTTTATTCACAACACTGTTCAATACAAGCCTTGGTCTTTGAGCAAACATATTCATTCTGAACTGTGATATCATTATCAATTTATTGTTTGTTTCTATTTTTGTGCATTTTTATCACTTTTACTGTTTTACTTCGGAGTGTGAGTTTTATTATCGTTATTCTTTTCTTAGTAGTTTAGTTGTGTTTTACTAGTTTGGTGAGTTTTTTGATTAAAGTATGTTAACTGAAAGTGAATTCTTGTTGTAATAAACTCTTGTATTTTGTAAAACTGTTGTTGTTATTTCACCTACATGTGTAGTAACTTGCTGTTCAGGTACGCCAAGAACTTATTCCTTCATATATTGTTTAATTATCTCAGCCTTATCAGGCAGGTAATCATAAACATAAACTGAGACTGAACAATTTGGCTATTGATACTCCTGGAATCCAGGAAAATTATTAATCTGATTAATAATTGCCCTAAGCAATTATTCATAATTAGTCATAGCCAAAACCTACCTATCTGTGGCACAACATAATTGGTGCCGCGTGTGAGGCCGTTGAGTGGACATAATTGGTCTACATACATATAAGTAACGCAGATTGTGACATTTATTATTATTATTATTCCAAACCTTGAAGTAGACAGGTGTTGGGAACTCTTAGAAATGTCCTCTGTTGCCTTTGACGCTCAGTTAAGCTACATAGATAATTATCAGGTGATTTTGATTTTGCATTGTGTGGTTTTGGATGTTTAGATCAGCTTAAACAGTGGACTTTAATCAAAGTTTTCTGCATGCTGATGCTCAAAAGCTGCAACTTATCTCAGTGTGCTTTGTGCAAAACACAGGAGTCCTAAGCTAACCTGCAGTTAATTTCATTACTACATTTTAAACTCATTATTCAAATTGCATTTAAATTGACTATCCAATTTTTTTTCCAGACCCTGAAATTCTACATTTAAACCTTTATTGTGCTTGTGTAAACACAGCACTCTGTTCTAACTAGCAGTTAACTTCATGGTAACTTTCATTTATTTAAATGCATTTAAATAAATCACACAGATTTTCAATACCTGTGCTCATACAATTAAACAGATTTCAGTGTGCTTTATGTTAACTGTAGATCACAGCCTAGGTTAGCTTGTAGCTAATCCCATATGCTGCTATCAGAGTCATCTAGCCTGCAGTTAATTCACCATTTCACTTGACATTTCTTGGAGAGATTTTGCAAATATATGGTGTTTGTCTTCCCTTGTGTGTAACCTTTTGAGCATGTATGTTGCCTGAGTTAACATCCAGAGTTAATTTGATCCTGGCTAATTTACTGCTAATCTGACTAGAGAGAATGATTTTTCTAACTGCATTGCTGAGATTTCCTTAAAGGGTAGGAAAAGCAATTTTAACACTCAAAGTGGGTGATAAGTCATAGACTGATCTGCCAGCCTATGCAGCAGTTTGACACAAATAGCAATTTTAACACTGATCAGTGATGGGTAAGTCACAGCTTGATTTCATAGCTTGTGCACCTATTTAACCGCACATGACCACACCCATATATGTGTATAGGAGAGAGTGCATATCTATAAGAGGTGTTTTGAAGTGTCCATTGACGTGCGTGTTGTGTTGCTTTTCAGCAACTCTTTTGAAAGCTAAGGCTTGTTTGTTTTGTTGTTTGTCTTTGTTGCTATTCAGCAACTCTTTTGACAGCTAAAGCTTTGCTGCTTTGCTGTTTCTTGTTGCTATTCAGCAACTCCTTTGAAAGCTAAGGCTTGTTTGTTTTGTCGTTTGTCTTTGTTGTTGTTGCTATTCAGCAACTCATTTGACAGCTAAGTCTTGGTTGCTTTGCTGTTTGTTGTTGCTTTTTAGCAACTCTTTTGAAAGCTAAGGCTTGTTTGTTTTGTTGTTTGTCTTTGTTGTTGTTGCTATTCAGCAACTCTTTTGACAGCTAAAGCTTAGCTGCTTTGCTGTTTGTTGTTGCTATTCAGCAACTCTTTTGACAGCTAAGGCTTGGTTGCTTTGCTGTTTGTTGTTGCTTTTCAGCAACTTGTTTGACAGCTAAGGCTTGGTTGCTTTGCTGTTTGTTGTTGCTTTTCAGCAACTCTTTGGACAGCTAAGGCTTGGTTTCTTTGCTGTTTGTTGTTGCTATTCAGCAACTCTTTTGACAGCTAAAGCTTGGCTGCTTTGCTGTTTCTTTTCTTGTTGTTGTTCGCCTTCCCATAGCTTTAACAGGTATGGAGAAATCAGGTCCCCAGGGAGCTGCAGCTGTGACTCCCCAGGAGTTCACAGACTTAAAAGTGCAACAAATCATTAGTAACATCATCAGTTTGTCTTCAGAAGAACGTGTTTGCTTAGATAGTTATGACATTGTGGAATGTGAAGAAAGAATACAGGCGTTGGCGGCATTCATGAAAAAGCCAGATAAGAAGGTTCCGATTTCAGATGTGTTTGGACAACTTGCCTTGCTCTACCAATGGAGAATGAAATTAGAGGCTGAAAGATGTGCCAGATTGACTCAGGAACGTGATGAAGCCCTGGACAGGGAGCAAGCAACTAGAATAGAGCTCTCCAAAGTAGAAGCAAGGGTTGAACTGGCTGAGAATAGACTGAAGGAGCTGGTTGACACTGAGAACACAGAAGAAGGGATGGAAGAGCAGACAGAGGAACCACCTGACGTGGGTCAAATGGAGCTGCATGCTTGTCCAAGGTTTTCACCCCACATTAAAGCCACACCTCTCATCTCCACAGAACCTAGAGTAGGTGTTGATGCTAATTTGACAGCTGTCACTGTCAGCAAGCCACAGGGCCTGGGCTCTGCAGGGGGTCCAAATTGGAGGAGCAGAATGCAGCCAGCTGATCTGACTCGCAGCACCCTGTACTTTGAAGCAGTGTCTCCTCAGAGACGACCAGAGGGCCATCCTTGGGACTAAGGTGGACCAGACGATCCTGATTCCAATAAGGCATGCCAACTCAATGAGTACGGCGTGCGCATAAGACAACTGGAATCGTTGGCACAGGACATAGAACGCTTTGATCCAAGTGATTCTACCTCAAATGTTGACAATTATTTAAGAGAAGTAGAACATTGCCTCCTAGACCTGCCCTACCCGTCCACACAGGAGAAATTAAAAATTATTTGGAAAACAACCTCCAGGGGTGTACAAAGTTTCATGGAAACCTTACCCCCTGAGATCAGAGACTGCTGTTCTACCCTCTGTCAAGCCTTAAGGGTAGAATATGCTATTTTTAATTCAATTCAATTCAGTTTATTTATATAGCGCCAATTCACAACAGATGTCATCTCAAGGCACTTAACAAGAAGTCATTTCAATACAATTATACAAACATTCCAATCAGTTAAAAAGTTTCCTATTTAAGGAATCCCAGCAGATTGCGTCAGTCATTGGCGTGGTTGGGCAGATTTCCAACCACAGCAATCCTTCAGCAATCCCTCATACTGAGCAAGCATGTAGCGACAGTGGAGAGGAAAAACTCCCCTTTAACAGGAAGAAACCTCCAACAGAACCAGGCTCAGTAGGAGCGGCCATCTGCCACGACCGTCTGGGGGTTTGAGAAGACAGAGCAGAACACAGAAGGAACAGAAGATCCGATATAAGAGAACTTTCTATGTTACAGAAAGTAAAAAGTTGATAACAGGACACAGTGGATCTTCAGTTACTGAGAGGATCATCCGAGTCGATGACCCCCGTCCAACAGGGCATTGCAGCCAAGCAGGATACCAGACCAGGTGTATCTTCGATGGGGAGAAAAACACTGAGAGAAAACAAAGTTAACAGTCGAAATAACAGAATGTACTGTAATACAACTGGAGAGTCGTAGGAGAAAAGGAAGGATATTTTTACAGATCAGGCGTCTGCAACATTAGCTGCTTTTTCTCTGAAACAGAAGAAACATGAACCGCCGAGAGAATTTTACCGTCGCTTAAGAGTTGCGTATTTCCAAGGATGCAGCGCTCCTGGTTTAGAGGAAGATCAGAGTTTAAAATCTTTATTTCTTCATAACCTGCACAAATCTATTCACTTCCAGGTGAATATGTACAGCAGCACAAGGAAACTAAGGATGCAGGAAATCCGAAAATACACTCAGCTGGCCTGGGAAACGCAGGCGCGCTCCAACCAAGCAGATGCTCAACCCAAAGTGCTGCACATTCAGGCAGCAGAGGAGCAGAGCCTCCCACTGGAAGGCAGGGAAGCTCCTCCCACTCCAACCATGGCTGGAGATGGACCTAGGAAACAACATAGGTTTTCATCACAGAGCCAAGGGTGTGACAACTGGCATTAATTGAAACCAAAGCAGTCAGATTATTATTGGTCGGATAGGAAAACATCACATAACTACCAAGAAAGAGAAAAGTTTGATGGTAGAGTTCATAGTGAAACTATAACGAAGGGAGGTGTTGAGGATGCTTGTCGCAGGTATTTGTTTGAAGCAGTCCAGCGTTTGATGAGTCCACCCAGATCATCAGAGGCATCCAATCCTCCAAGTAATCCAGACTTTGAACCTCCATCTGCATGACTAGGCGTGGTTCCAGTTCTCACAGCTGCCAAGGGTGACCTGGTCAGCTGTAGAACTGCTTCTGAGAACCCCCAAACGCTCCTTGGGATCTTTCCAGTAAAAATACCACAAACACGTTGTCTGAAATTTTTATGCAACTTAGTTCACACAAAACTTGCAGGTCACCTACACTGTGAGATCTTTATAGGAGGATGTGTCAAATTAAATTTTCTCCTGGACACAGGATCAGAGATTAGCTTGATGTGCTCAACCTTGCCTGAGGAGGGAACCAGAGCTATGCTGTCTCCTGGGAAACCACTCCAGCTCAAGGTCTGTGACCCAAGTATCACCAGCCACTGCCAAGAACGGGCCCTGGTGCTCTGCAGCCGGTCCAGACCAGGAGTTGACCGCAGAATCCTGTGGGATTTCCAGAATCGATGGCTCCCTCTCCCACAAGTCCATCCTGACGGCGCCATCTCCTGGCCACAGATGGGAACTGAAAATGCACACCCCAGGTATGAACCTAAACATTTTGACATGGTGAAGATGCAGGAACAGGATCCGAACTTTCACTTCATCCAGAGGCTGATGATTTACTGTTCACCACCAGACATAATGCTGCCTCCACCAGGTGCGACCCATGAGCTAGAAGCTTTTTCTTGCAGTTTCCGGATCTTAGGCTGAAGACAGGTCCATTGGTCTACACCCACAACGAGCGAGGTCCTCCTCCATGGGCTGACCTAACAGACCAAAGGGGTTCATCTTAACCCCCACCCATAACTTCCTTGCATGTGACCAGAAGAGCCCCAAAGCTTCATGTGACATCTTCCAACAGGTGACATCCTGGCTTTCAAAGGCTAAGATGACCGAGACCTGCACCTAAGGATACTTATCCTGCTGCCAGCTCCATGGGTTCCAGCTACTCAGCAGTAATCCCTCTCAGCGAAAGGGGGTCATATTCCCTTGGATGCTCCTGAACCCAGCAGGAGACAACAAACACCTGCTGACAGTCACATGCAGCTTCATCAGATGTGATGAAGCCCCTCCTAAACTGAATGACACAGCAGTCATGACTGCTGCTCTTTTGCTTAACCAGAGCAAGTTCCACCTCAAGCTCTCCAAAGCCTGTCTCCACACCAGTGGAAGGGGGGGGGGGGATGGTGCATGTTTCAAAACTCACATCTAGCATGTACTAACAACTAATTCCATCCATAAATTTTGTTCTGCTTTTGAGTAATCTGCAGACATATGGATTAACATCTTTCAGGCTACAGTAGATACTGTAAATACATTCTAAGTGCATTAAAATAACCCTTTCAGGTTTTGCAGTTTCTCTTTTGGGAGTGGTTAAGTGACACACTGGTATCATTTAACACAAGACTTCGTTAGAGAAGCTGACTTATCTGCACACTACCTGACTAAAAGATGGATCCAGATTTATTCTAGACGTGATTTAGAAATCCTGAAAACCACTAAAACTCTGCTACCCGCACAAACCCACCTGACATATAGCCTGAACACAGCTATTTCAAGGTTTGTTAATGATAAACAATTCAGTCTTTTATCCATTGAATTTAACTTGACTTTCTCAAAGTCCCTAAGAAAGCAGATTGTACAAAGTCACACTATGGCCTTCACAGTGGCTTTTCCTGTAGTTGAATGGTCGACACTGCAGTAGTGTTGCACACCTCCTGCAGGCGATTCAGACAATTACAAGCTAGAACTAACTTTTTACAAATGTTATGTGATTGTTTGTAGCTCCTCCCATGCTAACGGCACAAGCCGAACCCAGTGCCGGATGGGGTCTAGCTAAGCAACATTTTACCCCAAATTTCATACATTTTCCTTTCCTGTCCTGTCCTTTCCCTTCTCCATCCTTGGAAGCATTGATGAGGAATCAAACCACGAGTATGATGTTGACAATGTGGGTAATTTTGTTTTTATATATGCTTTATAATTTTAAACTTTTATTAGTGGTAGGTTAGTCTCTGCCCAGACTCAGGTAGCCCTGCCCAGACACACCTTGAATTAATGGACCCAGTGTAGATCTAAAGACTGTAAAGACATTCCATCCTTCAGATCTAAAGGGGGAGATGCTGGGACCAAAATATTTTTTTTGTTTTTCTTCGAATGGACTGAACTGTTTAACCTTCCCTGCCGCAGAAGGACAGCAACGTTTCCTGGTTCACATGGAAAATGAATCAACTTCTGGTTCCAAAGACTGAACATTGGTTCAATGCTTCAGAACTAAGGGGGGATGTTGTGATTGCATTTCTCATAAGATGAACTGAACAGACTTAAATGTCTGGGAGCTATTTCAAAGATGGACTGAGCAGACCACATTTCCCAGCAATCCTAGCAGTGACCCCCAACACACTCCTATTGGTCCATGACCATCCACAGTGATATCAGCGATGACATCACGGCCAAAGGGGGCTATAAGAGTAGTCGCGCCCATTTTGAAGTGTTCTCCAGCTGGAAGTTCTTGGATGAACTACTGCTGAACAGAGGACATCTCACCGGTGAAGATTCTCTTTTGTTCTGACCCGCTGGACCGGGGAAGAACTCGCTTCGAAGTGCTCATACGGTTTGTGTATCTCGTGTGAGCTATATCAGAACTGTTCCCAGACAGTTCGTTAGACGTTGAACTACAGGCCATCCAGCCTGCCTTTGGGCCACACGGTCCTTAAAATCCTGTACAGGTTTTTTTTATAACTCTTCCTTTTCTTAATCAACGACGGACACAATTTGCTCTCCTCCTAGTGGACTGGACCTCCTTCAAGGCAAAGTAGGACTGAACTGGTTCATTTATACTAATATTTTGTCTGGGCGGATATAAATGGAGAAAATAGAGTTTTAACGAGTTAGATCTCGTTCATTGTTGGTTAACGTGTTTTTAAGCGCTGTACCTGTTTGCTCATTTTTGCGTCGTCACACGTATAAGTCTGAGCTGTGAAATTGCTGTCTTTGAAACTGTCTGTTTTATCCTGAGCAGATCACACCTTACTTTTTCCTTCCTCTTGTTTTCCCTCTCTCTCCCTCCCTGATAACTCCGTCGGCAGAGTCGGGCTCGGTCCGGCCTGCGTTAGCTGGTCTTAGCTGAAAGTTTAACTCCGTTGTCTTTAGTCTGTCGCTAAAGCAGAGGCCTACCACATGGACGCTCTCCCCATGTGCTCCTTTAGCCAAAGCTAGTTTTATGATTCTTTCTTAGACTCCATGTGCTCCCCTCCATCTTGGGACAGAGCTGAGATTTATGACTTTGTCTCCTAGGCTATCTGTGACTTGGGCTCCCTGGAGTGAGGCCCCCCTCCTTTTCTGATCCGAACCTCAGCTGTCTCATTTCATTTCATGTTAATTGTGTTTAATGTTCACCTATTATTATTGTCTAAGATCTGTAGTAATTTTTGCATGCTTTAGAATAGATGGGACTTTCTATTTCCTAAATAAAGTCCCCTTATCTTAAATAGAACTTGTCTGGGATTACTTTGAGTGATGCATACAATTAATGTCCACAGCGTTAGAACTTATTCCTTCATCTATTGTTTAATTATCTGAGACGGAACAATTTGGCTATATATATATATATATATATATATATATATATATATATATATATATATATATATATATATATATATATATATATATATATATAAAAATGTTCCTGGAATCCAACAGGATGGTGCCCCTAAACTTGGTAATTTTTACATAAAATTATTAATCTTTTTAATTAATAATTGCCCTAAGCAATTCTTCATAATTATTCATAGCCAAATCCTACCTATCTGCGGCACAACAGCATCGATTCCCAGATAGATCCGCTCACCTCCTTTGGCTTCGTCAGCCCGCTGTGTCTCTCAAATGCTTCCTCCAGTCTGTGGAGAAAGTCATCTGCAGCCTTGTCCGGCCTTTGCTTTACAGCATGTAAAACAGTCAAATTGGGCTTGGTGGGAAACTCTTTATCAATTGCTTTACACAGTTTCATGACACATACATTGTACTCAGCATTTGTGTCTCTTTCCTTAGCTGATGGCCATTCATCTGATTGTATCTCTTTCATACGGATATTAGGATCAGGTAAGCTATCAGCTAATTTGCTAGCATCTGCAGCTTTCAATTTCATCTTTAGTACTCGCCTGATTTCTGCTCCCGTGGGGCGGAATGACAAACAAAATTCCTTCAGCTCCGCAGCGAAGACTTTCCCGTTCCCCACGATTTCAGGGAGGCGCCCCATTGCTTGCTCTATATCCGCGTCAGTCCACGGCCGGAAAACCATTGTGACCCCGTGATTTCCTGCAACTTCCACCATTGGAGCCAACAAGATATAATTAGCAGTTTGTGGTAGGCTTACCTCAGCAAGATTTTGTTCCCCTTCTGTTATATCTTTTCCTCTCATTCTGGAGGAAGGAGGAGAGCAAGATGGCAGCTTATTTACAAATTGATTTGATGTGCGGTACTCTGGATTGGTGGGCTGTTGCTCTGGGTCATCGGCGATTGGTGAATCAGGCTGTCGCTCTCGTTTGGGCTCCGCCTTTTTGGATGTTCCGGCGCATGCCCCTGGTTGTCCCTGCTGTCCATCTTTTTGACCCACCTCTGCTTGCTTGGGATTGGCTGCTTCTCCCTTCACTTCTTTCGTAGCCGTCGTTGATTGCTGCGTCGGTGGTGCACAGTCCAGATCCGGATCAAGCTTCGTCAATGAGAGTGCTTGCAGATCTCCACACAACTTTTCGTCTGAAACATAGGGAGGAGGTCTAGGCAGATTTTGTATAGATCTAACCGTCTCAGGACATGAAGGTCTGACATGTTCATCTGTTGATGTGAGATCCGTTGGCGCGGATGGTTGTTTCTGAAAATGTGTCTGCTTTTTATTGTGTTTATGTGTGGATCGATCAGGTTTTAAAGACGTATTATCAGTTCTGCCCGTCACCGTGCCAGAATTATCCATACTACCCGCTATATTTCTAAAACCGGCTTTTCACTCGCAGCATTTTGCTTCATTCATCCAGGTCTCCCAACAACGTTTAAGCATTTCAAACTTTTTATAATCAGTACCCTGCACAAACAGTATTTTTAAGTCGTTCCCATTCTAGGTCAATTTTTTTCCCAATCTTTGAGTTCAGACACGTCTAAACTGCCCCCGAAAGGGAAGTTCCACTCAGATATCCAGAAATTTACATAGTCCAGGATTTCTTTCCAGTACTTTTCAGCCATTAAACGGCATATTTTACTGTCTGGTGGAGGATAACTTGAGTTTACAGACCCCATTATTTATGCGTTGCTATTTTATTATATTTTTAAACTGTAGAAATACTTTATTTTTCGACGAAAAAAGCTAAAGACTCACCCGCTGGTTAATTACAAGAGATTAATTAAACAGCCCCAGTTTGTTTAGAGAACCAAAACAGTCACCACTCTATCTTGTTATCAAAGCACAGAAAAACACTTATTTATATTCTTTTTCAAAGCAAAAGTATATGAAAATGCTACCCCTTTTTTTGTTTTTTTTCTTTTTTCAATTGACTAATTTTTATGGAAAGAATCACTCTCACAGTTTTCCCTTCTCTCAACGAGAGACCGGGTTCGAATTCCAGGCGGCGGTCGGTCTGAAACAAGAGGACCAAGTCCCTTCCTGCTCCTTAAAGGCTATACGGAGGTTCGAAGGCCGGGGGATGACTCCTCTCCGTGTCTTTTGTGACTTCTTGGTGGTTCTCGTCCAGTCCTTCCGCTCGCTGGAATCCACATTGGCGCCAAATTGTTATCAAAGTTCTTTAATAACAGAGATGAGAGAGATTCATTCAGATTCTCTGAGGTTTTAATACAGACTTGATTGATCAAACAAGGAGGTACAGCGTTAACAGAGAAATATGCGATACTGACCTGCCTTCCAAAACAAGACACAGGATTATATAGGTTCAGTAATCATGGCCTATCACCTATGACATTACAAATAAACATTTCTCAGTCGGTAGGCATTTGACTCATTAGGCGTAGAAGATTTGATATAAAAGCATAATCATTGTATGTCTGGACGTTCTTAGATGTAACAGAGAGTTGCCATGGCAACCCAGGCTGTAAGAGTCTGAATCAGCACGTTTGACCTCATCTAAATTCATACAGTGTCACCTAATCAGACTGGTCACCATATCATAAAGAAGAGACACATAGTAACTATCAGTATGTGAATTACACAGAACAGAACATTACAATTCTTCCACTACACTTCCCTGTACGGGCAACCAGGGAGTCCGCTGGCCTCTGAGCTCTATTGAAAACAGGCCTGATTCCCTCAGCGCCTAAAGTCGGACGTCCGCTTTTCTGACCTCGGTTTTGTGCAGACCGCTCCTTTAAACTGGACACTTTCAAGCCGATCTACGTTCTTCGTCGTGGACTGTGGAGAGAATCATCACCATGTAGGATAAACCTGGTTTATGTCTGTTTGGTCTAGGTAGAGGAGAATTAGGTCTAGGATATATATATCTCCATTTTTCCGTGGTTAAAATAAGTCTGTCAACTTGTTAACCACTGTTTGTTCTTGGTCGTCTGTCGCTGTACACCGACCCTGAATGTGCATGCTTTTTGTGTTTTATTATTTTACTTTGGTTGCAACCAGAAGCAGTATATTATATTGTATTATTTCCTCCCGTTGATTCCGTTTCTTTGTCACCCCCTTTCCTTTATCCAAGCCATCATTGCTAATGAAACTAGCCTTTGTTGAATCGCCTTTGTCTTCCTTTGTGAGCCGATCGCGCCATTTGATAAGGCTTGGGCTATTGATCGCATTGAGGGGTTAAGCGGAACCCCCCTCAATCGCTCGCTGTCTCCCACACACACACACAGCTGCACAAACCCCCTTCCCTCGACGTTAACTTTGTTCTATATTTTTGCATGCGTTAGAATAGATGGAAATTATGAATGAAATGTAATATGTAAGGTTGACCTATTTCATTAATAAATTCCCTTAAGTAACGAGACGTTTCCTGTGCTATTTCAGTGTGTGCTGTAAAGTTTGTTAATCCCCGCGGACGAACTCCGCCCTTTTGATTATGAGACTGACTGTCTGGTTTAATTGAAAGTATCTCACTTATGAGATTGGTGCCCCTATATCTTTAATAAACAGGTCAAACTCGAACGTCATCAATAATTATATTATTAAATTATTGATTATAAATATTGATGCTCAAAAAAACAGACAACTTTTTTTAATTAATAGTTACAACTAAAATCCATATAATTCAAAATATTTTAAAATTCTGTTGATAAAGGATCTAAGATGTTATCTATATGTAGATTAAAATCACCAGCTAAAATTATGCGTTCATAAGAGTTGTGCAAAATTGATAAAAACTACTATTTTTAGGAGGCCTATAAGCTGTGACACATAAAATCTATCTTAAGATTTATCTACAATTTATACCAAAGAGTTCCATTTTGGTATTATCTGACCACATGACATTCTCCCAATCCTCCTCTGGATCATCAAGATGGTCTCTGGCAAACTTTAGATGGGCCTGGACATGTGCTGGTCCAAGCAGGGAGACTGCAGGATTTTAATACATGACAATGTATTGTGCTATTAATAGTAACCTTTGTTACTGTGGTCCCATCATTCTTCAGGTCATTGACCAGTTCCCTCTGTGTAGTTCTGGGCAGTTTCCTCACCATTCTCAAGATCATGTGTACCCCAAATGGTGAGATCTTGCATTGAGACCCAGGTTAAGGGAGATTGTCAGTGATCTTGTATTTATTAAATTTTTTTATAATTGCTTGAACAGTTTATCTCTTCTCACCATGCTGTTTGCCTATTGTAGATCGGCTCCTCCCAGCCTTGTGCAGGTTTACAATCTTGTCCCTAGTGTCCTTGGAGAGCTCCTTGGTCTTGGCCATGGTGGAGGTTGGAGTCTGACTGTTTGAAGGTGTGGACAGGTGACTTTTATACAGATAACGAGTTCAAACAGGTGCCATTATACAGGTAATGAGTGGAGGATAGAGAACCTTCTTAAAGAAGCAGTAACAGGTCAGCCGAAGCTGATGTTATTTCCAATATATTGTGGATCCCTAGTCAAAAGCCACTTTAGACAGAAGAGAAAGAGAGAAACAGCAGCTGTAAGAGACAGATACAGGTATATTAAAAACATTTATACACTGTGAGACAGACCAAGAGGAAAGAGACAGGAAAGAAAAACAGGATACACCCTGGACTGTTCTTCAGTTCGTCACACAGTCACACAGAGACACACAGGACAGAAAACCATCCCCACACATTCTCAGTCCTAAGGGCAATTTTTGAAAAGAGGGCCTCCCCTGACAGATCAGAAATTGCTGAAATGTTTACGATAAAATCAATAGAATCTTTTATTCAGGCTGTAGGCTGGAAGACTTTGTTCTTGTCCCCCTCGGTCTGGTTTTGTGTGTATGAATAAAAAGAGTGGTTGCTTGGAGGAGTTCCAGATTGTCTATTTTTTTCTGTTAAACATGAAATCAATTGTATAATAAGAATCTGTGTTTTGACTAACAGGATCCCTCCATTCTTAAGGTATTCTTGCTTGTGTGGCTTTACTCGTACTACCTTCATAATTTTCCTGGATTTTACACCCATTGTCATCTTCATCTGTGTGCCTCCTGCCCGCCCTCCAACTCCACACAGTAGGAAATTATCTATAATCAAGATTTTATTCTTGCAAACTTCCCAGCTCTGCTCTCAGCCTACCTTCAGCCTCCGGATCAGCCACCACACCGATCATCCCCTGGCTACCCACACTCTTCCCTGGTGTTTCCACATGATCTTCTCAGTAAGCATTCATCTTTACAGTTTAACTCTGTATTACAACTCAAGTGTATCCGGTCTCCAGCAGTCTCCAGATTCAGATCTACTCTTCACATATCATAACCTTTTAAAACATTCTGCTCCCTTGAGAGTTTGTGCACGTGTGTCAAACCTAAAAATATGACAGGCCAGCTCTGGCCCCTTTTATGAATGCCCTCATTAGTAAGTCACAGAGTCATTGGTCAAATGGAAGGGTAGGTAGGTAGAGTTTAGATCAGTAAATTGTCTCAGAATTGATTATCAAAATATTTAAAAGATCATGAGGTCATCATCCATCCCTACACAATCACATTTAATATTATTGGTGTCAAAAATTACTAATTGCTATCAAGCATTTGTGGCATATGACATAAGAGGCCCATCAATCATTTTTACAGGTGCCATAAATTGCTTTATCATATAAGGAGAGTGACACTTCCTCCTTAATAGCACTAGTGTCATGCCTTTCAAACACAGAGCAAATGTCGAGAAAAGGAATAACCCCCTAAAATCAATTAAATGGGTGGAATGTGTTTCTATATAAATACAGATTCTCTTATTAAATGGACACATTTTTTTGATTCAAGGACATGAAAGTGAGAGATGTTTGAGAAGATTCAAATCAAATCAAACTTTATTTATAAAGCGCTTTTCATACAAGAAGTTGCATCACAAAGTGCTTTACAGATTAAAATAACCCAACATAAAACAACCTTCCCTTCCCTCCCCCACAGATTTAAAAGCATGGTCACAGTTATACCCCCCTCCCCCCAACCCATCTCCCATGCACACACACAGTTAAAAGAAAAAGTAAAAAAGGACATTGGGCCGAGTGTAGATGAACCATGCAAGAAAACGCCATCAGAGGAGCCATCTGCCCCGGCAGTGGTAGACCAACAGCAGCAGCCAAGGCACCGACACAGGGCACCCAGTGGAGGCAAGGCCAAGACTCCCACCTCCACCCAAGCTCCACCTGGAGAGCACCCAGGCAGCCACAGCCGACCACCGCTCCCGGGACAGAGGGCACCCACAGAGGAAACACTGGAACGGGGATTAAGATGAATTAAAGTATAAAAATAAACCGTAAATTAATGTGCTAAGATTAAATAGTGAAATTGATAAAAATATAATCATATAAAACATGCAGAGCAATTAAACAAACAGTAATAAATAATAATCAGTTAAAAGCTAAGCTAAAAAGGTGAGTCTTGAGCCTGCTCTTTAACACATGAACGTTCTCTGCAGCCCTGAGGTCCTCTGGCAGCCTGTTCCAGAGGTGAGGGCCATAAAACTGGAAAGACGCCTCGCCATGCATGTGTGTCCTGATTTTTGGGGTGACAAGGAGACGGCTGCCAGAGGAGCGCAGAGACCGCAAAGGATTATATGGTAAAAGCAGTTCAGAGAGATAAGATTGAGATGTTATCCCCACTCCTGTACCTTTCCACAGCTGCTCTATTCATGCACTAACATTTTGTATGCCAGTGTCCATGTATATTGTAGATGTGATTCTGATCCAAAATGTGGCAGCAAGAGTTCTGATGTATATTAAAAAGAGACATCATATTTCTCCTGTTTTAGCTTCCCTCCATTGACTCCCTGTTAAATCCAGAACAGAATCTAAGATCCTCTTTTTTACATGTAAAGCCCTTAATCAAGCTTAATCACACATCAGAGATCTGATTGTTCAATGTTCCTAACATAGGCAAGGGAAGGCAAGGCAATGCAATTTTATTTGTATAGCACACTTTCAGCAACAAGGTAATTCAAGGGGCTTTACATGATTAGGGGGTAAAGCAGAAATAGCAGCAAAACACAGGTAAAGCATATAAAGTAAAAACAGCAATAAAGCAAGAAGCACACAAAACATATGATACATGAAAACTTTACTCAAAGGTTCCTCTAAACAGATGAGTTTTTAGTTCTGATGTAAAAGAACTCAGTGTTTCAGCAGCTTTGAAGTTCCCTTCACTTCTGCTTTGCATTGTGGATTGGTGGATTGAAAACAAACCAGATGGTGCTGATTAGTCCTAAACTAACCACAATTAGTTTAAAACTAATTTAGCTTAATTCTCAAAACTCTTCAATACAAGCATTGGTCTTTAAGCAAACGTATTCATTCTGAACTGTGACATCATTATCAATTTATTGGTTGTTGTTACTTCTTTGCATATTTATCACTTTTACAGTTTACTTTTGGGTGTCAGTTTAATTATTATTATTCTTTTTCTTAGTGGTTTAGTTGTGTGCTACTAGCTTAATGAGTTTATTGATTAAAGCATTTTAACTGAAAGTTTAATTATTTTTGTAATAAATGCTTGTATTTTGGAAAACCGTTATTTCACCTACATGTGTAGTAACTTGCTGTTCAAAGAACGCCAAGAACTTATTCCTTCATCTATTGTTTAATTATCTCAACCTTATCAGGCAGGTAATCATAAACATAAACTGAGACTGAACAATTTGGCTATTGATATTCCTGGAATCCAGGTGGTCCCCCAAACGTGGTCATTTTTACAAAAGATTATGAATCATATTAATAATTGCCCTAAATAATTATTCATAATTATTTATAGCCAAATCTTACCTATCTGTGGCACAACAACAGTAACTCCAGAGGTTGTGTGTATAAAGTAACTAAGAAAAAGCTAAGAAATAAAAATAAAGCTATGAAAAGAAAAGAGAATAGGGTGAGAGGTCAGGAGAGGCTGCTCGTCCTTCAGCAGCTGTGCAGAAAGTCTGAGAGGACTTTGTTCTCAGACTGCAGGTTCACTGCTGGTTCCTAGGATTTCTAAAATTAGAATGGGAGGCAGATCTTTTAGTTATCAGGCTCCTCTCCTGTGGAACCAGCTCCCAGTTTTAGTCCATGAGGCAGACACTCGTGTACTTTTAAGGCCAGACTGAAAACTTTTCTTTTTGATATAGCTTATAGTTAGAGTGGCTTAGGTCATCCTGAGCCATCTCTGTAGTTATGCTGCTATAGGCTCAGACTGCTGTAGGACAGACTGACCACTTTTCTTCACTCCGCTACATTTTCTTCTACTTCTCTCCAGTTGTATTATTTGCTGTTTATTTTGACTGTTAACTTTGTTTTCTCTGTTTTTCTCTCCATAAAAGCTCCACCTGGTCTGGTATCCTGCTTAGCTACAATGCTCTGTTGGAGGGGGGGCATTGACTAGGATGAAGCTCCCAGTTACTGAACATCCCCCGTATCCAGTTATTAACTTTTTACTTTCTTTAATACAGAAAGTACGCTTACATCAGTTCTTCTTTTCTTTCTGACACAAAATCAGAATCCCAGTTTTTGCTAAACTTAATACTCAGTGACTTGCAAACACTAATCCCTTTATTGGATTTGAACCATACAAGAAAATAGAATATCATGTTTCTATTATGTCTTTTCAAAGCATAGAAATGGCAGTATGTTAGTTAATCTGCTTAGTATAAAAAGTTTTTTTTTAAATAAAAACTCTGGAAAAACCTCCAAACTTATGCCTTTTCTTATTCCAAAGCTTCACTGCCTGATCGGACAAGTGACGACATGTTTAGCCACATGCTGTCATTCCAACAATGGTTGTCTAGATGCTGTCCTGCAAACGATGTGGGCTACATTGATAACTGGTGAACATTTTGGGGAAAACCTGGTCTGATCCAGAGAGACAGCATCCAGCAGCTCTTCTTTCTAGGAATATGGCCGAATTTATTAGTCCTCCAAAACACTGACAACACAGGGTTCAGACCAGGAAGCAGAGTCGTAGTTTAACCCACTTCTCTGCTGCTTCTGTACTGTTACCCACCTTTTACCCTATAGAAACAGTGTCTTGCCCAAGGCCAAAATTAAATGGATTAAAAGTTAAGCCAACAAAAGCAAATCATGGAAATCTCAGAAAAATAAATGACTTTGACTGAATAGAAAATAAATCTTTTAAAATGTGCTTTGTTAAACATAAGATGTCTCTCTCCTCAAAGACTTTGTTAGTAAATGACTTGATTTGTGATAATCACATTGATTTGCTTTGTCTCACAGAAACCTGGTTGCAGCAGGATGATTATGTCAGTATAAATGAGTCAACTCCTTCCAGTTATTTAAATTTTCACATTACTAGAAATACTGGGCGAGGAGGAGGAGTGGCAACCATTTTTCGTTCTGATTTACTAATTAATCCCAGACCAATTGATAGCTACAGTTCTTTTGAACATCTAACCCTTAATCTTCCTCATCTACATTGCAAAACATTAAGACCATTTTTGGTTGTGGTTTTGTATCGTCCACCAGGCCAATTCTTAGATGAGATCTCACATTTTTTATCTGATTTAGTATTATATACTGATAGGGTCATTATAGTGGGGGACATCAATATTCATGTGGACACTGAAAGTGATAGCCTAAATGCAGCCTTTAATGCTATTTTAAACTCAATTCACTTTACTCAAAAAGTACAGGGGCCCACCGACTCGGGTAAACACACTTTGGACCTTGTATTGACATACTTTATTGATTGTGAGGAAATAACAGTCCACCCACATAACCCGGTCCTGTCTGAAATTCTTGAATTTACCTTAACTGACCATCTTAAATTTGAAAGAAAATTCCATTATAGTAGAGATCAATCAGACAATGCTGTAACAAATTTTAAATAATCTGTTCCATTCTTACTTTCCTAAGTGTCTCAGAGTAACACAGTGGATAGCAGCAATTCCATCTCTAACCCTTCAGAAATTGATGGTCAGGTTCAGAGCATCACTTCCTCATTGTGTTTTTCATTAGATGGTGTAGCCCCCTTAAAAAAGAAAGTGGCTACCCATAGGAGGCTGACTCCTTGGTTTAATGCAGAGTTGCGTACTTTAAAGCAGAATACTTGGAAGTTGGAGAGAAAATGGTGCTCTATACATCTAGAGGATTCCTATTTTACCTATTTGACCCTTCGACAAGCTAGAACAGCATATTATAACATCATCATTAATAGAGGCGTATAAAAACAATCCTAGGTTTCTTTTTAGTATAGTTGCCAAACGTACACAGATTCATAGCTCTGTTGAGCCAACTATTCCCCCAGCTCTTAGCAGTGATGATTTTATGGGATTCTTCATAAATACAATTAATTCTATTAAAATTAAAATCATTGGCATCCTCCCAAACATGATTACTTCTTCCTCAGTAAATTAGGCAGCATCAGAAAGAACTGTAGAACCTCATTTGTGCTTGGGCTATTTTGATCCAGTCGAGCTTTCGGAATTATCAAAAATATTATCTAAACCTTCAACTTGTATGTTGGACCCAATCCCAAAAAAAAAATATTTAAGGAAGTGTTCCATTTGGTTCCTGGCCCCATTTTGGATTTGATGAATCTATCCATAGTAAACGGATACGTACCACAGGAATTCAAAATAGCTGTAATTAAATCTTTACTCAAGAAACCTTCCCTTGATCAAGATGACTTAGTGAATTACAGACCTATATCTAGCCTTCCTTTTGTATCCAAAATCCTTTAGAAAATTGTTGCTAATCAAGTCTGTGAGCATCTAAACAGTAACGAGTTGTTTGAAGAGTTTCAGTCAGGTTTTAGTGCTCATCATAGCACTGAAACAGCACTGGTGAAGGTTCCTAATGATATTCTAATGGCCTCAGATAGTGGACTTGTGTCTGTTCTGGTTTTGTTAGATCTCAGTGTTGCTTTTGACACAGTCGATCACAATATTCTCTTAGAAAGGCTTGAACATGTTGCAGGGATCAAAGGAACAGCACTAGGCTGGTTTAAATCATATTTGTCTGATATATTCCATTTTGTTCATCTAAATGATAAATCTTCACACTCAAGGGTTACTTGTGGAGTTCCACAGGGTTCTGTGCTTGGACCAATTCTTTTCACCATATAAAGCTCCCAATTGGTAGAATCATTAGACAGCATTGGGATAAATTTCGACAGCTATACCGATGATACACAACTATATTTATCCTTAAATCCTGATGAACCCAGTCAATTAGGTAGATTACAGGCATGTCTAGAAGACATAAAAACATGGATGACTCTAAACAGTATGCTCTTAAATTCTGACAAGACAGAAGTTGCCGTCTATGGGCCAGAAGTTCTACAAAAGTAACTGTTAGTCAATCACTTCATCTGGATGGCATCAAATTTGGCCCCAGTAATAATGTAAAGAACCTCAGTGTTATTTTTGAACAAGACTTTACATAAAAAATCCCATATTAAACAGGATTCTAGGATTTCTTTCACCTCCGGAATATTGTTAAATTAGAAACATTCTGTCCAGGATGCTTAGAAATGCCATTAAAAGCAGTCACTTGATCCAAAATGCTGCAGCAAGAGTTCTGATGAATATTAAAAAGAGAGGTCACATTTCTCCTGTCTTAGCTTCCCTTCATTGGCTCCCTGTTAAAACCAGAATAGAATTTAAGATCCTCCTTACATACAAAGCTCTTAATAATTAAGCTCCATTATACATCCAATCTAATTGTTTTATATGTTCCCAACAGAGCACTACGCTCTCAGACTGCAGGTTTACTTGTAGATCCTAGGAGTTCTAAAAGTATAATGGGAGGCAGATCTTTTAGTTATCAGGCTCCTCTCCTGTGGAACCAGCTCCCAGCTTTAGTCCGTGAGGCAGACACTGTTTACTTTTAAAGCCAGGCTTAAGACTTTCCTTTTGATAAATCTTATAGTTAGAGTGGCTAAGGTCATCCTGAGCTATCACTGTAATTATGCTGCTATAGGCTCAGACTGCTGTAGGACAGACTGACCACTTTTCTTCACTCCGCTACATTTTCTTCTACTTCTCTCCAGTTGTATTATTTGCTGTTATTTTGACAGTTAACTTTGTTTTCTCTCAATGTTTATTTCTCCATAGAACATATACCTGGTCTGGTATCCAGCTTGGCTGCAATGCCCTGTTGGACAGGGGTCATTGACTGGGATGATGCTCCCAGTAACTGAACACCCACCGTGTCATGTTATCAACTTTTTACTTTCTGTAACATAGAAAGTGCTCTTATATCAGATCTTCTGTTCCTTCTGTGTCTCTGCCCTGTCTTCTCAAAACCCCAGAATTGTTCCTTTCCACAGTCGCTACATGCTTGCTCAGTATGACCGATTGCTGAAGGATTGCTGTGGTTGGTAAGTCTGCATCAACGGGGCCCAACCTCACGCCAATGACTGACGCAATCTGCTGGGATTCCTTAAATAGGAAACTTTTTAACTTATTCGAATGTTTTTAAAAATGTATTAAAAGAAATTCTTGTTAAGTGGCTTGAGATGATATCTGTTGTGAATCGGGGTTAGTTAATCTTTATAATGCGCTTTTCATACAAAATTGCATATGAAAGTGCTTTACAGATCAAGGCCATGTACACACGTAGCATGGGCTTTTTAAAAATGAATATCCTCACCACCTCGTTTAAAAAAAAACCTCTGTTCACACCAAACCGCATAAGTGTGTTGTTATGCACATTCATAGACATGCCAAACCTGTAGGGGGCAGTACTTGCCACCAAATCCTATCCACAGAGTAACTTTCTATGTTCTAACTTCTACATAGAGCAGTAATTGAGCTTGTAAAAACAAGCAAGCAAAAAGCGCTTGGACAATCAATGATGTCAACACATCTGAGGGCATATATGCTGTTTCTGAGTGTAAACAAAAGTTGCACAAGTGATGTTGGAGGATTGTTGTCGTGGACAGTGATGTTGCGGAGCCGAAAACTCCAATTATTTCTGTCCACATGCAAACGCTTAAAACGGAGAAAACCCAAATCTCCACTTTGGCCGGAATTTAAAGAAAAAATCATTTTCTGTGATAAAAACTGGGTTTTCGTGTAAATGAGAGGCCAAACGGCAGGGAAATATCTGCATCTTTCCTTTGTATAAATGGTGCCTAAAACTACCCCACATAAAACCACATTCCCATCCCTCCTCTAAAGAATTAAAAACATGATCGTAGTTATAACCCCCTCCTTCCAAACCAACCCTCATGCACATTCACTTAAAATCAAAAATTAAAAGGACATAGGGCCTAGTACAGATGAGCTAGGTAAGAAAACACCATCGGAAGAGCCATCTGCACCGGCAGCAGCCCAGGCACTGACACAGGGCGCCAAGAAGAGGCAAGGCCGAGACCCCCACCTCCACCCAAGCTGTACCTGAAGAGCACCCAGGCAGCCACAGCCGACCACTGCTCCCGAGGCAGAGGACTCCCATAGAGGAAACACTGGAAGGAAGATTAAAACAATAAAAATATAAAAATAACTGGGAGAAATGTGTTAAGATTAAATATAAAACATTGATAAAATGGAATTAATTAAAACATACAGGGATATTAAACAGACAATAGTAAGTACTAATCAGTTAAAAGCTAGGCTAAAAAGGTGAGTCTTGAGTCTGTTCTTAAAAACATTAACGTTCTCTGTGGCCCTGAGGTTCTCCAGCAGCCTGTTCCAGAGGTGAAGGCCATGAAACCGGAAGGACGCCTCACCATGAGTGTGTGTCCTAACTTTAGGGATGACAAGGAGACAGCTGCCAGAGGAGCGCAGAGACCACAAGGGTTCTTAAGGTAAAGGCAGTTCTGAAAGATAAGAAGGCCCAAGACCATTAAGACACTCAAAAACCATTAAAAGAACCTTAAATCGATCCCAAATCATATGGGGAGCCAATGCAATGAGTTTGAAACAGGTGTATTTTATTGCTGAATTTTGTAGAAGTAGTAAACCTGAGATATTCTTTTTGGGAAGACCAGAAAGCAGATCATTACAGTAGTCAATTCAACTGGTGATAAGAGCATGCATTAGTGTCTCCGTGTTGGCCTGAGAGAGAATGGGGAGGACTCTGGCAATGTTCTTTAGATGATAAAAACCTATTTTAGTAATGTTTTTAATGTGAGGGATAGAAGTCAGTTCAGAGTCAAAAATAACACCCAGGTTCTTAATTTGTAAAGAAGGATTAGAAGACAGTGATTGTAGTTTTGGTAAAAGTTTCTCTCTTTGAGCCTCAGGACCGATGACTAAAACTTCAGTTTATTCCTGGTTGAGCTTGAGCAAGTTTTCTGCCATTCAGGATATGATTTCTAAAAGGCAGTTAAAAAGTGCATCCATTGGCTGTGTGTGATCATCAGTGTGTGAATGGGTGAATGGCTGATTGTAGTATAAAGCGCTTTGGAGCCCTCTGACCTGATAAGGCCAGATTTACAATTTAACCAATTAACTTTTAGATTTGTCAACATAGATGTTTTCCGATCTTACAGAAGTAAGAAAAGTGGAAAATACTGAATTCATCTGTCATGATGTGTTGTTTGGAACAAAATGCAGAGAGGCGTCTTGAAGACAGAAAACTCATCAATGATAGCAGACTTGCAACCAAACTCAGGTTCAGGAACAGGACTACAATGATGGAAAGGAACGAGGACAATGACGAGACGCGACGACGATCTGACAAATACATGAAAACACAGAGGGGTATAAATACACAGAGAAGGCAATCAGTGAAACAATGGGAAACCCAGGGCAGCTGTGGACAATCAAGGACACAGGGACTGGCAGAAACAGGGAAAGACACCACACTGACATCCACGTTGTCTGGCCTGCAGTATGTTGAAGATTTTCAGTGATCCGCAGCATTAGGGATGTGTTAGTAAATTTAGTTTTCAACATGTTCAATACAAATCACTGACAGGAATTATGAAGAAAATCAAAGCGTTAATATATTTTAGCTTTTCCCCTTCAGTCTTTGAGCTTTTAAAGGAAAAGCGGTTGACATTCAGTCCAGTGCGTGATTGACATGATGACAAAGATTTATAAAGAAAAAAGTGCAATGGTTTTTAAGGAATTTTTTTTTGTTCTGCAAGGATTGGTAAATCTATCAACTGAGCTGAGCTATTGGATGTGAGAACTTAGTTTCACTGAGTTTGTCTGAACACTGCAACTGCATTTTGAATTCAAGGAAAAAAGGTTGATATTTTAATATTTTTCAAATACATTTTATCTGGAGAGATAATGTATTTTAGCCAAAATGACTGTGTGTGTGTTTGTGTGCATGTACGTGGTTAAAGTGTGGGTGTGTGCTGCTTTTTCCAGTTTTCATATGGAGCTCTTGTCTCTATAGCTCACGCTGAGGTTATGAACTGTCCCTGGAGCTAAAAACAATACCACAGGCTTGTGGCTTCCTGATGCTCCTGTCATGGTGAAGATAAATGTGACAGTCCGTCTGACCTGCTAGTTGTGAACATATGAATCTTTGTTTTGTGAGTGTGTGTAGCTGAGGTGTCTATGAAAGAAAGACAGAAAGTTTCCCAGGGAAAACTGTTCAAAAGGCTCTAGTGGTCTCCCAAATCACATTATATGTTATTGTTACTGTTGGGTCCTGGCTGTAATTCAGTCTGAAGAGAACATCCAGTCTGCATTAAACTGTGAAAATTCATTATTGGCTATATGGACCAATAAACGGCAAGGGTTGTGGTAGGAGGTACAGGTAGAAGTGAAAAATGAAAACAATAAATCAAAATAATTATCCCCTACAACTTCTACTGAAACAGTAATTCAGCACAGTGTCTTGCAGGATCGTAAAGTTATTCTTACTTACCATTGTAAGGTTCCTGATTTCCCTGGTACGTGCAACAATGTAGCAATTAATGCTCTCAGCCAGAAATGAGCGTCTTTATTGGCTTATGCCAGTGGTTCTTCCTTATTTTCTGTCATCCCCTTGGGAACTTTTTTTTTCCAAAACCCCAAATTGACATACTATTGAGAACCCGATAATATTCAATTACTTATCTATGCAATCAATTAATTATTAAAACAGATTAATAAAATGAGCATTAGATTTTAAAACTAAATTGGTAATATTTCAAACAACCAGTTTATAATGCAAAGTAGAAATGAAGATAAAACATTATTTTGATGATGTTTTAAAATCAATAACCTTTTGGGTAACTTATTCTTAATCTACTGATCAGTCACCACAGTGATGAATCCAATTTAATATTTTATGATACCAAGATAAAAATGGCTTCAAAAAGGCATAAATAAGTGTTTTTCTATTTTTGTCAGCCATTATGATTGTAGTTTTGACCCAGATCATATGGAAGCATATATTTAAAATAAATCAAATTAAAATGGATTAGTAGAAATCCTTTTAGAGTAGGGTAAGGGTTAGGGCGAGGGTCAGAAACCCGTCCCCGAGTGGGGCCAGGAGCTGCTCGCTCCATCCACCCTCCTCCGTTGTTCCAGTAGGGGTGTTGATCGCGACGGCGTCGGCGACCCCGCTGGACCTGGGTCGAGCTGTCCAAATCCCCCATCTTGGGTGGTGTTGTTGTCTGTCTTTGTTATTTTGTAAGTTATTTGTCTGTATTTGTAATTTAGAATATTGGGAAAAAATAAAAAAAACAAACCTAGTGTAAAAGAAAAAATAAAATAATCGTTTTCTAATTTAAAATGAATCAAACAACTAAGGAAGGTGTGTCCTGGCAACGTTTCGATAAAATTAAATCTTCTTCAGGCAATGGACACACTAAAAACTAGAACGGTCAGTAAAGCTGGAGAGATGTTGACTGCTCAAAGGTTAGGGTAAAAGTGAGCTAAAACTTGCGCTCCTCCCTTTTATACCCTCCTGTTCACATGAGATAATTTAAGCGTTCGGAAAATGTAAGTCTAAAATCCCTTTCTCTAAGATCTTATTTAACCCTATAATTTACCCATGAATTGTATTAGCCGTATATAATTATAACCCCATGAACTGTTTTTAATGTATTTATTGTTACCCCATGAATTGTGTTTAACGTATTTATTGTTAACCCATGAATTGTACATAATGTGTGTATATTTCAAGTTTATCTATATTTAACCCCTTCAATTGATAATGTTTGTTTTTAATTTCCAAGAACAATGATGAACTATGTAAATGTTTTTTAATGGATGTTTTTTTTTGGCAGTGTGGAGCTCAGAATTGGTGTCTGAGTACTAAGTAGAAGCCCAACAGGGTTAGGGTTAGGGGTTAGGGTAAGGGTTAGTCTGTTAGTGCAAGGATCCCCCTGACCTAGTCCGACGACTAAGACAGTATGTAGGGAACCAAGGTAATGCACTGGCCGGCGCACGTCATCTGCAGCCGGGTAAGGGTTAGGGTGAGGAAACAGAAATGAACCCTTCCTAAGAAGGGCCCACGGTGCACTCTCCACCCTGCCGTTCGCTACAGTGCCCCAATCCCAATTGATGTTTTGTTTATATGTTCTTTCTGTCCTGTCCCTTACTTTCTGTTAATTAGTGTTTGTCTGTCCCCTATTTGGTTTCGCTGTTGCTTTTGTTTAGCGTACGACGTTTCGACTTGTCTTTGTCTTCTTCAGGTACTTTTGTTTTTATATATTCCTTCTGTGTCTTGTATTTCCCCAACAACGTATTAATTTTGCTTAGGCACCCCCTTGTCTGTCCTTCTTGGCTTCCTTCTGTGTACTGAATTTAGTTTTTATGTCGTCCTTTATTTAGGTTTTTAGTTACACTTAATTTAGTTTAGTTTTCCTTATTTTAGTTTATGGGTTAGGGTAGGGTAGGGTAGGGTAGGGTTAGGGGAATGAGTAAGACCCAGCCCCCCCGAAAGGGGACTGGAGTGCACGGTCCATCCCAGTCGTTTTCGGTCCACAGTCTCTATAAACATAAATTACACTCCGCTATTGGAGGCGTTCTAGTTTTTATTTAGTCTTTCTTTCTTACCCTTACTTTCTGGCTTTTACTTTTGGTGTTTGTCCTCCCTTTTCTTTGACTTCCCTTGTTGTCTCTTTGTCTCTTCTCTTGAGTTTTGTCCTTGTCCTTTGTGTTTCCCTTTGTTTCTTTGTTTCTCTGTGTCTTGTTCCTTATGTCTTCCCTTTGTTTTGTACACTGTCTTTGGCAACGTTTCGACTTTTTTTGTGTCTTCATCAGGCCCCAGTGTACATCTTTTTGAGTTTGGCACCCCCTTTGTCTTTTCCATCCTTCTTCTATCTAGTTATGTTTCAGACTGAACTTATTTTAGCTTCTTTCTTTCTTTATATATGTATTTTTCCTCCCTCTTGTCTTCTAATTCTTTAGTTAGTATAGTTTTTTTATATAAATAACAAAGAGGGGAATTAAACAGACAATAAATTAGGGTTAGGCGTAGGTCGGGTTAGACATAGGAAGAACAAATACTTAGGGTTAGGAAAGGTTAACAGGGTCAGGGATAGGAAATAAAATGGCGTATTGCCCTAGGAGACTGTGAACTTAATTGACTGGGAGGCACTGGCTGGTTAGGGGAATGAGTAAGACCCAGCCCCCCCGAAAGGGGACTGGAGTGCACGGTCCATCCCAGTTGTTTTCGGTCCACAGTCTCTATAAACATAAATTACACTCCGCTATTGGAGGCGTTCTAGTTTTTATTTAGTCTTTCTTTCTTACCCTTACTTTCTGGCTTTTACTTTTGGTGTTTGTCCTCCCTTTTCTTTGACTTCCCTTGTTGTCTCTTTGTCTCTTCTCTTGAGTTTTGTCCTTGTCCTTTGTGTTTCCCTTTGTTTCTTTGTTTCTCTGTGTCTTGTTCCTTATGTCTTCCCTTTGTTTTGTACACTGTCTTTGGCAACGTTTCGACTTTTTTTGTGTCTTCATCAGGCCCCAGTGTACATCTTTTTGAGTTTGGCACCCCCTTTGTCTTTTCCATCCTTCTTCTATCTAGTTATGTTTCAGACTGAACTTATTTTAGCTTCTTTCTTTCTTTATATATGTATTTTTCCTCCCTCTTGTCTTCTAATTCTTTAGTTAGTATAGTTTTTTTATATAAATAACAAAGAGGGGAATTAAACAGACAATAAATTAGGGTTAGGCGTAGGTCGGGTTAGACATAGGAAGGGTTAGGGTAGGGTAGGGTTAGGGTTAGGGGTTAGGGGTTAGGGGTTAGGGTAGGGTTAGGGTTAGGGTAAGGGTTAGGGGTTAGGGTAAGGGTTAGGGTTAGGGTTAGGGTTAGGGGTTAGGGTAGGGTAAGGGTTAGGGTAAGGGTTAGGGGTTAGGGTTAGAGGGTTAGGTTAAGGGATGAACACCACCTGAGGATCGAACAAAGTCCCGATAACTCAAAAAGTATAAGTGATAGGGGGATGAAAGTGGTCTCTAGGGGGGGGTTTTGGGGGATGGCCGACTCACTGGTGAAGACCCCATGTTGATATCTCCTACGGTTCCTGAGATATCGCAAAATGGCCAAAAAAGGATCGAACGAAAAGGTCAAAATTGAAGATAGGAAGGTCTGATCGCCCTAAGTCTAGTATATTTGTAATCAGCACCTCATGCCGGGTTGGCAGACACCCAACATGGCATGATTCGGAGTTAGTACTTAGATTGAACAATTTTTTTCAAAGTCTCGTAAGTATGTCGTGTTACCTACCTATCGATGCGGAATCAAGTCCTCGTTTCATTTATACTAATTCTGGTCCTCTCTGTCGTTTCCAGGTCCAGTTTCACCATGGAAGTTCCTCTGACGTTTCCAATTGGTTCCACGGACCTTAGGTTTAGTGGAAATAGTCATGGCAGGGCATAATATAGTTGTACTTGGTGAACATTATATGCTGGATATCAGGTAAGTACAGTGGTGAGTACATGGTACTGGGAACAGGTAAGTATGGTGCTAGATGAACATGTAAGTATGGTAAGTATGGTACTTAGTGAACAGGTAAGTATGGGAAGTTTGGTAAGTATGGTAAGTAAGTATGGTACTTAGTGAACAGGTAAGTATGCTAAGTATGGTCCTTAGTCAACAGGTAAGTATGGTAAGTATGGTTTTCAGTGAACAGGTAAGTACCCAGGTGACTACTGGAACAGGTAAGTACCCAGGTGAGTGGTTGGAGAAGGGTCAGGGACAGGGATTATACAGGGGTGGATCTCGTTAAGGCCAAAACCTTAACGAGAGCCACCCCTGTACACTCCTCTGTCCCTGATCCTTCTCGGTTGGTTTGGACTCTTTGGTTGTGTCTCAGAGAGACACATAAGCCCTCACGCCACGTCAAGGCAGAGTCCATGTGAGGGTTTTTTTTTTTGTTTTTTTTTTTGTTTTTGTGTGTTTTTTTGTGTTTTTTTTTGTTTTTTAGTCGTTTTACAGGCAGGGAACTTTTCTTAAATCCAAAAGTAAAGTAAACAAAAAGCGCACTTCTGTGAAGTGGAATGTAAAGTTCAGTGCAAGTCGCACTTTTCTAAAAGTAGAACATGTTTCTCAGAACTTCCGGAATACGGACATAAAACGAGGTAAGACTTAAGTCAGAATCTTCCGCATAAGCTCTCGGCGCTTATGGCCAAAGGCCTGGTATGACCGTGCAGGCAGACCAGCTGCCTTGCACTGTTGGACGTACTTCCTATAGGCCTCAGAAGTTGTCAGGTTCATTTCTGTGTCCACATAGGCCATTTCCTGGTCCCTCCAATGTCTGCTGGTATTGGCAGGCATGTATACAGCTCTGGTCGTCAGGAGATTTGGCTCCTCGTACTCATTCAGGGGTGGTCCATCAACTTCCTGCCTTTCAACCTCAAAGGTCGGAGGGGGCTTTTTGGTAGACGGGTCTGGGAGTTCCTTGCTCACAACCATCCGGTAGAGTATATCGTAGTTGAGCTTAAACAAGTGGAACCCAAACGCCCTGGGGAGCAACGATGAGGAGAGCACCTTCAATCTCTGAAGGTCTGCCTGTGTCACATCCATCTCAGCAATAAGGTCCTTTATCTTATCAAAGGACACGAAGTCTGTGTTCATCAGCAATCCCACAGAGCTTACCAAGACCAAGACCTTCATCCTGCTACTGGCGTTAATGGTGGGAGGGAGCCTATTCAGTACCTGCGGGAGCCACGGCATTCCATGCTCCTTGTATCTCTCCAGCGTTAGGGTTAGGGTTAGGGTTAGGGTAAGGGTTAGGGTAGGGTTAGGGTTAGGGTAAGGGTAGGGTTAGGGTTAGGGGTTAGGGTTAGGGTAGGGTTAGGGTAAGGGTTAGGGTAAGGGTAGGGTTAGGGTAAGGGTAAGGGTAGGGTAAGGGTTAGGGTTTTCAAAAAATTCTGGACAAGTCCAGTGGTGCACTCGCATCGAATGTCCTTCGCACTAACTCTGTCTGTCCAATTTCCTTCTCTTGTGGCTTTCTTACCTTCTGTCTCTATCCCTTACTTTCCTCTAATTAGGTTCTCTTTGCTTTCCTCTTGATTTATCTGTTGCCCCCCACATGCACTTCGTGAACGACGTTTCGACTTTTCTGTGTCTTCTTCAGGTTCCCGTGCATGTCTCCCCTTGTGTCTCTGTCACTTCTTGTGTTTCTTCTATTTCTGTTTCTCTTTAGCATCTCTTTGCTTTCTTCTCTTTGTTCTCTGTGTTTCCCTTAACTTCCCCTCTGCAACTGAATTTAGTATAGGCACCCCCTTATCCGTTCCTCGTCCTTCTCTCGTCTGAGCTTTCCTTCCTCGGTTTGGGTTTCTTAAATACTTATTTTAGTTTAACTTAGTTTAGTTTTTAAATAAAATAGGACGTCAGGGATTAGGAGTAGATAGGGATAGATAGGGATAGATAGACACAAATTAGGGTTTAGGGATAAGTAGGGCTAGGCAGGGATCTTAGGTTTAGGGTAAATGAACAGGGAGAGGTTAGGTTAGTTAGGTTAGGGATCAATAAAGTGGCGAATTTGCCTTTAAGAGCTAGCACTCCAGACACCGTGCCCTGGCGGGTAAGGGTTTTCAAAAAATTCTGGACAAGTCCAGTGGTGCACTCGCATCGAATGTCCTTCGCACTAACTCTGTCTGTCCAATTTCCTTCTCTTGTGGCTTTCTTACCTTCTGTCTCTATCCCTTACTTTCCTCTAATTAGGTTCTCTTTGCTTTCCTCTTGATTTATCTGTTGCCCCCCACATGCACTTCGTGAACGACGTTTCGACTTTTCTGTGTCTTCTTCAGGTTCCCGTGCATGTCTCCCCTTGTGTCTCTGTCACTTCTTGTGTTTCTTCTATTTCTGTTTCTCTTTAGCATCTCTTTGCTTTCTTCTCTTTGTTCTCTGTGTTTCCCTTAACTTCCCCTCTGCAACTGAATTTAGTATAGGCACCCCCTTATCCGTTCCTCGTCCTTCTCTCGTCTGAGCTTTCCTTCCTCGGTTTGGGTTTCTTAAATACTTATTTTAGTTTAACTTAGTTTAGTTTTTAAATAAAATAGGACGTCAGGGATTAGGAGTAGATAGGGATAGATAGGGATAGATAGACACAAATTAGGGTTTAGGGATAAGTAGGGCTAGGCAGGGATCTTAGGTTTAGGGTAAATGAACAGGGAGAGGTTAGGTTAGTTAGGTTAGGGATCAATAAAGTGGCGAATTTGCCTTTAAGAGCTAGCACTCCAGACACCGTGCCCTGGCGGGTAAGGGTTTTCAAAAAATTCTGGACAAGTCCAGTGGTGCACTCGCATCGAATGTCCTTCGCACTAACTCTGTCTGTCCAATTTCCTTCTCTTGTGGCTTTCTTACCTTCTGTCTCTATCCCTTACTTTCCTCTAATTAGGTTCTCTTTGCTTTCCTCTTGATTTATCTGTTGCCCCCCACATGCACTTCGTGAACGACGTTTCGACTTTTCTGTGTCTTCTTCAGGTTCCCGTGCATGTCTCCCCTTGTGTCTCTGTCACTTCTTGTGTTTCTTCTATTTCTGTTTCTCTTTAGCATCTCTTTGCTTTCTTCTCTTTGTTCTCTGTGTTTCCCTTAACTTCCCCTCTGCAACTGAATTTAGTATAGGCACCCCCTTATCCGTTCCTCGTCCTTCTCTCGTCTGAGCTTTCCTTCCTCGGTTTGGGTTTCTTAAATACTTATTTTAGTTTAACTTAGTTTAGTTTTTAAATAAAATAGGACGTCAGGGATTAGGAGTAGATAGGGATAGATAGGGATAGATAGACACAAATTAGGGTTTAGGGATAAGTAGGGCTAGGCAGGGATCTTAGGTTTAGGGTAAATGAACAGGGAGAGGTTAGGTTAGTTAGGTTAGGGATCAATAAAGTGGCGAATTTGCCTTTAAGAGCTAGCACTCCAGACACCGTGCCCTGGCGGGTAAGGGTTTTCAAAAAATTCTGGACAAGTCCAGTGGTGCACTCGCATCGAATGTCCTTCGCACTAACTCTGTCTGTCCAATTTCCTTCTCTTGTGGCTTTCTTACCTTCTGTCTCTATCCCTTACTTTCCTCTAATTAGGTTCTCTTTGCTTTCCTCTTGATTTATCTGTTGCCCCCCACATGCACTTCGTGAACGACGTTTCGACTTTTCTGTGTCTTCTTCAGGTTCCCGTGCATGTCTCCCCTTGTGTCTCTGTCACTTCTTGTGTTTCTTCTATTTCTGTTTCTCTTTAGCATCTCTTTGCTTTCTTCTCTTTGTTCTCTGTGTTTCCCTTAACTTCCCCTCTGCAACTGAATTTAGTATAGGCACCCCCTTATCCGTTCCTCGTCCTTCTCTCGTCTGAGCTTTCCTTCCTCGGTTTGGGTTTCTTAAATACTTATTTTAGTTTAACTTAGTTTAGTTTTTAAATAAAATAGGACGTCAGGGATTAGGAGTAGATAGGGATAGATAGGGATAGATAGACACAAATTAGGGTTTAGGGATAAGTAGGGCTAGGCAGGGATCTTAGGTTTAGGGTAAATGAACAGGGAGAGGTTAGGTTAGTTAGGTTAGGGATCAATAAAGTGGCGAATTTGCCTTTAAGAGCTAGCACTCCAGACACCGTGCCCTGGCGGGTAAGGGTTTTCAAAAAATTGGGTTAGGGTAGGGTAAGGGTTAGGGTTAGGGTTAGGGTTAGGGTTAGGGGTTAGGGTTAGGGTTAGGGTTAGGGTTAGGGTAAGGGGTTAGGGTAAGGGTAAGGGTAGGGTAGGGTTAGGGTTAGGGTAAGGGGTAAGGGGGGGTTAGGGTTAGGGTTAGGGTTAGGTTAAGGGATGAACACCACCTGAGGATCGAACAAAGTCCCGATAACTCAAAAAGTATAAGTGATAGGGGGATGAAAGTGGTCTCTAGGGGGGGGTTTTGGGGGATGGCCGACTCACTGGTGAAGACCCCATGTTGATATCTCCTACGGTTCCTGAGATATCGCAAAATGGCCAAAAAAGGATCGAACGAAAAGGTCAAAATTGAAGATAGGAAGGTCTGATCGCCCTAAGTCTAGTATATTTGTAATCAGCACCTCATGCCGGGTTGGCAGACACCCAACATGGCATGATTCGGAGTTAGTACTTAGATTGAACAATTTTTTTCAAAGTCTCGTAAGTATGTCGTGTTACCTACCTATCGATGCGGAATCAAGTCCTCGTTTCATTTATACTAATTCTGGTCCTCTCTGTCGTTTCCAGGTCCAGTTTCACCATGGAAGTTCCTCTGACGTTTCCAATTGGTTCCACGGACCTTAGGTTTAGTGGAAATAGTCATGGCAGGGCATAATATAGTTGTACTTGGTGAACATTATATGCTGGATATCAGGTAAGTACAGTGGTGAGTACATGGTACTGGGAACAGGTAAGTATGGTGCTAGATGAACATGTAAGTATGGTAAGTATGGTACTTAGTGAACAGGTAAGTATGGGAAGTTTGGTAAGTATGGTAAGTAAGTATGGTACTTAGTGAACAGGTAAGTATGCTAAGTATGGTCCTTAGTCAACAGGTAAGTATGGTAAGTATGGTTTTCAGTGAACAGGTAAGTACCCAGGTGACTACTGGAACAGGTAAGTACCCAGGTGAGTGGTTGGAGAAGGGTCAGGGACAGGGATTATACAGGGGTGGATCTCGTTAAGGCCAAAACCTTAACGAGAGCCACCCCTGTACACTCCTCTGTCCCTGATCCTTCTCGGTTGGTTTGGACTCTTTGGTTGTGTCTCAGAGAGACACATAAGCCCTCACGCCACGTCAAGGCAGAGTCCATGTGAGGGTTTTTTTTTTTGTTTTTTTTTTTGTTTTTGTGTGTTTTTTTGTGTTTTTTTTTGTTTTTTAGTCGTTTTACAGGCAGGGAACTTTTCTTAAATCCAAAAGTAAAGTAAACAAAAAGCGCACTTCTGTGAAGTGGAATGTAAAGTTCAGTGCAAGTCGCACTTTTCTAAAAGTAGAACATGTTTCTCAGAACTTCCGGAATACGGACATAAAACGAGGTAAGACTTAAGTCAGAATCTTCCGCATAAGCTCTCGGCGCTTATGGCCAAAGGCCTGGTATGACCGTGCAGGCAGACCAGCTGCCTTGCACTGTTGGACGTACTTCCTATAGGCCTCAGAAGTTGTCAGGTTCATTTCTGTGTCCACATAGGCCATTTCCTGGTCCCTCCAATGTCTGCTGGTATTGGCAGGCATGTATACAGCTCTGGTCGTCAGGAGATTTGGCTCCTCGTACTCATTCAGGGGTGGTCCATCAACTTCCTGCCTTTCAACCTCAAAGGTCGGAGGGGGCTTTTTGGTAGACGGGTCTGGGAGTTCCTTGCTCACAACCATCCGGTAGAGTATATCGTAGTTGAGCTTAAACAAGTGGAACCCAAACGCCCTGGGGAGCAACGATGAGGAGAGCACCTTCAATCTCTGAAGGTCTGCCTGTGTCACATCCATCTCAGCAATAAGGTCCTTTATCTTATCAAAGGACACGAAGTCTGTGTTCATCAGCAATCCCACAGAGCTTACCAAGACCAAGACCTTCATCCTGCTACTGGCGTTAATGGTGGGAGGGAGCCTATTCAGTACCTGCGGGAGCCACGGCATTCCATGCTCCTTGTATCTCTCCAGCGTTAGGGTTAGGGTTAGGGTTAGGGTAAGGGTTAGGGTAGGGTTAGGGTAAGGGTAAGGGTAGGGTAGGGTAAGGGTAGGGTAGGGTAGGGTTAGGGTTAGGGTAAGGGTTAGGGTAGGGTAGGGGTTAGGGTTAGGGTAGGGTAGGGTAGGGGGGGGGTAAGGGGGTAAGGGTTAGGGTAGGGTAGGGGGTTAGGGTTAGGGTTAGGGTTAGGGTTAGGGTAAGGGTAAGGGTAGGGTAGGGTTAGGGTAAGGGTAGGGTTAGGGTAAGGTTAAGGGATGAACACCACCTGAGGATCGAACAAAGTCCCGATAACTCAAAAAGTATAAGTGATAGGGGGATGAAAGTGGTCTCTAGGGGGGGGTTTTGGGGGATGGCCGACTCACTGGTGAAGACCCCATGTTGATATCTCCTACGGTTCCTGAGATATCGCAAAATGGCCAAAAAAGGATCGAACGAAAAGGTCAAAATTGAAGATAGGAAGGTCTGATCGCCCTAAGTCTAGTATATTTGTAATCAGCACCTCATGCCGGGTTGGCAGACACCCAACATGGCATGATTCGGAGTTAGTACTTAGATTGAACAATTTTTTTCAAAGTCTCGTAAGTATGTCGTGTTACCTACCTATCGATGCGGAATCAAGTCCTCGTTTCATTTATACTAATTCTGGTCCTCTCTGTCGTTTCCAGGTCCAGTTTCACCATGGAAGTTCCTCTGACGTTTCCAATTGGTTCCACGGACCTTAGGTTTAGTGGAAATAGTCATGGCAGGGCATAATATAGTTGTACTTGGTGAACATTATATGCTGGATATCAGGTAAGTACAGTGGTGAGTACATGGTACTGGGAACAGGTAAGTATGGTGCTAGATGAACATGTAAGTATGGTAAGTATGGTACTTAGTGAACAGGTAAGTATGGGAAGTTTGGTAAGTATGGTAAGTAAGTATGGTACTTAGTGAACAGGTAAGTATGCTAAGTATGGTCCTTAGTCAACAGGTAAGTATGGTAAGTATGGTTTTCAGTGAACAGGTAAGTACCCAGGTGACTACTGGAACAGGTAAGTACCCAGGTGAGTGGTTGGAGAAGGGTCAGGGACAGGGATTATACAGGGGTGGATCTCGTTAAGGCCAAAACCTTAACGAGAGCCACCCCTGTACACTCCTCTGTCCCTGATCCTTCTCGGTTGGTTTGGACTCTTTGGTTGTGTCTCAGAGAGACACATAAGCCCTCACGCCACGTCAAGGCAGAGTCCATGTGAGGGTTTTTTTTTTTGTTTTTTTTTTTGTTTTTGTGTGTTTTTTTGTGTTTTTTTTTGTTTTTTAGTCGTTTTACAGGCAGGGAACTTTTCTTAAATCCAAAAGTAAAGTAAACAAAAAGCGCACTTCTGTGAAGTGGAATGTAAAGTTCAGTGCAAGTCGCACTTTTCTAAAAGTAGAACATGTTTCTCAGAACTTCCGGAATACGGACATAAAACGAGGTAAGACTTAAGTCAGAATCTTCCGCATAAGCTCTCGGCGCTTATGGCCAAAGGCCTGGTATGACCGTGCAGGCAGACCAGCTGCCTTGCACTGTTGGACGTACTTCCTATAGGCCTCAGAAGTTGTCAGGTTCATTTCTGTGTCCACATAGGCCATTTCCTGGTCCCTCCAATGTCTGCTGGTATTGGCAGGCATGTATACAGCTCTGGTCGTCAGGAGATTTGGCTCCTCGTACTCATTCAGGGGTGGTCCATCAACTTCCTGCCTTTCAACCTCAAAGGTCGGAGGGGGCTTTTTGGTAGACGGGTCTGGGAGTTCCTTGCTCACAACCATCCGGTAGAGTATATCGTAGTTGAGCTTAAACAAGTGGAACCCAAACGCCCTGGGGAGCAACGATGAGGAGAGCACCTTCAATCTCTGAAGGTCTGCCTGTGTCACATCCATCTCAGCAATAAGGTCCTTTATCTTATCAAAGGACACGAAGTCTGTGTTCATCAGCAATCCCACAGAGCTTACCAAGACCAAGACCTTCATCCTGCTACTGGCGTTAATGGTGGGAGGGAGCCTATTCAGTACCTGCGGGAGCCACGGCATTCCATGCTCCTTGTATCTCTCCAGCGTTAGGGTTAGGGTTAGGGTTAGGGTTAGGGTTAGGGTTAGGGTTAGGGTAAGGGTTAGGGTAGGGTTAGGGGTAGAGGGTAGGGGTAGGGTTAGGGTAAGGGTAGGGTTAGGGTTAGGGTTAGGGTAGGGTTAGGGTTAGGGTTAGGGTTAGGGTTAGGGGTTAGGGGTTAGGGTAAGGGGTTAGGGTTAGGGTAAGGGTTAGGGTAGGGTAAGGGTTAGGGTTAGGGTAGGGTTAGGGTAGGGTTAGGGTTAGGGTTAGGGTAGGGTAAGGGTTAGGGTAGGGGTTAGGGTTAGGGTAGGGTTAGGGTTAGGGTTAGGGTTAGGGTTAGGGTTAGGGTTAGGGGTTAGGGTTAGGGTAAGGGTAGGGGTTAGGGTAGGGTAAGGGTTAGGGGTTAGGGTAAGGGTTAGGGGTAGGGTAAGGGTTAGGGTAGGGTTAGGGTTAGGGTAAGGGTTAGGGTTAGGGTAAGGGTTAGGGTTAGGGTTAGGGTTAGGGTAAGGGTTAGGGTAGGGTAGGGTAGGGTAGGGTAAGGGTTAGGGTTAGGGTTAGGGTTAGGGTTAGGGTTAGGGTAAGGGTTAGGGTTAGGGTTAGGGTTAGGGTTAGGGTTAGGGTAGGGTTAGGGTAAGGGTTAGGGTTAGGGTTAGGGTTAGGGTTAGGGTTAGGGTAAGGGTTAAGGGTTAGGGTTAGGGTTAGGGTTAGGGTTAGGGTTAGGGTAGGGTTAGGGTTAGGGTTAGGTTAAGGGATGAACACCACCTGAGGATCGAACAAAGTCCCGATAACTCAAAAAGTATAAGTGATAGGGGGATGAAAGTGGTCTCTAGGGGGGGGTTTTGGGGGATGGCCGACTCACTGGTGAAGACCCCATGTTGATATCTCCTACGGTTCCTGAGATATCGCAAAATGGCCAAAAAAGGATCGAACGAAAAGGTCAAAATTGAAGATAGGAAGGTCTGATCGCCCTAAGTCTAGTATATTTGTAATCAGCACCTCATGCCGGGTTGGCAGACACCCAACATGGCATGATTCGGAGTTAGTACTTAGATTGAACAATTTTTTTCAAAGTCTCGTAAGTATGTCGTGTTACCTACCTATCGATGCGGAATCAAGTCCTCGTTTCATTTATACTAATTCTGGTCCTCTCTGTCGTTTCCAGGTCCAGTTTCACCATGGAAGTTCCTCTGACGTTTCCAATTGGTTCCACGGACCTTAGGTTTAGTGGAAATAGTCATGGCAGGGCATAATATAGTTGTACTTGGTGAACATTATATGCTGGATATCAGGTAAGTACAGTGGTGAGTACATGGTACTGGGAACAGGTAAGTATGGTGCTAGATGAACATGTAAGTATGGTAAGTATGGTACTTAGTGAACAGGTAAGTATGGGAAGTTTGGTAAGTATGGTAAGTAAGTATGGTACTTAGTGAACAGGTAAGTATGCTAAGTATGGTCCTTAGTCAACAGGTAAGTATGGTAAGTATGGTTTTCAGTGAACAGGTAAGTACCCAGGTGACTACTGGAACAGGTAAGTACCCAGGTGAGTGGTTGGAGAAGGGTCAGGGACAGGGATTATACAGGGGTGGATCTCGTTAAGGCCAAAACCTTAACGAGAGCCACCCCTGTACACTCCTCTGTCCCTGATCCTTCTCGGTTGGTTTGGACTCTTTGGTTGTGTCTCAGAGAGACACATAAGCCCTCACGCCACGTCAAGGCAGAGTCCATGTGAGGGTTTTTTTTTTTGTTTTTTTTTTTGTTTTTGTGTGTTTTTTTGTGTTTTTTTTTGTTTTTTAGTCGTTTTACAGGCAGGGAACTTTTCTTAAATCCAAAAGTAAAGTAAACAAAAAGCGCACTTCTGTGAAGTGGAATGTAAAGTTCAGTGCAAGTCGCACTTTTCTAAAAGTAGAACATGTTTCTCAGAACTTCCGGAATACGGACATAAAACGAGGTAAGACTTAAGTCAGAATCTTCCGCATAAGCTCTCGGCGCTTATGGCCAAAGGCCTGGTATGACCGTGCAGGCAGACCAGCTGCCTTGCACTGTTGGACGTACTTCCTATAGGCCTCAGAAGTTGTCAGGTTCATTTCTGTGTCCACATAGGCCATTTCCTGGTCCCTCCAATGTCTGCTGGTATTGGCAGGCATGTATACAGCTCTGGTCGTCAGGAGATTTGGCTCCTCGTACTCATTCAGGGGTGGTCCATCAACTTCCTGCCTTTCAACCTCAAAGGTCGGAGGGGGCTTTTTGGTAGACGGGTCTGGGAGTTCCTTGCTCACAACCATCCGGTAGAGTATATCGTAGTTGAGCTCTGGTCGTCAGGAGATTCAATCTCTGAAGGTCTGCCTGTGTCACATCCATCTCAGGGTTAGGACACGAAGTCTGTGTTCATCAGGAGCTTACCAAGACCAAGACCTTCATCCTGCTACTGGCGTTAGGGTAAGGGTTAGGGTTAGGGTTAGGGTAAGGGTAGGGTTAGGGTTAGGGTTAGGGTAAGGGTAAGGGTAGGGTAGGGTAAGGGTAGGGTAGGGTAGGGTTAGGGTTAGGGTAGGGTAGGGTAGGGTAGGGTTAGGGTTAGGGTAGGGTAGGGTAAGGGTAAGGGTTAGGGTTAGGGGGTTAGGGTTAGGGTTAGGGTTAGGGTTAGGGTAGGGTAAGGGTAGGGTAGGGTTAGGGTAAGGGTAGGGTTAGGGTTAGGTTAAGGGATGAACACCACCTGAGGATCGAACAAAGTCCCGATAACTCAAAAAGTATAAGTGATAGGGGGATGAAAGTGGTCTCTAGGGGGGGGTTTTGGGGGATGGCCGACTCACTGGTGAAGACCCCATGTTGATATCTCCTACGGTTCCTGAGATATCGCAAAATGGCCAAAAAAGGATCGAACGAAAAGGTCAAAATTGAAGATAGGAAGGTCTGATCGCCCTAAGTCTAGTATATTTGTAATCAGCACCTCATGCCGGGTTGGCAGACACCCAACATGGCATGATTCGGAGTTAGTACTTAGATTGAACAATTTTTTTCAAAGTCTCGTAAGTATGTCGTGTTACCTACCTATCGATGCGGAATCAAGTCCTCGTTTCATTTATACTAATTCTGGTCCTCTCTGTCGTTTCCAGGTCCAGTTTCACCATGGAAGTTCCTCTGACGTTTCCAATTGGTTCCACGGACCTTAGGTTTAGTGGAAATAGTCATGGCAGGGCATAATATAGTTGTACTTGGTGAACATTATATGCTGGATATCAGGTAAGTACAGTGGTGAGTACATGGTACTGGGAACAGGTAAGTATGGTGCTAGATGAACATGTAAGTATGGTAAGTATGGTACTTAGTGAACAGGTAAGTATGGGAAGTTTGGTAAGTATGGTAAGTAAGTATGGTACTTAGTGAACAGGTAAGTATGCTAAGTATGGTCCTTAGTCAACAGGTAAGTATGGTAAGTATGGTTTTCAGTGAACAGGTAAGTACCCAGGTGACTACTGGAACAGGTAAGTACCCAGGTGAGTGGTTGGAGAAGGGTCAGGGACAGGGATTATACAGGGGTGGATCTCGTTAAGGCCAAAACCTTAACGAGAGCCACCCCTGTACACTCCTCTGTCCCTGATCCTTCTCGGTTGGTTTGGACTCTTTGGTTGTGTCTCAGAGAGACACATAAGCCCTCACGCCACGTCAAGGCAGAGTCCATGTGAGGGTTTTTTTTTTTGTTTTTTTTTTTGTTTTTGTGTGTTTTTTTGTGTTTTTTTTTGTTTTTTAGTCGTTTTACAGGCAGGGAACTTTTCTTAAATCCAAAAGTAAAGTAAACAAAAAGCGCACTTCTGTGAAGTGGAATGTAAAGTTCAGTGCAAGTCGCACTTTTCTAAAAGTAGAACATGTTTCTCAGAACTTCCGGAATACGGACATAAAACGAGGTAAGACTTAAGTCAGAATCTTCCGCATAAGCTCTCGGCGCTTATGGCCAAAGGCCTGGTATGACCGTGCAGGCAGACCAGCTGCCTTGCACTGTTGGACGTACTTCCTATAGGCCTCAGAAGTTGTCAGGTTCATTTCTGTGTCCACATAGGCCATTTCCTGGTCCCTCCAATGTCTGCTGGTATTGGCAGGCATGTATACAGCTCTGGTCGTCAGGAGATTTGGCTCCTCGTACTCATTCAGGGGTGGTCCATCAACTTCCTGCCTTTCAACCTCAAAGGTCGGAGGGGGCTTTTTGGTAGACGGGTCTGGGAGTTCCTTGCTCACAACCATCCGGTAGAGTATATCGTAGTTGAGCTTAAACAAGTGGAACCCAAACGCCCTGGGGAGCAACGATGAGGAGAGCACCTTCAATCTCTGAAGGTCTGCCTGTGTCACATCCATCTCAGCAATAAGGTCCTTTATCTTATCAAAGGACACGAAGTCTGTGTTCATCAGCAATCCCACAGAGCTTACCAAGACCAAGACCTTCATCCTGCTACTGGCGTTAATGGTGGGAGGGAGCCTATTCAGTACCTGCGGGAGCCACGGCATTCCATGCTCCTTGTATCTCTCCAGCGTTAGGGTTAGGGTTAGGGTTAGGGTAAGGGTTAGGGTTAGGGTTAGGGTTAGGGTAAGGGTAGGGTTAGGGGTAGAGGGTAGGGGTAGGGTTAGGGTAAGGGTAGGGTTAGGGTTAGGGTTAGGGTAGGGTTAGGGTTAGGGTTAGGGTTAGGGTTAGGGTTAGGGTAAGGGTTAGGGTAAGGGTAGGGTTAGGGTAAGGGTTAGGGTTAGGGTAAGGGTTAGGGTTAGGGTTAGGGTAAGGGTTAGGGTTAGGGTTAGGGTTAGGGTAGGGTTAGGGTAAGGGTTAGGGTTAGGGTAAGGGTTAGGGTTAGGGTTAGGGTAAGGGTTAGGGTTAGGGTTAGGGTTAGGGTAGGGTTAGGGTAGGGTAGGGTAAGGGGTTAGGGTTAGGGTTAGGGTTAGGGTTAGGGTTAGGGTAGAGGGTTAGGGTTAGGGTTAGGGGTTAGGGTTAGGGGGTAAGGGTTAGGGTAAGGGTTAGGGTTAGGGTTAGGGTTAGGGTTAGGGTTAGGGTAAGGGGTTAGGGTTAGGGTAGGGTTAGGGTTAGGGTTAGGGTTAGGGTAAGGGTTAGGGTTAGGGTTAGGTTAAGGGATGAACACCACCTGAGGATCGAACAAAGTCCCGATAACTCAAAAAGTATAAGTGATAGGGGGATGAAAGTGGTCTCTAGGGGGGGGTTTTGGGGGATGGCCGACTCACTGGTGAAGACCCCATGTTGATATCTCCTACGGTTCCTGAGATATCGCAAAATGGCCAAAAAAGGATCGAACGAAAAGGTCAAAATTGAAGATAGGAAGGTCTGATCGCCCTAAGTCTAGTATATTTGTAATCAGCACCTCATGCCGGGTTGGCAGACACCCAACATGGCATGATTCGGAGTTAGTACTTAGATTGAACAATTTTTTTCAAAGTCTCGTAAGTATGTCGTGTTACCTACCTATCGATGCGGAATCAAGTCCTCGTTTCATTTATACTAATTCTGGTCCTCTCTGTCGTTTCCAGGTCCAGTTTCACCATGGAAGTTCCTCTGACGTTTCCAATTGGTTCCACGGACCTTAGGTTTAGTGGAAATAGTCATGGCAGGGCATAATATAGTTGTACTTGGTGAACATTATATGCTGGATATCAGGTAAGTACAGTGGTGAGTACATGGTACTGGGAACAGGTAAGTATGGTGCTAGATGAACATGTAAGTATGGTAAGTATGGTACTTAGTGAACAGGTAAGTATGGGAAGTTTGGTAAGTATGGTAAGTAAGTATGGTACTTAGTGAACAGGTAAGTATGCTAAGTATGGTCCTTAGTCAACAGGTAAGTATGGTAAGTATGGTTTTCAGTGAACAGGTAAGTACCCAGGTGACTACTGGAACAGGTAAGTACCCAGGTGAGTGGTTGGAGAAGGGTCAGGGACAGGGATTATACAGGGGTGGATCTCGTTAAGGCCAAAACCTTAACGAGAGCCACCCCTGTACACTCCTCTGTCCCTGATCCTTCTCGGTTGGTTTGGACTCTTTGGTTGTGTCTCAGAGAGACACATAAGCCCTCACGCCACGTCAAGGCAGAGTCCATGTGAGGGTTTTTTTTTTTGTTTTTTTTTTTGTTTTTGTGTGTTTTTTTGTGTTTTTTTTTGTTTTTTAGTCGTTTTACAGGCAGGGAACTTTTCTTAAATCCAAAAGTAAAGTAAACAAAAAGCGCACTTCTGTGAAGTGGAATGTAAAGTTCAGTGCAAGTCGCACTTTTCTAAAAGTAGAACATGTTTCTCAGAACTTCCGGAATACGGACATAAAACGAGGTAAGACTTAAGTCAGAATCTTCCGCATAAGCTCTCGGCGCTTATGGCCAAAGGCCTGGTATGACCGTGCAGGCAGACCAGCTGCCTTGCACTGTTGGACGTACTTCCTATAGGCCTCAGAAGTTGTCAGGTTCATTTCTGTGTCCACATAGGCCATTTCCTGGTCCCTCCAATGTCTGCTGGTATTGGCAGGCATGTATACAGCTCTGGTCGTCAGGAGATTTAGTTGAGCTTAAACAAGTGGAACCCAAACGTGGGGAGCAACGATAGGGGTTAGGGTAAGGGTTAGGGTTAGGGTTAGGGTAAGGGTAGGGGTTAGGGTTAGGGTAGGGTAAGGGTAAGGGTAGGGTTAGGGTAAGGGTTAGAGGGTAGGGTTAGGGTAAGGGTTAGGGTTAGGGTTAGGGTAGGGTAGGGTAAGGGTAGGGTAGGGTAGGGTTAGGGTTAGGGTAAGGGGTAAGGGGGGGTTAGGGTTAGGGTTAGGGTTAGGTTAAGGGATGAACACCACCTGAGGATCGAACAAAGTCCCGATAACTCAAAAAGTATAAGTGATAGGGGGATGAAAGTGGTCTCTAGGGGGGGGTTTTGGGGGATGGCCGACTCACTGGTGAAGACCCCATGTTGATATCTCCTACGGTTCCTGAGATATCGCAAAATGGCCAAAAAAGGATCGAACGAAAAGGTCAAAATTGAAGATAGGAAGGTCTGATCGCCCTAAGTCTAGTATATTTGTAATCAGCACCTCATGCCGGGTTGGCAGACACCCAACATGGCATGATTCGGAGTTAGTACTTAGATTGAACAATTTTTTTCAAAGTCTCGTAAGTATGTCGTGTTACCTACCTATCGATGCGGAATCAAGTCCTCGTTTCATTTATACTAATTCTGGTCCTCTCTGTCGTTTCCAGGTCCAGTTTCACCATGGAAGTTCCTCTGACGTTTCCAATTGGTTCCACGGACCTTAGGTTTAGTGGAAATAGTCATGGCAGGGCATAATATAGTTGTACTTGGTGAACATTATATGCTGGATATCAGGTAAGTACAGTGGTGAGTACATGGTACTGGGAACAGGTAAGTATGGTGCTAGATGAACATGTAAGTATGGTAAGTATGGTACTTAGTGAACAGGTAAGTATGGGAAGTTTGGTAAGTATGGTAAGTAAGTATGGTACTTAGTGAACAGGTAAGTATGCTAAGTATGGTCCTTAGTCAACAGGTAAGTATGGTAAGTATGGTTTTCAGTGAACAGGTAAGTACCCAGGTGACTACTGGAACAGGTAAGTACCCAGGTGAGTGGTTGGAGAAGGGTCAGGGACAGGGATTATACAGGGGTGGATCTCGTTAAGGCCAAAACCTTAACGAGAGCCACCCCTGTACACTCCTCTGTCCCTGATCCTTCTCGGTTGGTTTGGACTCTTTGGTTGTGTCTCAGAGAGACACATAAGCCCTCACGCCACGTCAAGGCAGAGTCCATGTGAGGGTTTTTTTTTTTGTTTTTTTTTTTGTTTTTGTGTGTTTTTTTGTGTTTTTTTTTGTTTTTTAGTCGTTTTACAGGCAGGGAACTTTTCTTAAATCCAAAAGTAAAGTAAACAAAAAGCGCACTTCTGTGAAGTGGAATGTAAAGTTCAGTGCAAGTCGCACTTTTCTAAAAGTAGAACATGTTTCTCAGAACTTCCGGAATACGGACATAAAACGAGGTAAGACTTAAGTCAGAATCTTCCGCATAAGCTCTCGGCGCTTATGGCCAAAGGCCTGGTATGACCGTGCAGGCAGACCAGCTGCCTTGCACTGTTGGACGTACTTCCTATAGGCCTCAGAAGTTGTCAGGTTCATTTCTGTGTCCACATAGGCCATTTCCTGGTCCCTCCAATGTCTGCTGGTATTGGCAGGCATGTATACAGCTCTGGTCGTCAGGAGATTTGGCTCCTCGTACTCATTCAGGGGTGGTCCATCAACTTCCTGCCTTTCAACCTCAAAGGTCGGAGGGGGCTTTTTGGTAGACGGGTCTGGGAGTTCCTTGCTCACAACCATCCGGTAGAGTATATCGTAGTTGAGCTTAAACAAGTGGAACCCAAACGCCCTGGGGAGCAACGATGAGGAGAGCACCTTCAATCTCTGAAGGTCTGCCTGTGTCACATCCATCTCAGCAATAAGGTCCTTTATCTTATCAAAGGACACGAAGTCTGTGTTCATCAGCAATCCCACAGAGCTTACCAAGACCAAGACCTTCATCCTGCTACTGGCGTTAATGGTGGGAGGGAGCCTATTCAGTACCTGCGGGAGCCACGGCATTCCATGCTCCTTGTATCTCTCCAGCGTTAGGGTTAGGGTTAGGGTTAGGGTAAGGGTTAGGGTAGGGTTAGGGTTAGGGTAAGGGTAGGGTTAGGGTTAGGGGTTAGGGTTAGGGTTAGGGTTAGGGTAAGGGTTAGGGTAGGGTAGGGTAGGGTAAGGGTTAGGGGTTAGGGTAAGGGTTAGGGTTAGGGTTAGGGTAAGGGTTAGGGTTAGGGTTAGGGTTAGGGTAGGGTTAGGGTAGGGTAGGGTAAGGGGTTAGGGTTAGGGTTAGGGTTAGGGTTAGGGTTAGGGTAAGGGGTAAGGGTAGGGTAGGGTAAGGGTTAGGGTAGGGTTAGGTTAAGGGATGAACACCACCTGAGGATCGAACAAAGTCCCGATAACTCAAAAAGTATAAGTGATAGGGGGATGAAAGTGGTCTCTAGGGGGGGGTTTTGGGGGATGGCCGACTCACTGGTGAAGACCCCATGTTGATATCTCCTACGGTTCCTGAGATATCGCAAAATGGCCAAAAAAGGATCGAACGAAAAGGTCAAAATTGAAGATAGGAAGGTCTGATCGCCCTAAGTCTAGTATATTTGTAATCAGCACCTCATGCCGGGTTGGCAGACACCCAACATGGCATGATTCGGAGTTAGTACTTAGATTGAACAATTTTTTTCAAAGTCTCGTAAGTATGTCGTGTTACCTACCTATCGATGCGGAATCAAGTCCTCGTTTCATTTATACTAATTCTGGTCCTCTCTGTCGTTTCCAGGTCCAGTTTCACCATGGAAGTTCCTCTGACGTTTCCAATTGGTTCCACGGACCTTAGGTTTAGTGGAAATAGTCATGGCAGGGCATAATATAGTTGTACTTGGTGAACATTATATGCTGGATATCAGGTAAGTACAGTGGTGAGTACATGGTACTGGGAACAGGTAAGTATGGTGCTAGATGAACATGTAAGTATGGTAAGTATGGTACTTAGTGAACAGGTAAGTATGGGAAGTTTGGTAAGTATGGTAAGTAAGTATGGTACTTAGTGAACAGGTAAGTATGCTAAGTATGGTCCTTAGTCAACAGGTAAGTATGGTAAGTATGGTTTTCAGTGAACAGGTAAGTACCCAGGTGACTACTGGAACAGGTAAGTACCCAGGTGAGTGGTTGGAGAAGGGTCAGGGACAGGGATTATACAGGGGTGGATCTCGTTAAGGCCAAAACCTTAACGAGAGCCACCCCTGTACACTCCTCTGTCCCTGATCCTTCTCGGTTGGTTTGGACTCTTTGGTTGTGTCTCAGAGAGACACATAAGCCCTCACGCCACGTCAAGGCAGAGTCCATGTGAGGGTTTTTTTTTTTGTTTTTTTTTTTGTTTTTGTGTGTTTTTTTGTGTTTTTTTTTGTTTTTTAGTCGTTTTACAGGCAGGGAACTTTTCTTAAATCCAAAAGTAAAGTAAACAAAAAGCGCACTTCTGTGAAGTGGAATGTAAAGTTCAGTGCAAGTCGCACTTTTCTAAAAGTAGAACATGTTTCTCAGAACTTCCGGAATACGGACATAAAACGAGGTAAGACTTAAGTCAGAATCTTCCGCATAAGCTCTCGGCGCTTATGGCCAAAGGCCTGGTATGACCGTGCAGGCAGACCAGCTGCCTTGCACTGTTGGACGTACTTCCTATAGGCCTCAGAAGTTGTCAGGTTCATTTCTGTGTCCACATAGGCCATTTCCTGGTCCCTCCAATGTCTGCTGGTATTGGCAGGCATGTATACAGCTCTGGTCGTCAGGAGATTTAGCAATCCCACAGAGCTTACCAAGGACCTTCATCCTGTTAGGGGTTAGGGTAAGGGTTAGGGTTAGGGTTAGGGTAAGGGTAGGGGTTAGGGTTAGGGTAGGGTAAGGGTAAGGGTAGGGTTAGGGTAAGGGTTAGAGGGTAGGGTAGGGTTAGGGTTAGGGTTAGGGTAAGGGTAGGGTAGGGTAGGGTAGGGTTAGGGTTAGGGTAAGGGGTAAGGGGGGGGGTTAGGGTTAGGGTTAGGGTTAGGTTAAGGGATGAACACCACCTGAGGATCGAACAAAGTCCCGATAACTCAAAAAGTATAAGTGATAGGGGGATGAAAGTGGTCTCTAGGGGGGGGTTTTGGGGGATGGCCGACTCACTGGTGAAGACCCCATGTTGATATCTCCTACGGTTCCTGAGATATCGCAAAATGGCCAAAAAAGGATCGAACGAAAAGGTCAAAATTGAAGATAGGAAGGTCTGATCGCCCTAAGTCTAGTATATTTGTAATCAGCACCTCATGCCGGGTTGGCAGACACCCAACATGGCATGATTCGGAGTTAGTACTTAGATTGAACAATTTTTTTCAAAGTCTCGTAAGTATGTCGTGTTACCTACCTATCGATGCGGAATCAAGTCCTCGTTTCATTTATACTAATTCTGGTCCTCTCTGTCGTTTCCAGGTCCAGTTTCACCATGGAAGTTCCTCTGACGTTTCCAATTGGTTCCACGGACCTTAGGTTTAGTGGAAATAGTCATGGCAGGGCATAATATAGTTGTACTTGGTGAACATTATATGCTGGATATCAGGTAAGTACAGTGGTGAGTACATGGTACTGGGAACAGGTAAGTATGGTGCTAGATGAACATGTAAGTATGGTAAGTATGGTACTTAGTGAACAGGTAAGTATGGGAAGTTTGGTAAGTATGGTAAGTAAGTATGGTACTTAGTGAACAGGTAAGTATGCTAAGTATGGTCCTTAGTCAACAGGTAAGTATGGTAAGTATGGTTTTCAGTGAACAGGTAAGTACCCAGGTGACTACTGGAACAGGTAAGTACCCAGGTGAGTGGTTGGAGAAGGGTCAGGGACAGGGATTATACAGGGGTGGATCTCGTTAAGGCCAAAACCTTAACGAGAGCCACCCCTGTACACTCCTCTGTCCCTGATCCTTCTCGGTTGGTTTGGACTCTTTGGTTGTGTCTCAGAGAGACACATAAGCCCTCACGCCACGTCAAGGCAGAGTCCATGTGAGGGTTTTTTTTTTTGTTTTTTTTTTTGTTTTTGTGTGTTTTTTTGTGTTTTTTTTTGTTTTTTAGTCGTTTTACAGGCAGGGAACTTTTCTTAAATCCAAAAGTAAAGTAAACAAAAAGCGCACTTCTGTGAAGTGGAATGTAAAGTTCAGTGCAAGTCGCACTTTTCTAAAAGTAGAACATGTTTCTCAGAACTTCCGGAATACGGACATAAAACGAGGTAAGACTTAAGTCAGAATCTTCCGCATAAGCTCTCGGCGCTTATGGCCAAAGGCCTGGTATGACCGTGCAGGCAGACCAGCTGCCTTGCACTGTTGGACGTACTTCCTATAGGCCTCAGAAGTTGTCAGGTTCATTTCTGTGTCCACATAGGCCATTTCCTGGTCCCTCCAATGTCTGCTGGTATTGGCAGGCATGTATACAGCTCTGGTCGTCAGGAGATTTGGCTCCTCGTACTCATTCAGGGGTGGTCCATCAACTTCCTGCCTTTCAACCTCAAAGGTCGGAGGGGGCTTTTTGGTAGACGGGTCTGGGAGTTCCTTGCTCACAACCATCCGGTAGAGTATATCGTAGTTGAGCTTAAACAAGTGGAACCCAAACGCCCTGGGGAGCAACGATGAGGAGAGCACCTTCAATCTCTGAAGGTCTGCCTGTGTCACATCCATCTCAGCAATAAGGTCCTTTATCTTATCAAAGGACACGAAGTCTGTGTTCATCAGCAATCCCACAGAGCTTACCAAGACCAAGACCTTCATCCTGCTACTGGCGTTAATGGTGGGAGGGAGCCTATTCAGTACCTGCGGGAGCCACGGCATTCCATGCTCCTTGTATCTCTCCAGCGTTAGGGTTAGGGTTAGGGTTAGGGTAAGGGTTAGGGTTAGGGTAAGGGTTAGGGTAAGGGTAGGGTTAGGGGTAGGGTAGGGTAGGGTTAGGGTTAGGGTAGGGTAGGGTTAGGGTAAGGGTTAGGGTAAGGGTAGGGTTAGGGTAAGGGTTAGGGTTAGGGGTTAGGGGTTAGGGTAAGGGGTTAGGGTTAGGGTAAGGGTTAGGGTAGGGTAAGGGTTAGGGTTAGGGTAGGGTTAGGGTAGGGTTAGGGTTAGGGTTAGGGTAGGGTAAGGGTTAGGGTAGGGGTTAGGGTTAGGGTAGGGTTAGGGTTAGGGTTAGGGTTAGGGTTAGGGTTAGGGTTAGGGGTTAGGGTTAGGGTAAGGGTAGGGGTTAGGGTAGGGTAAGGGTTAGGGGTTAGGGTAAGGGTTAGGGGTAGGGTAAGGGTTAGGGTAGGGTTAGGGTTAGGGTAAGGGTTAGGGTTAGGGTAAGGGTTAGGGTAGGGTTAGGGTTAGGGTAAGGGTTAGGGTAGGGTAGGGTAGGGTAGGGTAAGGGTTAGGGGTTAGGGTTAGGGTTAGGGTTAGGGTTAGGGTTAGGGTAGAGGGTTAGGGTTAGGGTTAGGGGTTAGGGTTAGGGGGTAAGGGTTAGGGTAAGGGTTAGGGTTAGGGTTAGGGTTAGGGTTAGGGTTAGGGTAAGGGTTAGGGTTAGGGTTAGGGTTAGGGTTAGGGTTAGGGTTAGGGTAGGGTTAGGGTTAGGGTTAGGTTAAGGGATGAACACCACCTGAGGATCGAACAAAGTCCCGATAACTCAAAAAGTATAAGTGATAGGGGGATGAAAGTGGTCTCTAGGGGGGGGTTTTGGGGGATGGCCGACTCACTGGTGAAGACCCCATGTTGATATCTCCTACGGTTCCTGAGATATTGCAAAATGGCCAAAAAAGGATCGAACGAAAAGGTCAAAATTGAAGATAGGAAGGTCTGATCGCCCTAAGTCTAGTATATTTGTAATCAGCACCTCATGCCGGGTTGGCAGACACCCAACATGGCATGATTCGGAGTTAGTACTTAGATTGAACAATTTTTTTCAAAGTCTCGTAAGTATGTCGTGTTACCTACCTATCGATGCGGAATCAAGTCCTCGTTTCATTTATACTAATTCTGGTCCTCTCTGTCGTTTCCAGGTCCAGTTTCACCATGGAAGTTCCTCTGACGTTTCCAATTGGTTCCACGGACCTTAGGTTTAGTGGAAATAGTCATGGCAGGGCATAATATAGTTGTACTTGGTGAACATTATATGCTGGATATCAGGTAAGTACAGTGGTGAGTACATGGTACTGGGAACAGGTAAGTATGGTGCTAGATGAACATGTAAGTATGGTAAGTATGGTACTTAGTGAACAGGTAAGTATGGGAAGTTTGGTAAGTATGGTAAGTAAGTATGGTACTTAGTGAACAGGTAAGTATGCTAAGTATGGTCCTTAGTCAACAGGTAAGTATGGTAAGTATGGTTTTCAGTGAACAGGTAAGTACCCAGGTGACTACTGGAACAGGTAAGTACCCAGGTGAGTGGTTGGAGAAGGGTCAGGGACAGGGATTATACAGGGGTGGATCTCGTTAAGGCCAAAACCTTAACGAGAGCCACCCCTGTACACTCCTCTGTCCCTGATCCTTCTCGGTTGGTTTGGACTCTTTGGTTGTGTCTCAGAGAGACACATAAGCCCTCACGCCACGTCAAGGCAGAGTCCATGTGAGGGTTTTTTTTTTTGTTTTTTTTTTTGTTTTTGTGTGTTTTTTTGTGTTTTTTTTTGTTTTTTAGTCGTTTTACAGGCAGGGAACTTTTCTTAAATCCAAAAGTAAAGTAAACAAAAAGCGCACTTCTGTGAAGTGGAATGTAAAGTTCAGTGCAAGTCGCACTTTTCTAAAAGTAGAACATGTTTCTCAGAACTTCCGGAATACGGACATAAAACGAGGTAAGACTTAAGTCAGAATCTTCCGCATAAGCTCTCGGCGCTTATGGCCAAAGGCCTGGTATGACCGTGCAGGCAGACCAGCTGCCTTGCACTGTTGGACGTACTTCCTATAGGCCTCAGAAGTTGTCAGGTTCATTTCTGTGTCCACATAGGCCATTTCCTGGTCCCTCCAATGTCTGCTGGTATTGGCAGGCATGATACAGCTCTGGTCGTCAGGAGATTTGGCTCCTCGTACTCATTCAGGGGTGGTCCATCAACTTCCTGCCTTTCATACAGCTCTGGTCGAAGGTCTGCCTGTGTCACATCCATCTCAGCAATAAGGTCCTTTATCTTATCAAAGGACACGAAGTCTGTGTTCATCAGCAATCTACTGGCGTTAATGGTGGGAGGGAGCCTATTCAGTAGGACGGCATTCCATGGTTAGGGGTTAGGGTTAAGGGTTAGGGTTAGGGTTAGGGTAAGGGTAGGGGTAGGGTAGGGTAAGGGTAGGGTAAGGGTAAGGGTAGGGTTAGGGTAAGGGTTAGGGTAGGGTAGGGTTAGGGTTAGGGTTAGGGTTAGGGTAAGGGTTAGGGTAGGGTAGGGTTAGGGTTAGGGTTAGGGTTAGGGTTAGGGTGGGTAAGGGTAGGGGGGTTAGGGTAAGGGTAGGGTTAGGGTTAGGTTAAGGGATGAACACCACCTGAGGATCGAACAAAGTCCCGATAACTCAAAAAGTATAAGTGATAGGGGGATGAAAGTGGTCTCTAGGGGGGGGTTTTGGGGGATGGCCGACTCACTGGTGAAGACCCCATGTTGATATCTCCTACGGTTCCTGAGATATCGCAAAATGGCCAAAAAAGGATCGAACGAAAAGGTCAAAATTGAAGATAGGAAGGTCTGATCGCCCTAAGTCTAGTATATTTGTAATCAGCACCTCATGCCGGGTTGGCAGACACCCAACATGGCATGATTCGGAGTTAGTACTTAGATTGAACAATTTTTTTCAAAGTCTCGTAAGTATGTCGTGTTACCTACCTATCGATGCGGAATCAAGTCCTCGTTTCATTTATACTAATTCTGGTCCTCTCTGTCGTTTCCAGGTCCAGTTTCACCATGGAAGTTCCTCTGACGTTTCCAATTGGTTCCACGGACCTTAGGTTTAGTGGAAATAGTCATGGCAGGGCATAATATAGTTGTACTTGGTGAACATTATATGCTGGATATCAGGTAAGTACAGTGGTGAGTACATGGTACTGGGAACAGGTAAGTATGGTGCTAGATGAACATGTAAGTATGGTAAGTATGGTACTTAGTGAACAGGTAAGTATGGGAAGTTTGGTAAGTATGGTAAGTAAGTATGGTACTTAGTGAACAGGTAAGTATGCTAAGTATGGTCCTTAGTCAACAGGTAAGTATGGTAAGTATGGTTTTCAGTGAACAGGTAAGTACCCAGGTGACTACTGGAACAGGTAAGTACCCAGGTGAGTGGTTGGAGAAGGGTCAGGGACAGGGATTATACAGGGGTGGATCTCGTTAAGGCCAAAACCTTAACGAGAGCCACCCCTGTACACTCCTCTGTCCCTGATCCTTCTCGGTTGGTTTGGACTCTTTGGTTGTGTCTCAGAGAGACACATAAGCCCTCACGCCACGTCAAGGCAGAGTCCATGTGAGGGTTTTTTTTTTTGTTTTTTTTTTTGTTTTTGTGTGTTTTTTTGTGTTTTTTTTTGTTTTTTAGTCGTTTTACAGGCAGGGAACTTTTCTTAAATCCAAAAGTAAAGTAAACAAAAAGCGCACTTCTGTGAAGTGGAATGTAAAGTTCAGTGCAAGTCGCACTTTTCTAAAAGTAGAACATGTTTCTCAGAACTTCCGGAATACGGACATAAAACGAGGTAAGACTTAAGTCAGAATCTTCCGCATAAGCTCTCGGCGCTTATGGCCAAAGGCCTGGTATGACCGTGCAGGCAGACCAGCTGCCTTGCACTGTTGGACGTACTTCCTATAGGCCTCAGAAGTTGTCAGGTTCATTTCTGTGTCCACATAGGCCATTTCCTGGTCCCTCCAATGTCTGCTGGTATTGGCAGGCATGTATACAGCTCTGGTCGTCAGGAGATTTGGCTCCTCGTACTCATTCAGGGGTGGTCCATCAACTTCCTGCCTTTCAACCTCAAAGGTCGGAGGGGGCTTTTTGGTAGACGGGTCTGGGAGTTCCTTGCTCACAACCATCCGGTAGAGTATATCGTAGTTGAGCTTAAACAAGTGGAACCCAAACGCCCTGGGGAGCAACGATGAGGAGAGCACCTTCAATCTCTGAAGGTCTGCCTGTGTCACATCCATCTCAGCAATAAGGTCCTTTATCTTATCAAAGGACACGAAGTCTGTGTTCATCAGCAATCCCACAGAGCTTACCAAGACCAAGACCTTCATCCTGCTACTGGCGTTAATGGTGGGAGGGAGCCTATTCAGTACCTGCGGGAGCCACGGCATTCCATGCTCCTTGTATCTCTCCAGCGTTAGGGTTAGGGTTAGGGTTAGGGTAGGGTAGGGTTAGGGTTAGGGTTAGGGTTAGGGTAGAGGGTAGGGTTAGGGTTAGGGGTTAGGGTTAGGGTAGGGTTAGGGTAAGGGTTAGGGTAAGGGTAGGGTTAGGGTAAGGGTTAGGGTTAGGGTTAAGGGTAGGGTAGGGTAGGGTTAGGGTTAGGGTAAGGGTTTAGGGTAGGGGTAGGGTTAGGGTTAGGGTAGGGTTAGGGTAGGGTAGGGTTAGGGTTAGGGTTAAGGGTTAGGGTTAGGGTTAGGGTTAGGGTAAGGGTTAGGGTAGGGTAGGGTAGGGTAGGGGTAGGGTAGGGTTAGGGTTAGGGTAAGGGTTAGGGTTAGGGTTAGGGTTAAGGTTAAGGGATGAACACCACCTGAGGATCGAACAAAGTCCCGATAACTCAAAAAGTATAAGTGATAGGGGGATGAAAGTGGTCTCTAGGGGGGGGTTTTGGGGGATGGCCGACTCACTGGTGAAGACCCCATGTTGATATCTCCTACGGTTCCTGAGATATCGCAAAATGGCCAAAAAAGGATCGAACGAAAAGGTCAAAATTGAAGATAGGAAGGTCTGATCGCCCTAAGTCTAGTATATTTGTAATCAGCACCTCATGCCGGGTTGGCAGACACCCAACATGGCATGATTCGGAGTTAGTACTTAGATTGAACAATTTTTTTCAAAGTCTCGTAAGTATGTCGTGTTACCTACCTATCGATGCGGAATCAAGTCCTCGTTTCATTTATACTAATTCTGGTCCTCTCTGTCGTTTCCAGGTCCAGTTTCACCATGGAAGTTCCTCTGACGTTTCCAATTGGTTCCACGGACCTTAGGTTTAGTGGAAATAGTCATGGCAGGGCATAATATAGTTGTACTTGGTGAACATTATATGCTGGATATCAGGTAAGTACAGTGGTGAGTACATGGTACTGGGAACAGGTAAGTATGGTGCTAGATGAACATGTAAGTATGGTAAGTATGGTACTTAGTGAACAGGTAAGTATGGGAAGTTTGGTAAGTATGGTAAGTAAGTATGGTACTTAGTGAACAGGTAAGTATGCTAAGTATGGTCCTTAGTCAACAGGTAAGTATGGTAAGTATGGTTTTCAGTGAACAGGTAAGTACCCAGGTGACTACTGGAACAGGTAAGTACCCAGGTGAGTGGTTGGAGAAGGGTCAGGGACAGGGATTATACAGGGGTGGATCTCGTTAAGGCCAAAACCTTAACGAGAGCCACCCCTGTACACTCCTCTGTCCCTGATCCTTCTCGGTTGGTTTGGACTCTTTGGTTGTGTCTCAGAGAGACACATAAGCCCTCACGCCACGTCAAGGCAGAGTCCATGTGAGGGTTTTTTTTTTTGTTTTTTTTTTTGTTTTTGTGTGTTTTTTTGTGTTTTTTTTTGTTTTTTAGTCGTTTTACAGGCAGGGAACTTTTCTTAAATCCAAAAGTAAAGTAAACAAAAAGCGCACTTCTGTGAAGTGGAATGTAAAGTTCAGTGCAAGTCGCACTTTTCTAAAAGTAGAACATGTTTCTCAGAACTTCCGGAATACGGACATAAAACGAGGTAAGACTTAAGTCAGAATCTTCCGCATAAGCTCTCGGCGCTTATGGCCAAAGGCCTGGTATGACCGTGCAGGCAGACCAGCTGCCTTGCACTGTTGGACGTACTTCCTATAGGCCTCAGAAGTTGTCAGGTTCATTTCTGTGTCCACATAGGCCATTTCCTGGTCCCTCCAATGTCTGCTGGTATTGGCAGGCATGTATACAGCTCTGGTCGTCAGGAGATTTGGCTCCTCGTACTCATTCAGGGGTGGTCCATCAACTTCCTGCCTTAACCTCAAAGGTGGAGGGGGCTTTTTGGTAGCGGGTCTGAGTGCACAACATCGTTCAGTGTAAGTAACCAACCCCTGGAGACAGGAAGACCTTAATCCGAGGTCCTTGTACATCCATCTCAGCAGGTATTTATCAAGGTTAGGGCGTTATGTTGGGTTAGGGTAGGGTTAGGGTTAGGGTTAGGGTAGGGTTAGGGTAGGGTTAGGGTAGGGTAAGGGTTAGGGTTAGGGTAGGGTAAGGGTAAGGGTAGGGTTAGGGTAAGGGTTAGAGGGTAGGGTAGGGTTAGGGTTAGGGTTAGGGTAAGGGTAAGGGTAGGGTAGGGGGTTAGGGTTAGGGTTAGGGTTAGGGTTAGGGTAGGGTAAGGGTAGGGTAGGGTTAGGGTTAGGGTTAGGGTTAGGTTAAGGGATGAACACCACCTGAGGATCGAACAAAGTCCCGATAACTCAAAAAGTATAAGTGATAGGGGGATGAAAGTGGTCTCTAGGGGGGGGTTTTGGGGGATGGCCGACTCACTGGTGAAGACCCCATGTTGATATCTCCTACGGTTCCTGAGATATCGCAAAATGGCCAAAAAAGGATCGAACGAAAAGGTCAAAATTGAAGATAGGAAGGTCTGATCGCCCTAAGTCTAGTATATTTGTAATCAGCACCTCATGCCGGGTTGGCAGACACCCAACATGGCATGATTCGGAGTTAGTACTTAGATTGAACAATTTTTTTCAAAGTCTCGTAAGTATGTCGTGTTACCTACCTATCGATGCGGAATCAAGTCCTCGTTTCATTTATACTAATTCTGGTCCTCTCTGTCGTTTCCAGGTCCAGTTTCACCATGGAAGTTCCTCTGACGTTTCCAATTGGTTCCACGGACCTTAGGTTTAGTGGAAATAGTCATGGCAGGGCATAATATAGTTGTACTTGGTGAACATTATATGCTGGATATCAGGTAAGTACAGTGGTGAGTACATGGTACTGGGAACAGGTAAGTATGGTGCTAGATGAACATGTAAGTATGGTAAGTATGGTACTTAGTGAACAGGTAAGTATGGGAAGTTTGGTAAGTATGGTAAGTAAGTATGGTACTTAGTGAACAGGTAAGTATGCTAAGTATGGTCCTTAGTCAACAGGTAAGTATGGTAAGTATGGTTTTCAGTGAACAGGTAAGTACCCAGGTGACTACTGGAACAGGTAAGTACCCAGGTGAGTGGTTGGAGAAGGGTCAGGGACAGGGATTATACAGGGGTGGATCTCGTTAAGGCCAAAACCTTAACGAGAGCCACCCCTGTACACTCCTCTGTCCCTGATCCTTCTCGGTTGGTTTGGACTCTTTGGTTGTGTCTCAGAGAGACACATAAGCCCTCACGCCACGTCAAGGCAGAGTCCATGTGAGGGTTTTTTTTTTTGTTTTTTTTTTTGTTTTTGTGTGTTTTTTTGTGTTTTTTTTTGTTTTTTAGTCGTTTTACAGGCAGGGAACTTTTCTTAAATCCAAAAGTAAAGTAAACAAAAAGCGCACTTCTGTGAAGTGGAATGTAAAGTTCAGTGCAAGTCGCACTTTTCTAAAAGTAGAACATGTTTCTCAGAACTTCCGGAATACGGACATAAAACGAGGTAAGACTTAAGTCAGAATCTTCCGCATAAGCTCTCGGCGCTTATGGCCAAAGGCCTGGTATGACCGTGCAGGCAGACCAGCTGCCTTGCACTGTTGGACGTACTTCCTATAGGCCTCAGAAGTTGTCAGGTTCATTTCTGTGTCCACATAGGCCATTTCCTGGTCCCTCCAATGTCTGCTGGTATTGGCAGGCATGTATACAGCTCTGGTCGTCAGGAGATTTGGCTCCTCGTACTCATTCAGGGGTGGTCCATCAACTTCCTGCCTTTCAACCTCAAAGGTCGGAGGGGGCTTTTTGGTAGACGGGTCTGGGAGTTCCTTGCTCACAACCATCCGGTAGAGTATATCGTAGTTGAGCTTAAACAAGTGGAACCCAAACGCCCTGGGGAGCAACGATGAGGAGAGCACCTTCAATCTCTGAAGGTCTGCCTGTGTCACATCCATCTCAGCAATAAGGTCCTTTATCTTATCAAAGGACACGAAGTCTGTGTTCATCAGCAATCCCACAGAGCTTACCAAGACCAAGACCTTCATCCTGCTACTGGCGTTAATGGTGGGAGGGAGCCTATTCAGTACCTGCGGGAGCCACGGCATTCCATGCTCCTTGTATCTCTCCAGCGTTAGGGTTAGGGTTAGGGTTAGGGTTAGGGTTAGGGTTAGGGTTAGGGTTAGGGTTAGGGTAAGGGTAGGGTTAGGGTTAGGGGTTAGGGTTAGGGTAGGGTTAGGGTAAGGGTTAGGGTAAGGGTAGGGTTAGGGTAAGGGGTAGGGTTAGGGGTTAGGGTTAGGGTAAGGGTAAGGGTTAGGGTAGGGTAAGGGTTAGGGTTAGGGTAAGGGTAAGGGTAGGGTTAGGGTAAGGGTTAGGGTAGGGTTAGGGTAAGGGGTTAGGGTAAGGGTTAGGGTAAGGGTAAGGGTTAGGGTTAGGGGTTAGGGTAAGGGTTAGGGTAGGGTTAGGGTTAGGGTAGGGTAAGGGTAAGGGTTAGGGTAAGGGTTAGGGTTAGGGTTAGGGTAAGGGGTTAGGGGGTTAGGGTTAGGGTTAGGGTTAGGGTTAGGGTTAGGGTTAGGGTAAGGGTAGGGGTAAGGGTTAGGGTTAGGGTTAGGGTTAGGGTTAGGGTTAGGGTTAGGGTTAGGGTTAGGGTAGGGTTAGGGTTAGGGTTAGGGTTAGGGTTAGGGTAAGGGGTTAGGGTTAGGGTAGGGTAGGGTTAGGGTAAGGGTTAGGGTAAGGGTTAGGGTTAGGGTTAGAGGGTAGGGTAAGGGTTAGGGTTAGGGTTAGGGTAGGGTTAGGGTTAGGGTTAGGGTAAGGGTAGGGTTAGGGTAGGGTAAGGGTTAGGGTTAGGGTTAGGGTTAGGGGTAGGGTAAGGGTTAGGGTAAGGGGTTAGGGTAAGGGTAAGGGTAGGGTTAGGGTTAGGGTTAGGGTAAGGGTTAGGGTTAGGGTTAGGGTTAGGGTTAGGGGGTTAGGGTTAGGGTTAGGGTAAGGGTAAGGGTTAGGGTAAGGGTAAGGGTTAGGGTTAGGGTTAGGGTTAGGGTTAGGGTTAGGGGTTAGGGGTTAGGGTTAGGGGTTAGGGTAGGGTTAAGGGGGTTAGGGTTAGGGGTAGGGTTAGGGTTAGGGTTAGGGTTAGGGTTAGGGTTAGGGTTAGGGTTAGGGTTAGGGTTAGGGTTAGGGTTAGGGTTAGGGTTAGGGTTAGGGTTAGGGTTAGGGTTAGGGTTAGGGTTAGGGTTAGGGTTAGGGTTAGGGGTTAGGGTTAGGGTTAGGGTTAGGGTTAGGGTTAGGGTTAGGGTTAGGGTTAGGGTTAGGGTTAGGGTTAGGGGTTAGGGGTTAGGGTTAGGGTTAGGGTTAGGGTTAGGGTTAGGGTTAGGGTTAGGGTTAGGGTTAGGGTTAGGGTTAGGGTTAGGGTTAGGGTTAGGGTTAGGGTTAGGGTTAGGGTTAGGGTTAGGGTTAGGGTTAGGGTTAGGGTTAGGGTTAGGGTTAGGGTTAGGGTTAGGGTTAGGGTTAGGGTTAGGGTTAGGGTTAGGGTTAGGGTTAGGGTTAGGGTTAGGGTTAGGGTTAGGGTTAGGGTTAGGGTTAGGGTTAGGGTTAGGGTTAGGGTTAGGGTTAGGGTTAGGGTTAGGGTTAGGGTTAGGGTTAGGGTTAGGGTTAGGGTTAGGGTTAGGGTTAGGGTTAGGGTTAGGGTTAGGGTTAGGGTTAGGGTTAGGGTTAGGGTTAGGGTTAGGGTTAGGGTTAGGGTTAGGGTTAGGGTTAGGGTTAGGGTTAGGGTTAGGGTTAGGGTTAGGGTTAGGGTTAGGGTTAGGGTTAGGGTTAGGGTTAGGGTTAGGGTTAGGGTTAGGGTTAGGGTTAGGGTTAGGGTTAGGGTTAGGGTTAGGGTTAGGGTTAGGGTTAGGGTTAGGGTTAGGGTTAGGGTTAGGGTTAGGGTTAGGGTTAGGGTTAGGGTTAGGGTTAGGGTTAGGGTTAGGGTTAGGGTTAGGGTTAGGGTTAGGGTTAGGGTTAGGGTTAGGGTTAGGGTTAGGGTTAGGGTTAGGGTTAGGGTTAGGGTTAGGGTTAGGGTTAGGGTTAGGGTTAGGGTTAGGGTTAGGGTTAGGGTTAGGGTTAGGGTTAGGGTTAGGGTTAGGGTTAGGGTTAGGGTTAGGGTTAGGGTTAGGGTTAGGGTTAGGGGTTAGGGTTAGGGTTAGGGTTAGGGTTAGGGTTAGGGTTAGGGTTAGGGTTAGGGTTAGGGTTAGGGTTAGGGTTAGGGTTAGGGTTAGGGTTAGGGGTTAGGGTTAGGGTTAGGGTTAGGGTTAGGGTTAGGGTTAGGGTTAGGGTTAGGGTTAGGGTTAGGGTTAGGGTTAGGGTTAGGGTAGGGTTAGGGTTAGGGTTAGGGTTAGGGTTAGGGTTAGGGTTAGGGTTAGGGTTAGGGTTAGGGTTAGGGTTAGGGTTAGGGTTAGGGTTAGGGTTAGGGTTAGGGTTAGGGTTAGGGTTAGGGTTAGGGTTAGGGTTAGGGTTAGGGTTAGGGTTAGGGTTAGGGTTAGGGTTAGGGTTAGGGTTAGGGTTAGGGTTAGGGTTAGGGTTAGGGTTAGGGTTAGGGTTAGGGTTAGGGTTAGGGTTAGGGTTAGGGTTAGGGTTAGGGTTAGGGTTAGGGTTAGGGTTAGGGTTAGGGTTAGGGTTAGGGTTAGGGTTAGGGTTAGGGTTAGGGTTAGGGTTAGGGTTAGGGTTAGGGTTAGGGTTAGGGTTAGGGTTAGGGTTAGGGTTAGGGTTAGGGTTAGGGTTAGGGTTAGGGTTAGGGTTAGGGTTAGGGTTAGGGTTAGGGTTAGGGTTAGGGTTAGGGTTAGGGTTAGGGTTAGGGTTAGGGTTAGGGTTAGGGTTAGGGTTAGGGTTAGGGTTAGGGTTAGGGTTAGGGTTAGGGTTAGGGTTAGGGTTAGGGTTAGGGTTAGGGTTAGGGTTAGGGTTAGGGTTAGGGTTAGGGTTAGGGTTAGGGTTAGGGTTAGGGTTAGGGTTAGGGTTAGGGTTAGGGTTAGGGTTAGGGTTAGGGTTAGGGTTAGGGTTAGGGTTAGGGTTAGGGTTAGGGTTAGGGTTAGGGTTAGGGTTAGGGTTAGGGTTAGGGTTAGGGTTAGGGTTAGGGTTAGGGTTAGGGTTAGGGTTAGGGTTAGGGTTAGGGTTAGGGTTAGGGTTAGGGTTAGGGTTAGGGTTAGGGTTAGGGTTAGGGTTAGGGTTAGGGTTAGGGTTAGGGTTAGGGTTAGGGTTAGGGTTAGGGTTAGGGTTAGGGTTAGGGTTAGGGTTAGGGTTAGGGTTAGGGTTAGGGTTAGGGTTAGGGTTAGGGTTAGGGTTAGGGTTAGGGTTAGGGTTAGGGTTAGGGTTAGGGTTAGGGTTAGGGTTAGGGTTAGGGTTAGGGTTAGGGTTAGGGTTAGGGTTAGGGTTAGGGTTAGGGTTAGGGTTAGGGTTAGGGTTAGGGTTAGGGTTAGGGTTAGGGTTAGGGTTAGGGTTAGGGTTAGGGTTAGGGTTAGGGTTAGGGTTAGGGTTAGGGTTAGGGTTAGGGTTAGGGTTAGGGTTAGGGTTAGGGTTAGGGTTAGGGTTAGGGTTAGGGTTAGGGTTAGGGTTAGGGTTAGGGTTAGGGTTAGGGTTAGGGTTAGGGTTAGGGTTAGGGTTAGGGTTAGGGTTAGGGTTAGGGTTAGGGTTAGGGTTAGGGTTAGGGTTAGGGTTAGGGTTAGGGTTAGGGTTAGGGTTAGGGTTAGGGTTAGGGTTAGGGTTAGGGTTAGGGTTAGGGTTAGGGTTAGGGTTAGGGTTAGGGTTAGGGTTAGGGTTAGGGGGTTAGGGTTAGGGTTAGGGTTAGGGTTAGGGTTAGGGTTAGGGTTAGGGTTAGGGTTAGGGTTAGGGTTAGGGTTAGGGTTAGGGTTAGGGTTAGGGTTAGGGTTAGGGTTAGGGTTAGGGTTAGGGTTAGGGTTAGGGTTAGGGTTAGGGTTAGGGTTAGGGTTAGGGTTAGGGTTAGGGTTAGGGTTAGGGTTAGGGTTAGGGTTAGGGTTAGGGTTAGGGTTAGGGTTAGGGTTAGGGTTAGGGTTAGGGTTAGGGTTAGGGTTAGGGTTAGGGTTAGGGTTAGGGTTAGGGTTAGGGTTAGGGTTAGGGTTAGGGTTAGGGTTAGGGTTAGGGTTAGGGTTAGGGTTAGGGTTAGGGTTAGGGTTAGGGTTAGGGTTAGGGTTAGGGTTAGGGTTAGGGTTAGGGTTAGGGTTAGGGTTAGGGTTAGGGTTAGGGTTAGGGTTAGGGTTAGGGTTAGGGTTAGGGTTAGGGTTAGGGTTAGGGTTAGGGTTAGGGTTAGGGTTAGGGTTAGGGTTAGGGTTAGGGTTAGGGTTAGGGTTAGGGTTAGGGTTAGGGTTAGGGTTAGGGTTAGGGTTAGGGTTAGGGTTAGGGTTAGGGTTAGGGTTTAGGGTTAGGGTTAGGGTTAGGGTTAGGGTTAGGGTTAGGGTTAGGGT